>CM035167.1:135614809-135921334 GCA_020205615.1 Panax quinquefolius | reverse complement strand
TTATCTCCTTCCAAGTCTGAAAGTGATGTAATATCTGACGGTTCCATAGAGTTGTCCAAGAGAAATGGCAACTTGAAGTAAGTGGCTATATGACTTTCGTGTTTGCTATAGCATATCTGCCAAGTGTTAACAATCTTGTTAAGATTACAATAAAGTACATCAGAAGCTAATTCACAGAAAATCTTGTTAAGATTACAACATTTACATTTAGTGGAATTTACAGCAACATTCTTCCTGCTCAAAATTTTCTCCCATCCCATACTCTGCTTCCACGTTATCCATTTTGATTAAAACCTATAATGATCAATTTTGGTAATTAACTTTTCAGAATATGATAAAATTGTGAAAACCACAACCAAAATATATTAAATAAATAAAAAATTATTTAATAATGATTATATAATTTTAATCATTTTTTTATTCAATCAATGCCAAAATTATTTAATAATGCTTTCCTTTTTAAAATTTTTGAAAAAAAAATATTTTTTGTGAACTTGCTCAATTACAACAAACCCCAGAAAAGATATATAATACAGAAGAGAATATATTACTATGTGAAACCCATCAAATTGATTAAAAAAATTCTCATCAACAACACATCCCCAATTTGAATCGATAAAACATTGATAAAAATTTCTTCATTGGCATCTCATATGAAAATCAGTATAAAAACTAGAAATTGTTAATTACCTGCGTATTGGATGTGATTAGGGGCAGATTAGGGACTGCGTAGCGTTGATGGATCTGGCCTTCCGGCATTTTGGCACTCAAACTACTCAGAATCGGGGAGAGAGAAACGACAGGATTTGGGAGAGAGCATCGGCGAGAAAGAGAGAGAGAGGAGAGCATCGGGGAGAGAGAGAGAGAGGGAATCGGCAGTAGCCTTTTTTTTTGTGACCCGCCTCATCTTTTAACCCATTTTGTGACCCGCGTGCTTTTTTGCCATTTTTTTACCTTGGTCTGTTGCTAGTCCGCTCAAATTGGTCCGTTTAAGAACTTCCCTCTCTCTCTCTCTCTCTCTATATATATATATATATATATATATATATATATATATATGGCCTACCCATATGTAGGTTCTTATGGATCTTTATCTGACTTACCCCTTTTGGGACCGTTGATAAAAACATTGGAAGAGTAGATTGAAACATAAATATACAATACAACTTTATGCAAACTTTATTTTAATATGAGGACCCCACCATAGTCGATATGTTGTCGGTTTGTTTAACTAAAATGAATTTTAATATTAAATAATACAAGAAATTTGCGACATGTAAAAAAAAAAAAAAAATATATAAACAAGCTCTTACGACATTGTTAAAAAAAAAATCTAATAATAGTAACAATTGACGGCTAAAAAAAAAATTTCAATCTCTCGACTATCTCTCTCTACGGCATGTCCTAGTCTCTGAGACATGAAAATTTTATATATATATATGCAGTTTGCATGCCTTTATTTACTGAGAGAGAGAGTAGAGAGAGATTGAAATTTTTTTTTTTACAATAAGAAACTTGTTTCGACTAAATTAGATTATTTTTTTTTTTTTTTTTTGCCGAAGAGAGGTCTTGTATTTTTGGATTTTTTTTTATTATTTTTTTTTTTTTTTATACGTTTTTTTATGTCAATTTTATTGGCCGTATATTTAATATTAAAATTCGCTTTTAGTTAAACAAACCGACAACACGCCGACCATATGGTGTCCCCTCATATTAAAATAAAAGTTCTTGACAGATGTGTCTGTATTTTCTGATATTTATGTTTCAATCTCAAATTCCAATAAGTTTTTATCAACTACCAAAAGGCTTGACAGATTGTACATATGACAAGACTATAAAGAACATATCGCTAAGAACTCCTATATATATATATATATATATATATATATATATATATATATATCTTAGTCTACATATATAATTGTGCCTAAAGGTGATCATATTAATTTTGCAATTAATTTGTGCTAAAGCACAGAAGGACCACAAAATAAAATATAATCTTATTTCTATTTACTCTTCTGAGATGGGACCAAAATAATTACTCCTGCTGACCCCAAGTTGATATTTTGGACCTATAAATAATTGTGTTCTTACTTGTCCATGAAGCAACCAAACCTTCTTTTTTTTTTTTTTTGCAAGTTTGGTGCCAAACTAACTAAATAGGACACATATTTATTTCTACGTACTTTTATTTAGTGGAATGTCTGCACCAAACAAGCTCTTCCCTCTCCACCCACCCCACACCCCCCACCCCCCCTACCCCCACAAAAAAAAAAAAAAAGAAAAAAAAGAAATTGTTAAAATAAAATAAAATCTCATTCTTAAAATAATAATGCATTTGAAGAAAGTTATTAGTTAATTCATTTATTCTTCTATATATCTGAATTTAAAAAATATTGATATTTAATAAATTCTAATTTCACATAATTATTAATTATGATAGTTTAGAATTTTATTAATTCTTAAAATTTTCGTATACAATTGCTTAATTATTTGAAAATTTTCATATCACATTAACCGAATTTGGTTCCTCAAAATAGTTCTATTAGCTAACAAAAGTCTAAAAAACAATTTCAACCCCAATTATTCTCTATTTATTTTTACACCTTTAAATTTAAAAAGATGTCTAAAACCTGTTTTGGCTTTATTATATACGTAACAACACACACTTTCTTCACTTAACAGCCATGAAAGCGGCAGGTTAAAGAATAATATATTTAAGTTTGGGGTTCAAATTGTCTTTTAGTTTTAAAATTGGCAAAAATAATTAATTTTAAATAAAATAAAATAATTTTAAAATAATTAAATTTTAAAAAATAATTAATTTTAAAAATAAAATAAAATAATTGCTTTTAAAATAAAATAATTAAAATAATAAAATTAAAATAAATATTTAGAATTAATCATTAATAATTAATCATTAACTTGTAAAATAATTATTTTATTTTTATTTTAAAATTAATTATTAATCATTCGGTTAAAAAAAACATTTACTTGTAAAAATTCATTTTTGCCACATAAAAAAAATTCTATTTTGTTTTTAAAAACAAAATTCTGTAAAACAAAAATTTTAAAAATAGACTTTTTTTTAAAATAGAATTTTTCAAAAACAGAATTTTATTTTACAAGTTAAAAAAATTTCTGTTTTTGTTTTTAAAAACAATTTTTTAAAACAATATTTTTTAAAAACTGAATTTTTTGTAAAAACAGAATTTTTTAAAAAATGTCTAAAAACAGAATTTAAATTCTGTTTTGTTTTTAAAAACAAATTTTATTTTACAAGTTTTTTAAAAATATTTTTAAACACAATTTTGTAAAAAAAATTATATTTTACAATTTTGTAAAACACAATTTTATTTTACAATTTTTGTAAAACATATTTTTGTAAAAAAAAAATTTGTAAAAACAAAATTTTTACAAAAAATCTGTTTTCAAAAAATTCTGTTGTAATACAATATTATTTAAAAGAAATTAATTATTAATCATTAATTCTAAATATTTATATTGATTTTATTTTTTTAATAATTTTATTTTAAAATTAATTATTTTATTTAAAATTAATTATTTTAAAATTATTTTATTTTATTTAAAATTAATTATTTTTGCCAATTTTTAAGACTAAAAGACAATTTGCACCTCAAACTTGTGTTACAGCCTTAGCCGGTCATTTTTAACCGATTAAATGAAGAAAGTGTGCGTTTTGTTACGTATAATAAAATTTGAAATGTACTTAGACACTATTTTAAATTTGAGGTATAAAAATAAATAGAGAATAAAGTATAGGATTCAAATTTCTTTAGTCCTAACAAAAATTTCCTCATTTGACACATTGGTGACTCATTGGATTTAGTGTGACTTACATATTGGGACTGCTGATTCTTTGACTAGTTCATTTTCTCTTTTCTCTTTTAATAAATTTTAAAAGTAAATATATATATATATATATATATATATTTTTTTTCAATAAATAATACTAACATTAATCTTTCTTTACTTATGTATTTTACTGTAGTTCAAATCGAATTATTGTGACACATCATAATAAAAATATAAAATATAAATTACTATCAAAATACTAATTTTTTCTTTCACTACAACTAAAAAAAAAAGAGACTCTTGAAATGGAATTTAAGGATTATAAAAAAGAAAGAAAAATAATATATATATTGATAAATATTTTGAAAATTTTAAACTGCGATCAACGTGAAAGTATATCCTACAAGATAAAATAAATTAAAATGAAATTATTTTTCTATATCTCATATATGTACATACGTCACGATCAAAATTTAAATAAAATAAATAACTTATAATTACATATATCATAACACATCTATTGGGATAAGGTCCAAAAATGACCCTTCTACCGAGCACCTTATATTTTTTTTTGTCCAAAAATACCCTTAACGTTATATTTTTGAGGTCACCTATCTTCATTGCTAACAAGTCATCAAAATAGATAAACGGAGTTGATAACCTGGACGTATTTTTGCGACGCGCACGCTTTATACATGGAAGTCAAAATACTAAAATTCAAAACATATTTGATGACGTGGCTGCCACATGAAGTCAAAATATTAAAATATTTATTAAAAAATACTAATTAAAAAAATACATATTTACATCAAATATTAAAAATACTAATTAAAAAAATTACTAAAATATTAAAAAAAATCAAATTAAAATATTTAGTATATTTAGTAAATTTACATATATGTATATTTAGTAAATAATTAGAGAGAATTTTAATTCAATAATCAAAATTAAAATGTTCCTCCTTCTCTAGATCTAGATCTCCAAATTCTTCTTCACTACCTCTCATTCCTCCCTCGCGCAGATCTCCAGATCTCCCTCCTTCACTCACTCGCCGAGATCAGGCCGTTCTTGTCTCGGTCGTACAAGTCGAACGCGTCGCGGAGATCCTTGTTGTCGCTGTCGGGACCCCAGCGGTGGAAGTCGTTGAACTCCTTCAGATCAATTACAAATGAATTTGAGGCATTAAAAAGGAATTTGAGGCCATAGGTAAAGTAGGAAGAAACTGTATTAAGAACACACATAATTAATTACCATATGCTACGTATTTCCCATTAGATTTTTCATTTTTTGGTGTTTGGAAAAAGAGGGAAAACAGAGGCTAATCTAGTAAAGAGCAAGTATTAGCTTCCAATAGAAATATTAGGTTGAGGATTGGTGTTCATATTTTATACCTTACCAGCAGCAACCAACAAAAAAAAATCATAGATACTCTCAATTTGAAAAGAAATCATAGATAACGAGCCGGTGAAGACCGAGGTCAGCGGCGAGGGCATAGTCCACGGCGTGGTCAGAGGAACCGAGGCAGAGGATGAGCTGTCAGGGGCGGAGCCGGCGTTGGGCTGCGCAAGGGAGGAAGGAGAGGGAGTGAAGGACGGCTGAAGCGGTGTCGATCTTGGATTCAGCGAGACGGCTGAGGGATTCGGCAAGACTGCTGCTCCTTTTCTCTCTTTTCATTCGAACAGAAGTTTCCCACACCTACCTTTTTGGGTCAACCACGGCTGCTTGAAATGATTCCCAAAATGCAGATGCCAGTCCGTAGCCTTCCACCGCGGGGAACGAATTGGAGGAAGGAGGTAATTTCGAGAGGAAAGAGGAACGAATTGGGGGCGGTAATCCTTTTAGTATTTTTTTTAATTAATATTTTATTTTTTTTAATTAGTATTCTTAGTATATGATGTAAATATGTAAAAAATATATAATACTAATATTTAGTAAAATAATTTTAGTATTTTAGTATTTTTTTAATTAACAAAATAATTTAAATTTTATTATTTTTAAAATTTGATTTTTTTAGTATTTTAGTATTTTTTTAATTAGTATTTTAATATTTTTTTAATTATTATTTAATATTTTTTAATTAAATATTAGTCTAGTTGGCAGCCACGTAAGCAATTTAGACGGATATTAGTCTAGTTGGCGTATGTCTCACAACTAAGCGAGAAATCTGATCGGCCTTTATCCGTAACGTTAAAATGTATTTTGGATAAAAAAAAAATAAAATATTCTAGAGACATTAAAAAAATATCGTATGATTTTTGGACCTTATCCCCACATCTATTATATTTATAAATCGACTGAAAATTTTCAATATATATATAAGAGGATTAAAAAAGAAAATGGAGAGTCCAACTTAATGGAATTTGAGGGGCAGTTGCTTCCATTCCAATCAGATGATGACGGGGAATGATGTCAAAAGTAAAACTGACAGTCAACCCCATAAGACACGAGGACTGACTCACACATGTGAACTGACATGCTCTTGACACTTACAAATAGGCACAAATTTCGACGTGACATCCCTGCCACCCAGAGGAGTATGTCAGAGGTGCACGTGCGGTCTAAATCTAACAAAATACTAGGGCTGTAATTCTGAGAATACTACTGGTCATAGCCTAACCTAGCTACACAGAATGTGACATTGATTCAGGACAGCAGGTCACGTGCACCGAATAATAGAGTTAGATACTCTTAATTTCTATCTGCATGGTTGGCAATTCAACCTCTATTGTCCTTCCGCTCAGTTTGTGTATATCGTGTTAGACGAGAAAACCGTTCGAATTCGATTAGTTTAATTAAAAATTTAATTTGAAATATAAATAATTTAAATAAAAATAAATTTTAAAATTTAATAAATTATATGAATTTATTTAAATTATAGTAATTTTTTATTGATACTCAAATTATATTCGTTCGAAAAATTCAAGCTCTTTAAATTCAATTCGAGATCGTGCTAAATTCGATAGTTAAATAAGTCTTAATCAAACTTTATTTTATATTCGATAAATTTTGTGAAACAAATTTGAACAACTCAATATTCAATTTGACTTTATTCATTTACACAATTTATCATCATACGCTCAGTTTGGTTTGACATAAACATTTTACTCGCACTTTCGAGCTTAAATTTTTTTCAAGTAATTAATTATATTTTGTGGATTATTTTTATTTTGTATGTAACGTCTTAAATCTCGAATTACATTTTGAATATTATTAATTGTTACTAAAATTTACATTTTGCCTAGCTCTTTCCACTCATTATACTTAAAGACGTTCATTATTCTATTGTCTCAATTTAATCTATTATCACTTTTTTTGAATGAATATAACTTAGATGACAAATCATTGATACAAACATATGTATGACTTGTAATAATTTTAATTTCAGATCTATTCTAATGTGCATAGGTTCTATAAATTTTTTAAGATATATATATTGGATAAAAGTTCAAAAATATTCTTGATGTTTATCCCGATATTCTACTTACACTTTAAATTAATTTTTTTTTAAAAGTACTCTCAAACATTACAAATTTAAACTCAGTTGTTGTCCTCCTAATTAACATCGCTAACTAGACAAACATGGTAAAGTCTATCTGATGTGGCTGACACGTGACAGCTTCCTCTTTTGTCTACTTTCCTCTCTCTTCTAAAAACAGAGCAAGAAAATGGATGAGGATTGAAGTTTACTCGCGATGGTCGAGATCGCTCATTCTTTGCCACATCAACCAAACCCACCACCACATTCTCCTCCTCCTCCACCACCACAACCAAATCGTCAATCGACATAATATATTCCAAGCTGCCTCGTTTTTGCTAAGCCGTCACAGATGGTGTAGTGAAGGGCAACCCCATCAATCAACATATCAAAGAGATTTTAATTTTTGCCTCAAATTCAAAACAAAATCCAGGAAAATATGGAAAGGTTCCACATTTTTCATTAGAAAAGATTGTAGATTATAGATTGTATATTCTTCAGAGGAGATAGATCTTTTCAAATGGTTCTTGAAATGAGGTTTAAGCGTATGTGTACAAAGCAAAGTAAGTAGGAATTTGAATTACCTGCAAAGAAATAGAAACCATAAAATTCAAGAGATATAGGTTTTTGAATCCATCCATCAAAGAGAAACACCCAAAACAGATCAATTTGAACATGTATTTGCCCATAAAATTAAACAAATATAGATCTTACAAATTAATGTCATAAAGACAAACATACTCACCAGAATCCAAACAAGGAATTAAAATCAAAGCTTAACATGTGAAGACAATTGTAAGACCCCGAATTTTATGAAATAAAAGTATTCAATTTTTCTTATAATTACTATTCAGTAATGGTTAAATTGATAAAAAGTTTAAAGTTAAGGGTGATATGTGAAATTTTTTCAAAATAAGCAAGTGACTATAAAATACTTATTGTTGTCGGGGAATATTCGTTTGGTCGTGGAATATTCTTGTTGTCTGGGAATATTCATACGACGGCGCAGCCTTTTGTGGGCCCCATAACAGAATAACTGTCAGATGAAGAAAACGACAAATTTGAGTATTTATAAATAACGGCGTAGTTGTTACCGTTAACACTGTTGAAATACCCGGTGGATAAAGTAAAGTTATATGCGTTGTTGCACAGTAGCACACGGTATTGCACAATATTTTTTGAATTATTCATTCTTACGTAAGAAGGCATTACTCAATAATTGTTACAGTAATTACTGTTCAATATTTTATTTTATTGATTCAATAATTGCTACGTTGATATTTTATATTATTGTTGTTTTAATAATTGTCACTACACAACATTTCCCATTATCAGATCAATGATTCATATTATTTTAATAATATTACTAGATAACATTATTGACAATGTCTAGAAAGTTCTGTCTAAGGAGAGGTTTGGTCACCTAATTGCTTGCGCCAGAAGAGAGAAATCCTTATTGAAAGCCCCTCTTCCTGAATGCACTGACTGGTTGTGACGCCCCCAAAATTAGGTATACATCACCCATCTTGAGTCGCCAGATACATGGTATAGAATTCAAATACAACTTAATAATATAACTGTCGTGTACAATATGACAAAACATAAACTATGAGTTTGAATACAAATATTGTCTACTAGAGAGTATACAAACTCAAAAGGAGTCCTCATTACAATTATTATCACACTATTTCACAGAATAGTGAGGACTATTAATGCACCATCTAGGACCATCACTCCGTTTCCCGACTCGTCCAAATTAAATTCTCATTTCACAGAGAATAGTGAAAAAAAGGGTGAGCTCAACTAGCCCAGTAAGAAATATTATGTGACAACCCCAAAATAGGTCCATTCCATCCAACCCATTCTGAGTCGCCAAATACATGGTACAGAAAACAACTACAATTTTATTACAACAATTGTCGTACAAAATAGAACAACACATATGCTGTGAGTTTAGATACAAATATATACCAACTGTGACACTCATCCCAACCTTGGATAGCATGCCACAATGACATCTTACATAAAGGTATAGTCAAAAACTGTTTTAGAAATTAGAATCTTTGGGAAGTGCTCAAGGAAACCTTCGTACATGGGAGGCCACGCGTCTAGGTTATGATAGATATCATATGACCACAGAATTATCCTTGGTTGACCCAATAGACCCCAAAGAAAAACGAGAAGATTACTATCATATTCTTCCCAATGGTGAGTCTTTTCTTGACATATCATTATCTCCACTGTCTCTAAATGAGAATTATACTTCAAACAAATACCAAGATTATATAGGTAGTGCTCGTAAATATACTCAGCAAGTGGATGAGCACAACCCTGTCTTATGATGACACGAGGTTGTATGTCATTAGACATCTTGTATGATAGTGGCAAAACACCCTTCCAACGTTGGGTTCGCCTCACCCTATATGATTCACCAAATATAACTACTAAAAGATGTATACAACACACTTGTCTATACTATTTAGGGAGAACTCCACAGCTAGCGACCACCGTTCTATTCCCTTGTTACCCCTGGGCCGACCCAACCTACACTCTTATTACACGAAAGGAATTGTGAAGCAAAAGGGTGAAAGACAACTAGCTTCAAGAAAATCCTATTTTCCAATTTTCTTACTTCACATAACATATTTAATTTATTTACTCATAACTAGTCTATTTTCATGAAAAATAGTCCCATATTGAACATATATTTTTCTTAGAATTTTTAAAATTCATTTACTATTTTTCATATGGCCAAAACCGCCGAATATTTAGACATTTATCATAAATTTTACTTTTATCCAAAAATTCCAAAATTCACAGAGTAAACTGATATTATATAGATGTACTCCCAATAAAAATTTTATCAATTTTGGAGTTAACCACAAGGAGTTATAAGCGGTTACTTTTAAAATAGTCTTTTCTCATAAAATTCATAACTCTTAATATATACATCCAAAAATCACCATTTTTGGACACAATCAATAAAACTCATCAACATATCATTTCAAATTTTTCCAGAATTTTCTGAAGGTCAGAAGAAGTACAAACTGAAAAATATAATAACCCTTAAAATCCCTTTACTATCCCTTACTATCCCTTACCTCAAAAAGCAAGATTTCCATTGAATATCGAATGAAAAACCGAAGGAAACTTCTACTAAATAGCAACTCTCAAAGTATCTAAATACTCTCAAAAATATGTTTGATAATATAGAGAGAAAGAAAACTTGTTTCAGTGTGATTTTTAATTCTAACTTAGCCTCTATTTATAGGAAAATTTTAGCAGACTTGACTGCAACTCCGATAAATTTTACTCGCTACTATTCCCACCCACCACATTTGAAATAAAATTCAGCACATTTCTTCACCAACCACAAGTGGGGCCCACTCAATTCTAGAATTTTCCACCAAAATGCTAAATTCGGATACTTCAATAATTTCTCGAACCATTCACCTCTTAAAATTCATAACAAATCATACGTTCATTTTAACGCTTCAAAATTTGTGGACATACACTCAACTTATATATGTATAACATATCCAAAAATTAAAACGATCTAACTGTTTGATTAAAAATTATAACTCACGCAATATATCTCAAAACACCGGGTTTAATTTTTAATACCTTCATTCCGGCTAAAATAATACCGATAAAATACCTCAACATTAATTTCTTCATTTATAACCACATAAATAGATCCATCATTTATATCCACATCAAATAAATATTTCCTTATCATATAAATTAATAATTAATTATTCACAAATAATATTACGTAATCACAATTATGATGATCGGTAGCTTTACAGGAAAGAGGGGCTTTCCAATAAGAATTTCTCCTTCAAGCGCTCAATTAGGTGACCAAACCTCTCCTTGATGAACTTTCTAGACATTGCCAATAATGCTATCTAATAATATTATTCAAATAATATGAATTATTGATCCGATAATGAGAAATATTGTGCGGTGATAATTATCAAACAACAATAATAGAAAATATCAACGCAACAATTATTGAATCAATAAAATAAAATATTGAATAAGAATTACCGTAACAATTATTGAGTAGTGCCTTTCTTATGTAAGGATCAATAATTCAAAATACGTGTAAAAACCGTATTATTCTTGTGCAAACACGCGTATTAATGTATTTTAACCACCGTATTTTCAACAAAGTGTTAACGATAACGATTACGCCAGATTATTTATAAAAACTTAATTTTGTCATTTTCTTCATCCGACAGTTATTCTGTTATGGGGCCCACCAATGGTTGCGCCGTCGTATGAATATTCTCGGACAGAAAGAATATTCCACGACCAAACGAATATTCCCCGACAACAATGAATATTTTATAACCACTTGTGTATTTTGAAAAAAAAATCATATATCACCCTTAACTTTAACTTTTATCAATTTAACCATTACTAAATAGTAATTATAAGAAAAATTGAATACTTTTATTTCATAAAATTCGGGGTCTTACAATATTAATTTATTATTTAGTCTCTTTTGGTGTTCTAGCATTTTCCTATAAATAGGTGCTTATGTTAAAATTAAAAATCACACCAGAAACAAGTTTTCTTTCTCTCTATATTATTAAGCATATTTTTGAGAGTATTTAGATACTTTGAGAGTTGCTATTTAGTAGAAGTTTCCTTTGGTTTTTCATCCGATATTCCAATCAGAAGTACTGCTCTTTTGAGGTAAGGGATTTTAAAGGTTATTATGTTTTTCAGTTCGTACTTCTTCCGACCTTCAGAAAATTCTGGAAAAATTTAAAATGATATTTTGATGAGTTTTATTGATTGTGTCCAAAAATGGTGATTTTTGGATGTATAGATTAAGAGTTATGAATTTTACGGGAAAAGACTATTTTAAAAGTAACAGCTTATAACTCCTTGTGGTTAACTCCAAAATTGATGAAATTTTTATTGGGAGTACATCTATATAATATCAGTGTATTCTGTGAATTTCGAAATTTTTAGATAAAAGTACAATTTGTGATAAATGTCTAAATATTCGGCGATTTTGGACATATAAAAAATAGTAAATGAATTTTAAAAATTCTGAGAAAAATATATGTTCAATATGAGACTATATTCTGCTAAATCCCAGAAAAAAAATATTTTTGGAATTGATTATGCTAAATCCCATAAAAGAAATATTTTTGGAACTGATTTGGTATTTTTCATAAAAATGGACTAGTTATGAATAAATGAGTTATGGACTAGTTATGGCTTGGGAATCATATATGTGGTATATGCAGATTTTTGATGAGGGTTTTGGTTATTGGTGATGAAATCTTATAAGTTTGGCATTTTATGATGATTAAATGCATTATTTAGTAAAGTGTAAACAATTAAAATAAATTGTTTATAAGTTTAAGAAATGTTATTCTTTCAATATCATTATACCAAAATATTGGTATGGATTTTATTGTGGAATTTCTACCTTTTTGGTGTTAGGTTACTATTCATGAGTTAATATTCATGAGTTACTATTCACGAGTTATTCTTATTCACGGGTACTACGCACTACAAAATTGGTTTCTTTTTCTAACCAAATTATAGTTGATTTATGAATATTACTCGGAGATTAAAACTATATATTGATTATATTGATTTTATTATCATATATAATATTTTTATAACCCCGATGTTGAAATTCTCTTTCACCGAGTGTAAAAATGTAACGACCCCCCAAAATAGGTCCATTCCATCCAACCCATTCTCGAGTCGCCAAATATATATGGTATACGGAAAACAACTACAACTTTATTACAACAATTATCGTGCAAAATACAACAACACATATGATGTGAGTTTGGATACAAATATATACCAATCAGAAGACGTCGTCGTCAACGACACCTTACATAAAAAGGTATATGTAAGACCCCAACTTATTAATAATGAAATTTAATTTTCTTTATTGATGACATCCTCATATATTCCAAAAGTCGTGAAGATCATGAGCACCATTTGAAGCTGGTACTCCAAAGGCTTCGTGAAAACAAACTATATGCCAAATTGAAGAAATGCGAGTTCTGGCTTGAGGAAGTAGCATTTCTTGGGCACGTGGTGTCAAAACATGGAGTATCCGTGGACCCGGAGAAGATTGAAGCAATACAAAGTTGGGAGCAACCGAAGTCGGTGACCGAAGTACGTAGCTTTCTGGGTCTAGCTGGTTATTATCGGAGATTCGTGGAAGGGTTTTCTCGAATCGCTACTCCATTAACCCAGCTAATTCAGAAGGATACAAAATTCGTTTGGAGCGAAGAATACGAGAAGAGTTTCCAAGAGCTTAAGAGGAGACTTATTTCTAAGACTGTTCTAACAATACCATCCGGTTCGGATGGATTTGTTATCTACAAATGATGCTTCGAGCAAAGGGTTAGGATGTGTTCTCATGCAACGTGGGAAAGTCATAGCCTATGCCTCGCGACAACTTAAAAAGTATGAGAGGAATTATCCTACTACGATCTAGAGTTAAGGCAAGCAATCGTTTTTCAAGCTTAAAGATTTGGAGGCACTATCTATATGGGGAGAAAGTGGAGTTATATTCGCACCATAAAAGCCTTAAATATTTCTTCACTCAAAAAGAACTCAACACGCGGCGGCGTGACGTTGGCTCGAGCTATTGAAAGACTACGACCACACTATTCAATACCATCCCGAAAAGCGAAACGTGGTAGTGACGCGCGTTGAGTAGAAGATCATATCTTGGGAATGAGTGCGATGATGTCAAGTATACGCACAGAGCCAACTTTAATAGAAAAAGTTAAGGTTGCTCGAGCCACCGGCTTGAGCCGATGCGTATGAAGAAGAAAGTACAAGAAGGAGCTATTCCTAAGCGAGAATTGATGAAAAGGAATACTTTGAGTCCACTCTAGACTTTGTGTTCCTAACGACTCGATTTGAAGTACAAGATTATGATGGAGGAACATAATACACCATTTGCAATCCATCTCGGAAGTACTAAAATGTATCGTGATCTTCAAACATACATTTTGGTGGAACAATATGAAGAGAGAGATTGCAAAGTTTATCTCAATGTGTTTAACTTGTCAACGTGTAAAGGTGGAGCATCTAGTACCTAAGGGTCCGTTGCAACCACTTGAGATTCCGAAATGGAAGTGGGAACACATTACCATGGATTTCGTTCTACGGGTCTTCCTACGGTTTCTCAAGGCATCAATGCTATTTGGGTTATTGTTGATAGATTAACCAAGTCTCCGCTTATTTCTTGCCGACACGGAGACTTATTCCTTGAACGCCTTGCTAGTATGTACGTGAATGAGATTGTGAGGTTGCATGGCATGCCAAGATCCATAGTTTTGGATCGTGACCCAAGATTTACTTCAAGATTTTGGGTTAGCTTGCAAAAAGCTATGGGCACGGATTTGCGATTTAGTTCGCATACCATCCCCAAACCAGACGGACAATCGAGAGAGACTATTCAAACTCTTGAAGATCTATTAAGACTCGTGTCCTGACTTCAAGGGCGCTTGGGATAAGTATTTACCATTGGTGGAATTCTCCTACAACAACAAAGCTTATCGTGCAAGTATAGGTGTGGCTCCATTTGAAGCATTATATGGACGAAAGTGTCGCTTCCAATATGTTGGGATGAGGTGGGTGAAGCAACATTGTTGGGACCCGAAAGTTAAGACGTATGACTCACCGAAAAGATCCAAATGATTCGACAACATATACAAACGGCACAAGATCGACAAAAGAGTTATGCGGATCTTCATCGAAAGGACGTGGAATTTAGTATAGGGGATCATGTGTTGTTGCGAGTTGCTCCATGGAAGGGAGTTACAAGATTTGGGAAGAGAGGAAAGCTCAATCCACGATTTATTGGTCCATTTCAAATTCTTGACCGAGTAGGAAATGTAGCCTATAGACTCGCGTTACCTCCGAGTATGTCTCGTGTTCATAATGTGTTTCACATATCCGCATTTCAGTAAATATGTGAAAGACCCGAATCACGCTATAGAGTTAGAACCGGATGAGATAGTCAAGACTTAACGTGAGAGGAGGTACCATCAAGATCTTGGATAGGAAGGAGCATGTCCCACGCCAAGAAAGGTCATACCACAAGTTAAAGTATTGTGGAGGAATCATGCTATAGAGGAAATGACCTGGGAATTGGAAACAGAAATGAAAGCGAGGTATCCTCACCTTTTCAAAACACCAGGTACGTACGTCAATTTCGAGGACGAAATTTCATAAGGAGGGGAGGTTGTAAGACCCTAACTTATTATAAATGAAATTTAATATTCTCTATTTATTATTTTGAAATAGTAAGGGTTGATTTGATTAATGTGAATAGTTATGGGTAAAATACGCAAATATTTCAAAATAAGCAAATGGTTATAAAATATTCATTGTTGTTTGGGAATATTCGTTTGGTCGTGGAATATTCTTCTTGCTTGGGAATATTCGTATTTACGACAAGCAGCAAGATTTTGTGGGCCCCATAACGGAAAAACGATTGGATGAAGAAAACGACAAATATAAGTGGTTTAAAAAACGAACGACGTAGTTATTACAGATTAATAATCGTTAAAATACTTTGGTGGTTAAAACACAAGAAGACACCAGTATTGCACCAATTATTGATTCTTACGTAAGAAGGCACTACTCAATAATGGTTACAGATAATTATTGCTCAAAGATTTTATTGATTTAATAATTGCTGGCGTTGATATTTTATATTCATTGTTGTTTCAATAATTGTCATTACACGATTTTTTTCATTATCGAAGCAATAATTCATATTATCCTAATAATATTATTAGATAACATTATTGGCAATGTCTAGAAAGTTCTGCTCTAAGGAGAGGTTTGGTCACCTAATCATACCGCCAAAGAAGTGAGAAATTTTATTGAAAGCCCCTCTTTCCTGAACCGCCGGTTGTCAATATTGTGATTCTCAGTAATATTATTTGTGAATAATTAATTATTGATTCATATGATGAGGAAAATATTGATTTTATGTGGATATAGATGGAGAAAAATTTTAATGTGACAATTGTTGAAAATTGAAATTTTATCTTTTTCTCGATAAAATAATTCATTTAAATATATTATTATATTTTAATAATATAATAATGGTGATATTTTTACAACGAATGTGGGATATATGAGTATACGAGGAGGAAGAGTATTTTTGTTGCAATAAATGTTTAAAACATGTTAAACATGCTCATGGGACCCATTTATCGATCGAAATTTGATTATAAATTTGTAAAATCGCCTGCTTTGTGGATTTCGGTCAATTTCGCTTGGAATTTGGAAAAACTTTCTTCTGCAAAGTTGTAGAGAATTGAATTTCCTATAAAAATTAGCGAGATTCAAATTTTTCGACAAAAGGGCTATTTATTATGAATTATTGAAGTTCAAGTCTCAAATAGTTAATTTTTGAAGTTTTAATTATGTTAAATAAGAAAAACGTTTTTAAAAGTTTTGTGAGGTGGGCTACTTGTGTTGAATGCTGAATTCAGTTGATAAAAAGTAAAGCGTAAGAATTTAATAAATATATATTAATATTTTATTAAATTTTCTCGGTTTAGTGTTTCTAAGCAATTTCCTATAAATAGGTGTGTTTAGTTAGAATTGAAAATCACACCGTAAACCCAAGTTTTCTCTCTATATTATCGCGTATTCTTGTGAGTATTTTGAGTATACTTTGAGTATTGCTATACTAATGCAAGTTCAAGTCATAACCTATATCCTGTTTCAACTAAAGACTGCCTTTTCGAGGTAAGGGATATTATTTTTCCAGAATGATATTGTTTCTTCAATATCATTATGTTGAAATATTGATCCAAGTTTTATCAAATTTGGAACTTTTGGTGTCTGGAGTTACTATTCATGTATACTGCACTTATTCACGATACTTACACTATTCACGAATCTGGCATTATTCATCTAAAAATGAAAAATTTTCTTTTCGCTAAAAATATCTATTGTGGATACTAGCTTTGATTGTATCCATGTTTTGATCATTCTGAATTTTACACCACTTGTGATTATTTTTGAGGTATTTTTGGACGTGGATAAAACAAAGTACGAATCCTTAATCCTTAATCCTCATCATTTTGTTTCAATCGGATTCGCTTTTTAAAATATTTTTCATCATCTTCATCTTAAATGATGTTATTATGGAATATCTTTGGCAGAGTAGTGCAAAGATGAATGATTTCAAAGAATATCTTTGGCCCGTAGTGCAAAGATGAACAGTGTTTAGATGAACATGACCAACTCGATGAATATTTTCGCCCAGTAATGCAAAGATGAATATTTGATTCCGTATATATATTGATTGATGTTACAGGGGATAAAAGATAGACGATGAACTTTAAAATTCATACATGTAAGATAGTAGTTGCATTCTCTACTTAACTCTTCTAATGAATTATTATTTCATCATGCGAATATTGATTTAAAACTTGTTGTCTATTGTATTCTATTAGATTTTTTCCTGTTCAAGACTAATGATAATTTGTTGTATATTATCTTAGTCATAATATTCTTTATCGGGCTAGTTGAGCTCACCCTTTTCCTTTTTGTTCCATTTTTCTTCTTAGAGGCGAGAATATAAATGAGTACGAAGCCTGGGTATGGAATGAAAGTTCTAGAGAGAGTTGTTTAGTAGTCCTCACCATTTTGTAAAATAATGTATCAATAAATGTGATGAGGATTTATTTGAGTATAGATATTGTCTGTAAGATAATATTTGTATTCAAACTCACGCTTTCTTGTTGTAATAATAAAGTTGTAGTTGTTTACGCATCATGTATTGACAACTCGTAATGGGTGATGTATACCTATTTTGGGGGCATCACAAGATAGTCAAAAACCTGTTTTAGAAATTAGAATCTTTGGGAAGTGCTCAAGAAAACCTTCGTATACATGGGAGGCCATGCTTTTAGGTTATGGTAGATATCATATGGCCACGAATTATCCTTGGTTGATCTAATAGACCCCAAAAGAAAAACGATAAGATTACTATCATATTCTTCCCAATGGTGAGTCTTTTCTTGACATATCATTATCTCCATTGTCTCTAATTGGGTATTATACTCCAAACAAACACCAAGATTATATAGGTAGTGCTTGTAAATATACTCAAAGAAGTGGATGTGCACAACCTTGTCTTATGATAACACGAGTTTGTATGTCATTAGTCATCTTGTATGATAGTGACAAAACACCCTTCCAAAGTTAAATTCACCTCACCCTCAACATCTATAGACCACCACTCTATTCCCTCACTATCCCCGCCGACCCAAATTACACTTTTATTACACGAAAGGAATTGTGAAACAAAAAAGGGTGAGCACAACTAGCCCAAAGAAGAATATTATGACTAAAGATAAATAAATTATCAATAGTCTTCATCAAGAATAAATCGTAGATTTAGAACATATGGTAGATGATAAAACTTTTCAACCATAGTTAACATGTGCTGAATGAGCAATCTATTAGAAGAGTCAAATAGACCATAAAATCATTATCTTCTCCATGTTAAAAGTCCACCAACAATGTTTTATCCCTGTAACATCAATCAACAATTCCTGTCCACAATCACATGTATAACTCATAATCATAATTTTAGTTCTAAATTCCTCTTCTTATCCAGGACGAAGATAATTTCATCACCGCCTTTACACGAAACATCAAAGATCATGGTTATACCAAATCACAGCCTCTGCTCATAATCATACTAATAAATTCATCTTTGCACCACGGCCAAAGATATTCATCAACAATTCATCTTTGCACTACATGCCAAAGATATTCAACAACAAGTCATCTTTGCACTACGAGCCAAAGATATTCAACAACAGGTCATCTTTGCACTACGGGCCAAAGATATTCAACAATAATTCATCTTTGCACTACAAGCTAAGATATTCATCAACAAGTCATCTTTTGACTACGAGCCAAAGATATTCATATATCAAAGAAATACATAATCATTTCGTGGTTATATATAACAATAATTATAACCATGTTGATCAATTCACCTTTGCACTTAAGCTAAAAATATTCAATCAGAAATTCAATGGTCATGATTATACTAGTCAACAATTCAACTTTTGCACTATCGCCAAAGAGAACCTATAGTCACGATCATACCAATAATATACCCATCTTTACACTAAAAGTCAAAGAGAAATATTATCATTAGGGTTATAAAATGTTATATAAAAACAATATAATCAAAACATATAGATTTAATCTCAAGAGTAAGATTCATAAATCAATGATCTCATAACACCTTAATCAAAATGTTATAAATCACTTAATAATCTCATAATCTAATATTATTAATACTACCACAATATTTTAATCATTTCTTAAACTTATAAACAATTTATTTAAATTGTTTACACTTTACTAATAAATGCATTTAATCATCTTAAAATGCCAAACTAATAAGATTGCATCACCAATAACCAAAATCCTCATCAAAAATCAGATATACCTCATATATAGGATTCTTAAGCCATAAATCCTATTTTCAAATTTTCTTACTCTCTACATAACATATTTAATTCATTTACTCATAACTAGAACATTTTCATGAAAAATACCAAATCAGTTCCAAAAATATTTATTTTCCGGGATTTAGAAGAATATAGTCCCATATTGAATATATATTTTTCTCGAATTTTTAAAATTCATTTACTATTTTTCATATGGCCAAAACCAATTTAATATTTAAACATTTATCATAAATTGTACTTTTGTCCAAAAATTCTGAAATTAATATGATATACTGATATTATATAGATGTACTCCTAATACAAATTTCATCAATTTTGGAGTTAATCACAAGGAGTTATA
Organism: Panax quinquefolius; assembly: GCA_020205615.1. Taxonomy (NCBI): domain Eukaryota; kingdom Viridiplantae; phylum Streptophyta; class Magnoliopsida; order Apiales; family Araliaceae; genus Panax; species Panax quinquefolius. Next base: position 135,901,179 of record CM035167.1, on the reverse strand, counting down.
AACAGTTACTTTTAAAATAGTCTTTTCTCATAAAATCCATAACTCCTAATCTATACATCCAAAAATTTCCATTTTTGGACACAATCTACAAAACTCATCAAAATATTATTTCAAAATTTTCCAGAATTTTTGAAGGTTCGAAAAAATATAAAACTGAAAAACATAATCACCCTTAAAAATTCCTTACTATCTCTTACCTCAAAAGAGCAGTACTTCTGACTAGAATAACGCTGAACGAACTTGCACCGCATAGCAATACTCAAAGTGTGATTTTCAATTCTAACCTAAGCTCTCTATTTATAGGAAAATGCTTAGAATACCAAAGCAGAAAATTTAATAAATTAATATTAATTATTTTCCACATCTTTCTACGCTTCCATGAATCTGAACTCAGCCATCCTAACACATGTTAAAGATTCCCACCAAACACAAAAAATGTTTTTCTTATTTAAATTATTTTAAACATCCAAAAATTAATTATTTCGGAGCTTCGAAACTTCAATAATTTATAACAAATAGTCCTTTTGTCAGAAAATTCGAATCTCGCGAGTTTTAATAGAAAATTCAATTCTCTACAACTCTGCAGAAGAACGTTTTTCCAAATTCCAAACATAAATTGACCGAAATTCATAAATGGGCGATTTTACAGGCTATAATCAAATTTCAGTCAAGAAATGGGGTCCACCGACACACAAAACATGTGTTAATCATTTAATGCCACAAAAATACTCTTCCTCCTCATATACTCACATATCGCACATTCATTATAAAAATATCACCGTTAATATATTATTAAAATAATATATTTAAACGAATTATTTTATCAGAAAAAGATAAAATATTAATTTTCAACAATTGTCACTTTAAATATTTTCTCCATCTATATCCACATAAAATGAATATTTTCCTTATCATATTAATCAATAATTAATTATTCACAAATAATATTACAGAATCACAATAATGACAACCAGGCAGTTCCCAGAAAAGATGGGGCTTTCCAATAAAGATTTCTCCTTACTGGCGCACAATTAGGTGACCAAACCTCTCCTTAGACAGAACTTTCTAGACATTGCCAATAATATTTTCTAATAATATTATTTAGATAATATGAATTATTGCTTCGATAATGGAAAATACTGTGTAGTGACAATTATTAAAACAACAGTAATATAAAATATCAACGCAGCAATTATTGAATCAATAAAATAAAATATTGAACAATAATTCAGTAATAATTATCGAGTAAGGTCTTCTTACGTAAGAGTCAATAATTCAAAAATACTGCAGGCAACACCGCAATATCATCCGTCAACAACGCCAGACATTTTACTTTACCCACCGGGTATTCCAACAAAGGTTAATTTGGTAATAATTACGTTATTATTTATAAAACTCCTTTTGTCATTTTCTTCATCCGACAGCTTATCTCATTATGGGGCCCATAAATGGTCATACTTTCGCATTTAAATATTCCCCACGGAAAGAATATTTCACGACCAAACGAATATTCCCCGACAATAATGAATATTTTATAACCACTTGCTTATTTTGAAAAAAATTATATGTGACGCCCCCAAAATAGGTCCATTCCATCCAACCCATTATAAGAAAATCGCCAAAAATACATGGTACGTAAACAACTACAACTTTGTTATTACAACAAGAAACTTTGAGTTTGAATACAAATATTATCTTCTGACAATATCTATACTCAAATAAATCCTCATCACATTTATTGATACATTATTTTACAAAATGGTGAGGACTACTAAACAATCCTTTCTAAAACCTTCATTCCATACCCCACTTGCATCGCTTATATTCTCGCCTCCCGAGAAGAAAAATGGAACAACAAGGAAAAGGGTGAGCTCAACTAGCCCAAGAAAGAATATTATGACTAAGATAATATACAACAAATTATAGTTAGTCTTCAACAGGAAAAATCTATAGAATACAATGAGACACAAGTTTCGGATCAATATTCGCAATGAAATAATAATTCATAGAAGAGTTACGTAGAGAATGAAATCTACTATAATCTATGAATTTAATAAATTCATCATCAATATTTTATCCTCAGTAACATCAATCAATATACATCCGAATCAAATATTCATCTTTGCACTGCAGCCAAAGATATTCATCACTGTCATGTTCATTTAAACACTGCTCATCTTTTGCACTACGTGCCAAAGATATTAATCAATCGGTCATGTTCATCTCAACACTGCTCATCTTTGCACTACAAAACAAAAGATATTCTTCAAGAAATCATTCATCTCAGCACTACACTGTGCCAAAGATATTCAATAATATCATCATTTAAGACCGAGGATGATGAAAAATATTTTTAAAGAAACGAATCCAAAGAAACAAAATGACAAGGATTAAGGATTAAGGATTCGTACTCGGTTTTATCCACGTCCAAAAATACCTCAAAAATAATCATAGTGGTGTAAAATTCAAGAATGATCAAAACATGGATACAATCGAAGTTAGTATCCGCAATAGATGTTTTAGACGAAAAGAAGAAATTTTATTTTTCTATGAATAGTACCGATAATGAATAGTGCCGTATACGTGAATAGTAACTCCACACACCAAAAGATAGAAATTCCACAAAAAAACATCTTCACGTTTCATGAATAAGACTCGTGAATAAGAACTCGTGAATAAGAACTCATGAATAGTAACTCATGAATAAGAACCCATGAATAGTAACCCCACATGAAAAAGTTCCAAATTTGATAAAAACTTCAGATCAATATTTCAAAGATAATGATATTGAAGAAATAATATCATTCTGAAAAAAAATAATATCCCTTACCTCGAAAGATCAAGATTTCTAAATGTAGAATCACAAGATATAGGTCAAGGAACTTGCAACCGCCTAGCAATACTCAAAGTATACTCAAAATACTCACAAGAATACGCTCAAAATATCGAGAGAGAAATAGAGAGAAAACTTCAGCTTACGTGTGATTTTCAATTCTAACCTAAGACCCTATTTATAGGAAAATGCTTAGAACACCAAAAAGCGTAAAATTTAATATAATATTAATATAATTATACAAATTTTCCTTAGCCCACCTTTTGGTCAAAACACCAGCCACACATGTTAATGATGACCAAAAAATACAAAAACGTTTTTCTTAATTAAAAATAATTTAAACTCCCAAAAATCAATTATTTTGAGTTTCTAACTTCAATAATTCATAATAAATAGCCCTTTCATCAGAAAATTCAAATCTCGCGTGTTTTTATAGGAAATTCAATTCTCTACAACTTTGCAGAAGAAAGTTTTTCCAAATTCCAAACAAAAATCGAATCAAATCCACAAACCAAGCGATTTTACAGTGCTATAATCAAATTTCTACTAATAATTGTGTCCACCAACACACAAAAACATGTGTTAAACATTTAATGCCACAAAATACTCTTCCTCCTCATATACTCATATATCCCACATTCATTGTAAAATATCACCGTTAATATATTATTAAAATAATATATTTAAATGAATTATTTTATCGTAAAAAGATAAAATATTAATTTTCAACAATTGTCATTTTAAAAATTTTCTCCATCTATATCCACATAAAATCAATATTTTCCTCATCATATAAATCAATAATTAATTATTCACAAATAATATTACGTAATCACAATATTGACAACCGTGCGCTTCCTCAGAGAAGGGGCTTTCCAATAAGAATTTCTTCTTCATCAAGCGCAATTAGATGACCAAACCTCTCCTTAGATGTAACTTTCTAGACATTGCCAATAATGTTATCTAATAATATTATTCAGATAATATGAATTATTGCTTCGATAATGAAAGATACCTGTAAATGACAATTATCAAACAACAAAGAATATAAAATATCAACGCAAAGAATTATTAACTCAATAAAATAAAAAATATAAGAATTATCGTAACCATTATTGAGTAGTGCCTTCTTACGTAAGAATCAATAATTGGTGCAATACCGTGCTACTTCGCTCAACAACGCGTATTAGTGTGTTTTAACCACCGGGTATTCCAACAATTAATAACAACAACTACGCCGTTATTTAAAACAACTTATATTTGTCGCTTTCTTCATCCAATCGCTCACATGGGGCCCACACATCGTCGCTACCGTTGCATTTAATATTCCCCGACAAAGATTTAATATTCCACGACCAAACGAATATTCCCCGACAACAATGAATATTTTATAACCACTTTATTTTTTGAAATATTTATCGATTTAACCCTTAACTATCCACATTAATCAAATCAACCCTTACTATTTCAAAATAAAGGAAATTCCTTTTATTTAAAAATTTTGTGGTCTTTTTAATTATCTTTAGTCATGATATTCTTTATTGAAGTAGTTGTCTTTCACCCTTTTGCTTCACAATTCCTTTCGAGTAATAAAAGTGTAGTTGGAATTGAGCCGGGAACAAGAGGAATAGAACGGTGGTCTCTAGTTGTGGAGTTCTCCTAAACAAAGATAGATAAGTGTGTTGTATACATCTTTTAGTAGTTATATTTGGTGAATCATATAGGAGAGCCGAACCCAACGTTAGAAGGGTGTTTTACAACTATCATACAAGATGTCTAATGACATACAACCTCGTGTCATCATAAGATGTGGTCAGTTGTGCTCATCCACTTCTTTGAGTATATTTACTGAGCACTACCTATATAATCTTGGTATTTGTTTGAAGTATAATTCTCAATTTGAGACGATGGAGATAATGATAAGTCGGTGAAAACTCACCATTGGGAAGAATATGATAGTAATCTTCTAGTTTTCTTTTAGGGTCTATTAGATTGAACCAAGGATAATTACGTGTGGCCATATGATATATATCATAACCTAGAAGCGTGGCCACCCATGTACGAAGGTTTTTTTTGAGCACTTCCCAAAGATTCTAATTTCAAAAAGGTTTTGACTATACATTTATATAAGGTGTCATTGTGACGTGCTATCCAAGGTTAGGATGAGAGTCACAATTGGTATATATATTTGTATCCAAACTCACAGTATATGTGTTGTTGTATTTTGCATGACAACGGTTGTAATAAAGTTGTAGTTGTTTTCTGTACCATATATTTGGCGACTCAGAATGGGTTGGATGGAATGGACCTATTTTGGGGTTGTCACAAATATTATTTTATTTCCTTATTCCTACGCATGCTCTTGACCAAGCTCAATACCACCATCTTTGAACAAAATTTGGCAGCCCACATGTGTTAAAACAAAAGTGGGTCTCACCCATAAATTAATAAAAATCATTTTATTTTCTGAAACTTCAATAATTCATAAAAAATAGACCGTTTATCAGAAAAATATGAATTTTATGTCCATTCTGCCTGAAATCGAATTCTCTACAACTTTGTAGCTTTGAGTTTTTCCAAATTCTAAACCAAAAATATCCGAAATCCACAAACGGATGATTTTTAATACCTCCACACCGACAAAATACTGATAAAATACCTCAGTATTAATTCTTTTATTTTTATCCACATAAAAATAAATATATCCATCATTTATATCCACATAAAATAAATATTTCTTTATCATATAAATCAATAATTAATTATTCACAAATAATATTACAGAATCACAATAATGACAACCAGGCAGTTCCTAGGAAAGAGGGGGCTTTCCGATAAGGATTTCTCCTTACTGGCGCGCAATTAGGTGACCAAACCTCTCCTTGACAGAATTTTCTAGACATTGCCAATAATGGTATCTCATAATATTATTCAAATAATATGAATTATTGATCCGATAATGGGAAATACTGTGCAATGATAATTATTGAAACAACAATAATATAAAATATCAACGCAACAATTATTGAACCAATAAAATAAAATATTGAACAGTAATTATTGTAACAATTATTGAGTAGTGCCTTCTCACGTAAGAATCAATAATTAAAAAAATCATCGCAATACCGTGGGTATCTTTCTTTGTGCATTCTCTGACATTCTTGTATTTTAACCACGGTATTCAATGGTGTTAGCAGTAATAACTACGCTGTTATTTTTATAAAACTCAAACTTTGTCGTTTTCTTCATCCTCGCGATTATCCGTTATGGGACCCACAAATAGTTTTACTTGGCGTAAATGCGAATATTCCCCGACAGAAAGAATATTCCACAACCAAACGAATACCCCGATAAATGAATATTTTATAACCACTCGCGTATTTTGAAAATTTTCATATATTACCCTCAACTTTAACTTGTTATCAATTTAACCATTTACTGAATAGTAATTATAAGAAAAATTGAATACTTTTATTTCATAAAATTTGGGGTCTTACATATTATGACTAATATAATGCAGAATAAATTATCAGTAGCCTTAAACAGTGTTAAACTGATACAATATAACAAACATCAAGTTTAACTGTAGCGAAAACAAGCAATCCATTAGAAGAGTTAAGTAGAGAATAAAATCTACTATCTTTTATTATTTAAAATGTTTTTCATCACTTTTATCACTGAGACTCAGCATAATAAATAATTCACATCATCGAATCACCCCTGTACTATGGCCAAGGATATTCTTTAGTATCACGACCACAATTATCCAAGCACTACGGGCTAAGAATATTTGTGTATTCATTAATGGTCATGATCATGCCAACAACTGTTCATCAATGCACTACGGGCCAACGAGGACTTTTACCACATCATTTGTAACATTACGGTTATGATTACAATCAATAATCCTTAATCGTAATCATACAAAGTCTATCTATGCACTACACGAATACGTATGACTTTCAAAAATATAAACATGAGAATGATGACAATTGTAAGACCGAATTTTATGAAATAAAAGTATTCAATTTTTTTAATTACTATTCATGAGTTACTATTCATGAGTTCTATTCACGATTACTATTCACGAAGTTCTTATTCACGAGTTACTATTCACGAAGCATGATAATTTTTTTTCGTAAGAAGGCATTACTCAATAATTATTACGATAATTCTTTATTCAATATTTTATTTTATTGATTCAATAATTGCTACGTTGATATTTTATATTATTGTTGTTTGATAATAATCACAAGACAAGATTTTCCATTATCAGACAATAATTCATATTATCTGAATAATATTATTGGATAACATTATTGGCAATGCCTAGAAAGTTCTGTCTAAGGAGAGGTTTGGTCACCTAATTGCGCGCCATGAGGAGAAATTTTATTGAAAGCCCCTCTTTCCTTTAACAACTGGTTGTCGATATTGTGATTATGTAATATTATTTGTGAATAATTAATTATTGATTTTTATGATGAGGAAAATGTCTATTTTATATGGACATAGATGGAGAAAATTTTAATGTGACAATTGTTGAAAATTGAAATTTATCTTTTTCTCGATAAAATAATTCATTTAAATATATTATTATATTTTAATAATATAATAATGGTGATATTTTTACAACGAATGTGGATATATATGAGTATACGAGGAGGAAGAGTATTTTTGTTGCAATAAATGTTTAAAACATGTTAAACATATGCCTGGTGGACCCCATTTATTGGTGAAATTTGATTATAAACGTAAAATCGCCTGCTTATGGATTTCGGTCAATTTCTGTTTGGAATTCAGAAAACTTTCTTCCGTAAAGTTGTAGAGAATTGAATTTCCTATAAAACCTCGCGAGATTCGAATTTTTCTGACAAAAGGGCTATTTATTATGAATTATTGAAGTTTCGGATTAATTAATTATTATTTTTTTTGAGTTTTAAATTAATTAATTATGAAAAACGTTTTTGTAAGTTTTGTAAGGTGAGATACTTGTGTTGCTAAAGTTTGAAAAAAAAAAAAAGTGAGAGGAATTCAAATTTATTATATTAATAATTTATTAAATTTTACTTTTTTGGTGTTAAAGTATTTTCCTATAAATAGGGTCTTAGGTTAGAATTGAAAATCACACACCGAAACTCAAGTTTTCTCTCTATATTATCGAGCATATTCTTGTGAGTATTTTGAGTATACTTTGAGTATTGCTATACTGTGCAAGTTCGTTCGTTCATTATTCCAATCAAAGATCTTCTTTTTTGAGGTGTGGATTTTAAGGGTTATTATGTTTCTAGTTTCGAAATTTTTTGAACCTTCAAAATTTCTGGAAAATTTGAAATGATATTTTGATGAGTTTTGTAGATTGTGTCCAAAATGGCGATTTTTGGATGTATAGATTAGAGTTATGGATTTTATGAGAAAAGACTATTTTAAAAATAACCGCTTATAAATCCTTGTTATTAACTCCAAAATTGATGAAATTTTTATTGGGAGTACATCTATATAATATCAGTATACCGTATAAATTTTAGAATTTTTGGAGAAAAGTATAATTTATGATAAATATCTAACTATTCGGTAGTTTTGGCCATATGGAAAATAGTAAATGAATTTTAAAAATTCTGAGAAAAATATATATTCAATATGGGACTATATTCTTCTAAATCCCAGAAAATAAATATTTTTGGAACTGATTTGGTATTTTTCATGAAAATGTTCTAGTTATGAGTAAATGAATTAAATATGTTATGTGAAGTAAGAAAATCGGAAAATATGATTTTATGGCTTGAGAATCATATATGAGGTATATGCAGATTTTTGATGAGGGTTTTGGTTATTGGTGATGAAATCTTATGAGTTTGGCATTTTATGATGATTAAATGCATTAATTAGTAAAGTGTAAACAATTTAATTAAATTGTTTATAAGTTTTAAAAATTATTAAATATTGTTGTAATATTAAGAATATTAAGATTTTGATATTATTAAGTGATTTTATAACAGGTTGGATTAAGGTGTTATAAATATTGATATGGATTTTATTATGAAACTTTATCTTTTCGTGTCGAGAGTTATTATGCGCACGATACGGTACTATGTCATTTAATACGGGGTACTATTCACGACAAATTGGTTTCTTCTCTGACCAAATTATCGTTGATTTATGAATCTTACTCTTGAAATTAAAACCATGTTTTGATTATATTGTTTTTATATAACATTCTTATAACCCTAATGATGATATTTCTCTTTGACTTGAGTGTAAAGATGGGTAGATTATTGGTATGATCGTGACCATAGGTTCTCTTTTTGCGATGAGTGCAAAAGTTGAATTGTTGATTGGTATGATCATGACCATTGAATTTACAATTGAATATTTTTAGCTTAAGTGCAAGGTGAATTGATCAACATGGTTATAATTATTGTTATATAACTTCGAAATGATTATGTATTTCTTTGATATATGAATATCGTTGGCTCGTAGTGAAAAAGATGACTTGTTGATGAATATCTTTAGCTTTGTAAGGCAAAGATGAATTATTGATGAATATCTTTGGCTCGTAATGCAAAGATGACCGGTTGATGAATATCTTTAGCTCAGTAGTGCAAAGATGAATTATTGATGAATATCTTTGGCTCGTAATGCAAAGATGACCTTGTTGATAAATATCTTTAATATTGTAGTGTAAAGATGAATCTGTTGATGAATATCTTTGGCCGTAGTGCAAAGATGAATTTATTAAATATGATTATGAACATGAACCGTGATTTGGTATAACCATGATCTTTGATGTTTCGTAAAAGACAAGTGATGAAAATTATCTTTGTCTTGGATGAGGAAAGAATTTAGAACTACAATTACGATTATGAAGTTATACACGTGATTTTGGATGAGAATTGTTGATTGATGTTACAGGATAAAACATTGTTGGTGGACTTTTAACATGGAGAAGATAATAGATTTTATGGTCTATTCGACTCTTCTAATGGATTGCTTCGTTCATTGCAACTATGGTTGAAAAGTTTTATCATCTACCATATGTTCTAAATCTCCGATTTATTCTTGATGAAGACTATTGATAATTTATTTATCTTTAGTCATAATATTCTTTATTGAGCTAGTTGTGCTCACCCTTTTGTTTCACAATTCCTTTCGTGTAATAAAAGTGTAGGCTGGGTTGAGCGGGGATAATGAGGAATAGAAGTGGTGGTCTATAGATGTTGAGGTGAGGTGAATTTAACTTTGGAAGGGTGTTTTGCCACTATCATACAAGATGTCTAATGATATACAAACTCGTGTTATCATAAGACATGGTTGTCTTCATCCACTTCTTGAGTATATTTACAAGCACTACCTATATAATCTTGGTGTTTGTTTGGAGTATAATACCCAAATAGAGGCGGTGGAGATAATGATATGTCAAGAGAAGACTCACCATTGGGAAAAATATGATAGTAATCTTCTCGTTTTTTCTTTGGGGTCTATTGGGTCAACCAAGGATAATTACGTGGCCATATGATATCTACCATAACCTAAAAGCATGGCCTCCCATGTACGGTTGGTTTCTTGAGCACTTCCCAAAGATTCTAATTTCTAAAACAGTTTTTGACTATACCTTTATGTAAGGTGTCATTGTGACGTACTTCAGATTTGGTATATATTTGTATCCAAACTCACAAAGATATGTGTTGTTGTATTTTGCCGCGATAATTGTTATAATAAAGTTGTAGTTGTTTTCCGTACCATATATTTGGCGACTCGTAATGGGTTGGATGGAATGGACCTATTTTGGGGTCGTTACATTTGGTATCGTAGCTTAGGGATATGATCTCCGCGGCGAGATCGGATTAGAACTAGAGAGGAGAGATGAGTAAATCCTTAAAGCTGTGTGTCCTACCTAAGCTTATTTGTTGGTCATCATAATATCGGGATATTATGTGATATATTAATTTGTTAAATTAACCCTTGTTTTGAAGTCATATTCTAGAATGATATTTGAAATACGGAGATGAGCAATGGAGAAATCATGATGACGGGGAGATAGAATCAAAATAAAAACAAGGTATTCTCAACTCTTTGAAATACCAGTGCACGTAAATTTCGGGGACGAAAATTTCATAAGGAGGTAGATTGTAAGACCGAATTTTTATGAAATAAAAGTATTCAATTTTTTTTAATTACTATTCACGAGTTCTTATTCACGAAGTTCTTATTCACGAGTTACTATTCATGAGTTCTATTCACGAGTTACTATTCATGAGTTACTTATTCACGAGTTCTTATTCACGAGTACTATTCATGAAGCATGATAATTTTTTTTCGTAAGAAGGCATTACTCAATAATTGTTACGATAATTCTTGCTCAATATTTTATTTTATTGATTCAATAATTGCTACGTTGATATTTTATATTATTGTTGTTTCAATAATTGTCACAAAGACAAGATTTTCCATTATCGGACAATAATTCATATTATCCTGAATAATATTATTGGATAACATTATTGGCAATGCCTAGAAAGTTCTGTCTAAGGAGAGGTTTGGTCACCTAATTGCTTGGCCATGAAGAGAGAAATTCTTATTGAAAGCCCCTCTTTCTGAGGAACCGACTGGTTGTCAATATTGTGATTATGTAATATTATTTGTGAATAATTAATTATTGATTTTTATGATGAGGAAAATATCTATTTTATATGGACATAGATGGAGAAAATTTTAATGTGACAATTGTTGAAAATTGAAATTTATCTTTTTTTCGATAAAATAATTCATTTAAATATATTATTATATTTTAATAATATAATAATGGTGATATTTTACAACGAATGTGGGATATATGAGTATATCTGAGGAGGAAGAGTATTTTTGTTGCAATAAATGTTTAAAACATGTTAAACATGTCTGTGGACCCCATTTATTGACCGAAATTTGATTATAACTTTAAAATCGCCTGCTTGTGGATTTCGGTCAATTTCTGCTTTGAATTCGAAAAACTTTCTTCTCGTAAAGTTGTAGAGAATTGAATTTTCTATAAAAACTCTCGATATTCGAATTTTTCCGACCAAAAGGGCTATTTATTATGAATTATTGAAGTTCCTGATTAATTAATTATTATTTTTTGGAGTTTTAAATTAATTAATTATGAAAAACGCGTTTTTGTAAGTTTTGTAAGGTGAGATACTTGTGTTGCTTGAAGTTTGAACAAAAAAAAAGTGGGCGTAGGAATTCAAATTTATTATATTAATAATTTATTAAATTTTAACTTTTGTTACAAGTATTTTCCTATAAATAGGTGCTTGGGTTAGAATTGAAAATCACACCGTAAATCGAAGTTTTATCTCTCTATATTATCGAGCATATTCTTGTGAGTATTTTGAGTATACTTTGAGTATTGTTATACGGTGCAAGTTCGTTCAAATAAGTTATTCCAAATTCGAAATCTTTCTTTTTCTTTTGAGGTAGGGATTTTAAGGTTATTATGTTTTTAGTTTCAAAATTTTTCTGAACCTTCAAAAATTTTGGAAAAATTTAAAATGATATTTTGATGAGTTTTAGAGATTGTGTCCAAAATGGCGATTTTTGGATGTATAGATTAGAGTTATGGATTTTATGAGAAAAGACTATTTTAAAAATAACAGCTTATAAATCCTTGTTATTAACTCCAAAATTGATGAAATTTTTATTGGGAGTACATCTATATAATATCAGTATACCGTGTAAATTTTAGAATTTTTGGACAAAATTATAATTTATGATAAATGTCTAACTATTCGGTAGTTTTGGCCATATGGAAAATAGTAAATGAATTTTAAAATTCTGAGAAAATATATATTCAATATGGGACTATATTCTTCTAAATCCCAGAAAATAAATATTTTTGGAACTGATTTGGTATTTTCATGAAAATGTTCTAGTTATGAGTAAATGAATTAAATATGTTATGTGAAGTAAGAAAATTGGAAAATATGATTTTATGGCTTGAGAATCATATATGAGGTATATGCAGATTTTTGATGAGGGTTTTGGTTATTGGTGATGAAATCTTATGAGTTTGGCATTTTATGATGATTAAATGCATTAATTAGTAAAGTGTAAATAATTTAATTAAATTGTTTATAAGTTTTAAAAATTATTAAATATTGTTGTAATATTAAGAATATTAATATTTTGATATTATTAAGTGATTTTATAACATGATTGGATTAAGGTGTTATAAATATTGATATGGATTTTATTATGAAACTTTATCTTTTCGTGTAGAGATTTACTACGCATATATCTACGTCTTATGTCACGAATTGGTACTATTCACGACAAATTGGTTTCTTCTCGACCAAATTATCGTTGATTTATGAATCTTACTCTTGAAATTAAAACCATGTTTTGATTATATTGTTTTATATAACATTCTTATAACCCTAATGATGATATTTCTCTTTGACTTGAGTGTAAAGATGGGTAGATTATTGGTATGATCGTGACCATAGGTTCTCTTTTGGCCATGAGTGCAAAAGTTGAATTGTTGACCGGTATGATCATGACCATTGAATTTACAATTGAATATTTTTAGCTTAAGTCAAAGGTGAATTGATCAACATGGTTATAATTATTGTTATATAACTTCTGAAATGATTATGTATTTCTTTGATATATGAATATCGTTGGCTCGTAGTGCAAAGATGACTTGTTGATGAATATCTTTAGCTTTGTAGTGCAAAGATGAATTATTGATGAATATCTTTGGCTCGTAGTAATGCAAAGATGACCTGTTGATGAATATCTTTAGCTTTGTAGTAGCAAAAGATGAATTATTGATGAATATCTTTGGCTCGTAATGCAAAGATGACTGTTGTTGATGAATATCTTTAGCTTTGTAGTGTAAAGATGAACTGTTGATGAATATCTTTGGTAGTGGTGCAAAGATGAATTTATTAGTATGATTATGAACATGAATCGTGATTTGGTATAACCATGATCTTTGATGTTTCGTAAAAAGACAAGTGATGAAAATTATCTTTGTCTTGGATGAGGAAAGGAATTTAGAACTACAATTACGATTATGAAGTTATACACGTGATTTTGGACAGAATTGTTGATTGATGTTACGAGGATAAAACATTGTTGGTGGACTTTTAACATGGAGAAGATAATAGATTTTATGGTCTATTCGACTCTTCTAATGGATTGCTTCGTTCCTACCGCAACTATGGTTGAAAAGTTTTATCATCTACCATATGTTCTAAATCTCGAATTTATTACCGATGAAGACTATTGATAATTTATTTATCTTTAGTCATAATATTCTTTATCGAGCTAGTTGTGCTCACCCTTTTGTTTCACAATTCCTTTCGTGTAATAAAAGTGTAGCCGGGGTTGGCCGGGGATAAGCGAGGAATAGAGTGGTGGTCTATAGATGTTGAGGGTGAGGTGAATTTAACTTTGGAAGGGTGTTTTGCCACTATCATACAAGATGTCTAATGATATACAAACTCGTGTTATCATAAGACATGGTTGTGCTCATCCACTTGCTGAGTATATTTACAAGCACTACCTATATAATCTTGGTGTTTGTTTGGAGTATAATACCCAAATAGAGACAGTGGAGATAATGATATGTCAAGAGAAGACTCACCATTGGGAAGAATATGATAGTAATCTTCTCGTTTTTCTTTGGGGTCTATTGGGTCAACCAAGATAATTCCGTGGCTATATGATATCTACCATAACCTAAAAGCATGGCCTCCCATATACGAAGGTTTCTTGAGCACTTCCCAAAGATTCTAATTTCTAAAAGCAGTTTTTGACTATACCTTTATGTAAGGTGTCATTGTGACGTGCTACTGCTTGGTATATATTTGTATCCAAACTCACAAAGACATATGTGTTGTTGTATTTTGCACGACAATTGTTATAATAAAGTTGTAGTTGTTTTCCGCATTACCATATATTTGGCGACTCAGAATGGGTTGGATGGAATGGACCTATTTTGGGGTCGTTACATTTGGTATCATAGCTTAGGGATATGATCTCTGGCGGAGATCGGGATTAGAACTAGGAGGGGAGAGATGAGTAAATCCTTCGCCAAGGTGTCCTACCTAAGCTTATTTGTTGGTCGATCATAATATCGGGATATTATGTGATATGTTAATTTGTTAAATTAACCCTTGTTTTGAAGCTGTATTCTAGAATGATATCTGAAATACAGGAGATGAGCAATGGAGAAATCATGATGACAGGGGAGATAGAATCTGAAATAAAAACAAGGTATTCTCAACTCTTTGAAATACCAGGTACGTAAATTTCGGGGACGAAATTTCATAAGGAGGGTAGATTGTAAGACCCCTAATTTTATGAAATAAAAGTATTCAATTTTTTTTAATTACTATTCACGAGTTACTATTCACGAGTTGTTGAAAATTACGATCATATCATTCAATACCATCGTGGAAAAGCGAACGTGGTAGCTGACGCGTTGAGTAGAAGATCGTATGCGGTCACAAGTGCGAATATACGAACCCACGTGAAGATAATGAATATATGAGTAGAATCAAATTTAATCGATAAAGTTAAAGCCGCTCAAGATACACACTCGGAGCTGATGAATGTGAAGAATTAAGAAGGTTCAAGAGGGCGTTATTCTAGAAGCAAGAATTGATGAAGAGAGGAAATCTAAACCCTCGATTTTATTGGTCCATTTGAAATCCTTGATCAAGTAGGAATTGTGGCTTATAGACTCGTTTTACCACTAAGTATGTTGCGTGTTCAGGACATTTTTTTTCGTATCGATGTTACATAAATATGTGGACGACCCGAACCACATTATTAATTTAAAATCGGACGAGATAGTAGAAGATTTAACGTATGAGGAGATACGTGTTAACATCTTGGATAAGAATGATCATATTCGACGCTCAAAGGTTATACCTCAAGAGTTAGAATTTGAAATGAAGTCAAGGTATCCTCACCGCTCTAAGATACAGTGCGTCGCATTTAAATTTCGAGGGCGAAATTTCATAAGGAGGAGATTGAGAGACCTCGATTTATATGAATAAAGATTTAATTTTCTCAAAATATTTTTTAAAATTATGGTGTGAATTTCATATAATGTTATAGTTGTGGGTAATATTTATAAATTTTGTAAAGTACGCAAGTTGTTATAAAATATTCATTTGGTGGGGAATATTCTTTTTGTCGTGGAATATTAAATACGACGGCGAGAATCATTAGTGGACCCCTATTAACTAATTATTATTTGGATTGAGAAAAACGACAAAAATACTTTATGAAAATAACGGCGGACGATATTACCGTTAAAAGCGTTGAACTACTCGAAGAGTAAAAGTACAAGAATACGTGTGGTTGCATAGTAGCACACGTATTGATTATTGATGCTTACGTGAGAAGTCACTCACTATACTCAATTATTACTACGATAATTTCTGCATCATATCTCATATATTATTGATTCAATTATTGTCACGATATCATCATATAATATGTTATATTATTAAATCAATAATTGAGACGACAAGTTATAAATGATTAATATTTGTTGAAAGATTAAATATGTGTTGATTAAAAATAAAATAATTTGTGGTAATATTTATTCAATCCTTGATGTATATAAAAAGTCTGTTATGAGACGTTTGTGGTAAGTTTGGTTATTTTATGGGGGGGCCATATGTCATCATCTAAGAGTCTCTTCGTCATTAGTAATTATCTTCGTCAATAGTAATAACCTTTACCAGTCGTCAAACCACTTGCCGTTTCATATTACAAGCGTCGAACCACTTGTCGTTTCATATTACAGGCATCGAACTAATTGTCGTTTCACAGTACAGGCGTCGAACCAATTGCCGTTTCACATTACAGGCGTCAAACCACTTGGTGTTTCACATTACAGGCGTCAAACCACTTTTTTATTCACATCACCAGTCGTCAAGCCACTTGCCTTTTCACATTTCAAGTGCTAAGTTAGAAATCTTCTATAAATAGAGGCCTAGTGCTTCATTATTTTTCACGAGTTCATTCAAGCTATAGAGAGAGAAAGTATAGAGAGAATAAGAGAGAAAGAAGAAGAGTATTCTGTTAATACACTACTGCGATTCAATCTCCTACTAACGTAAGGGGTGTTATTCTTTCTTATTCATGAAGAGAACATTGTTATTCCATTGCTTATTATTCTGTTGGAATAACTTTGTATCGCGCCAGTTTACCCTATACTTGGTGACATTCTTTTATTATTACGCTGGAACATCCACGATATGTGTTTTACACGGACACGGTTCCGTATTTATTATTATTACATTAGAACATCTTATGTCATGTGTTTTACACCGACTGGTTCCGTCTTTATTATTATTATTCATTTGGAACATCCTCGTCTCATGTGTTTTACACCTGACCTGGTTCCGTCTTAATTATTATTCTGTTGAAACATCTCATGCATGTGTTTACTCGGACTGGTTCCGCTTTTATTATTATTCTGCTTGAACATCCTCATGCATGTGTTTTACACCTTAACTGGTTCCGCTTTATTATTATTCATTGGAACATCCCGCCGGTGTAAATTTTGCACGACCGGTTCCTATTATTATTCTTCATTGGAATAACTTTATCTATGGGAAGTCCGCATGCATGGTGATTTCTTTTGTTATTCCATTCTTTATTATACTCAAATGGTTAAAGTTTTGACTTATACTCCATGAAATTAGTAGAATATCCTTGATATTTGCGGCTTCATCCAATATCTTTTCATGGAAATATTCTTACGATCATTCTTGAATTTTACTCTACAAAGCGAAGATCATGTTGACAATTTGGACATTATTAGTTCCTAGAGAAATTAATTCTTGAGCTTGTTTTATTGAATTCTTATATCATTGTCATCATCCTCATGTTTATATTATGTTGAAAGTTGTCTGTGGCCTGTAGTGCATAGATTGACTTGGTATGATTATGACCAGGGATTATTCGGTGTAATCATGACCGTAATATTACAAATGATGTGGTAAAAGTTATCATTGGCCCGTAGTGCATTGATGGACAGTTGTTGGCATGATCATGACCATTAATGAATACACGAATGTCCTTGGCTGTAGTGCATGTATAATTTGTGGTCGTGATATATCCTTGGCTATAGTGCATGGGTGATTCGATGATGTGGATTATTTATTAAGCTGAGTCCCAGAGAAAAAAGTCATGAAAAACCTTTTAAATCATAAAAGATAGTAGATTTTATTCTCTACTGACTCTTTTAATGGATTGCTTGTTTATTGCAGCTTAAACTTGATGTTGTTATATTTTATTAGTTTAACACTTTGTTGAAGTCTAACGATAATTTATTCTGCATTATCTTAGTCATAATATTTCTTCTTTGGGCTAGTTGAGCTCACCTTTCTTTCACCGTTTCTCTTGAAAATGAGAACATAGTAGGGACTAGTCGGGAACGGAGTGATGGTCGGAAGGATAAAGCATTAGTAGTCCTCACTATTACGTGAAATAGTGTGTTAATAATTGTAATGAGGACTCCTTTTGAGTTTGTATAATCTCTATTAGACAATAATTGTATTCAAACTCACAGTTATGTTTTCTGTTATTACGACATACGTATGTATTAGTAAGTTGTATTTGAATTTTGTACCATGTATCCGACGACCCAAGATGGGTGATGTATACCTAATTTTGGGGGCGTCATATCAGGAAATTCATTAACAATAGAAATATCATTCAAAACTGACGTATTTTTGTTTAGATCCGTGGCATGAGCTAAGAAAGCTTGACATTCGTTTTTCAATAAATGAATAGCTTTATGGCTTGAGATGACGATGATTGATTTTAATGGTTTGGTAGCTTGAATTAAGATAATGATTGGTTAGGAATATGAAAGCTAACAACCTTACGAAAATAATCAATTTTTGCATGATGAGTAGTTAACCAATCAATCCCTAGAATTACGTCAAATGCACGTATTTTTAATGAAATAAGATCGACAAGTAATGTGAGGGTACCGATTTGAACCAAACAAGACTTATAAACAGTGGATGTAATGAAGGTTTCTCCCAACGGAGTTTCTATAGATAAGTCAAAGTCTAATTTCTCCGGAGTCAAATTTAATCGTTGAGCGCAAGTAGGAGAAATAAAAGAATGGGTAGAACCGGTATCAAATAAGGTATAGACTTCGCTAGAGTTTATGATAAGCTTACCCGTGATGACCTCATTCGGGTTCCTTGCTTTCTGGGAGGTCACAACAAACACTCTTCCTTTACTACTCTGGCTTTGACTTTTACGGGGATGACCTTTGGTGCCTCCATCCTAGTTGAACTTGTCTTGATTGAACGACAAAATCGAGTAAGTGATCTTCTCTTCCACAATTATAACATGCTTTGACTAAGACATCGCATGATTTGGTGATGATGTCCTCCCTCCGCATTTGAAGCATATGATAGGTGGTCGTTCTCTTTCCTTAACAACAGGTGTTGGTGCTGACGTCTTTCCATCATTATTGAATCTCCTCTTCTTGAAATGTCCATTCTTATTGCTTTGACCCTGATTACCACCGAAGTGGTTACCATTTCTGGCCTGTTGATTACCTCCACGCTTGTTGTCACCGCTTCGATGACTGCACTCACTGGAATTATCATTTTGCCGGCTGCTTTCTCTTAGTTGCGTTGACTCGTTATTGCGCTCCACTAACGGAGCCCTATTTATAACATCTGAATACAAACACAGTTTATGAGAAATAAGATATTGACGTATCTCCAGCTTCAAACCTCTTAAAAACATCCGCGTCATTCTCTCTTCATTATCAACTAAGTGGGACGCAAACCGAGATAACTCGGCAAACTTGGCTTCGTACTGTGACACGGTTATGTTATTCTGCTCCAGCTTGATAAACTCTACCTCTTTCATATGACGAATACTTTCAGGAAAGTACTTGTCATTGAATAGTTCTTGGAACTTCTCCCAAGACATCTTTAGTGCGGCGGAGTTGAGTACGTTTCGATTCCCACCAATAATCACTCTCCTCATAACATAAAGGTGGCAATGGCACCTTTTGCTCCCTCGAGCACCCCAAGACATCAAATATCTTGGTGATCTGCTTTATCCATGCTTCCGCCTTAAGTGGTTTTGGCTCTCCAATAAACTCCGGTGGTCCCAGCTCCTTGAACTGTTTAGCGGTGACCGTCCTAGAGTTTTCAGTGTTTCCACCTGCATTTTGGACAAGAGCCGTTCTTGCCTGATGTTGCATGAATTGTATAAAGCCTCTGAACATTCCATCGTTCGTCATTTGGTTAGTTTTGTTGTTTGCCTGAGGATTATCGCCTTCCTGATGCACATTATCCTGATTATTGATCTGTGGAGACTCAACGATCTCCTGTGCTCCATTGCTATTCTCAACATTTTCGGATGTCATTTTCATATACTGCCACAAAACAAGGGTTAATTAACATATAACATATTATCCTTATACTCTGACCAACCAATTAAATACCAAATAAACTTAGGTAGGTCATACTAGCGAAGAAATTCCTCGTCTCTCCCCTCCTAGTTCTAGTCTCACATCTTAGCCAGGGATCATATCCCTAAGCTTTGATACCAACTGTGACGCCCCAAAATTAGGTATACATCACCCATCTTGAGTCTCCAGATACATGGTACAGAATTCAAATATAACTTAATAATCTGTTTATATGGTACAATACGATAAAACATAAATCGTGAGTTTGATTACAAATATTGTCTACTAGAGAGTATACAAACTCAAAAGGAGTCCTCGTTATAATTATTATCACACTATTTCACAGAATAGTGAGGACTACTAATGCACCATCTAGGACCATCACTCGCTTCCCGACTCGTCCCATATATTCTCATTTCAAAGAGAACGAGTTAAAGAAAGGGTGAGCTCAACTAGCCCAATGAAAATATTATGACTAAGATAATGCGAATAAATTATCATTAGCCTTAAAATGTTGTTAAAAACGATACAATATAACAAACATCAAGTTTAACTGCAAATCGGAAAACAAGCAATTCATTAGAAGAGTCAAGTAGAGAATAAAATCTACTATCTTTTATGATTTAAAAGGTTTTTCATCACTTTTATCATTGGGACTCGACAATAAATAATCCACATCATCGAATCACCCCTGTATTACTGACCAATGATATTCTTTAGTATCACGCGACCACAATTATCCATGCACTTTGGGACAAGAATATTTGTGTATTCATTAATGGCCATGATCATGCCAACAATCATCCATCAATGCACTATGGGCCAATGAGGCCTTTTACCACATCATTTGTAACATTATGGTCATGATTACAAGAATAATCCTAATCATAATCATACCAAGTCCATCTATGCACTACAGTGAATACGATAACTTTCAAAAAATATAAACATGAGGATGATGACAATGATATAAGAATTCAATAAAACAAGTTCAAGAATTAATTTATTCAAGAACTAATAACGTCCAAATTGTCAACATGATACTTCTTTGTAGAGTAAAATTCAAGAATGCCCAGAAGAATATTTCCATGAAAAGATACTGGATAAAGCGCAAATATCAAGAATATTCCACTAATTTCATGGAGTATAGAAGTCAAAACTTTAATCAACTGAGTATAATAAAGAATGGAATAACAAAAGAAATCACCATGCATGCGGTGCTTATGCATAGGCAAGTTATTCAACATGAAAAATAAATAACGGAACGTGTAAGGCCAAATTAAATACCGGCGGGATGTTCTAACAGAATAATAAAGAATGGAATAACAACATAAATCACCATGCATGCGGTACTCATATAGATAGGTTATTCCAACAAAATACTAAATAACGGAACCAGGTCCGGCGTAAAAAGCATGCATGACGGATATTCCAACGAATAATAATAAAAAGGCGGAACCGAATCAAAACGTAAAAACGCATGAAAAGGATGTTCAACAATGAATAATAATAAAGACGGAATAATAGAAGAATGTCACCAAGTATAGGGTAATCCGCGTATACTGGTTATTCCAGCAGAATAATAAAGAATTGAATAACAGAAGTTCTCTTCATGAATACAAAAGAAATAATACTCCCTACGAGTACAACAAATAATATTCCTACCTTAAGAAGAAGAGTCTTGGATATATGAGTAGTGAAGTAGCGAGAATACTTTTTTCTTTCTCTATAGTTTATCTCTGTAGAGTTTCAATTGAATTCGTAAGAAATAATGAAGGAATGAGCTTATTTATAGAAAATGGATTGCATAATAACTAACTCATGAACGGTCCAGTTGATTTACTTTAATCGACGGTCCATATTTAAAAGCAAAATCTTTTAAATAAAATATAATATATTTTATTTATAATCGATAAAACGAATAACTTTATAAAAGATTTTACTATGCAAACTTTATGCATGCACTATGCAAACACTATGCATAATAAAATATAATATATTCTAATTAGTGTCTAATAAAATGTATAACTTTATAAAAGTATTACATTTTATATAAAAAAGATTTTACTATGCAAAACACTATGTGAATCATCATGCGACACTATGCGTAATAGAATATAATATATTCTATTTATAGAATAACTTTATAAAAGTATTCTGCATTTTTATATAAAATTTTTCAGATTATTAGATTAATAATACCAACAAAAGCGAGTGACTTATCACGTAAGCATCAATAATCAATACCGAGTGTACTACTATGCACTCCAATGCCAGACATTCTTGTACTTTTTTAATACCGAGTAGTTCAACAGTATTAACGGTAAAACTTTCGTCGTTATTTTCATAAAATATTTTTGTCGTTTTCTCAATCCGATAATAATTCCATTGTGGGGTCCACCAATGATTGTGCCGTTGCACGAATATTCCCTGTTTAAAACGAATATTCCCCGACCAATCGAATATTATATAACAACTTGCGTACTTTGCAAAATTTATAAATATTATTCACAACTATAACATTATATCAAATTCATTCCATAATATTCAAAAATGATATTTATAGAAAATTCATCTTTATTCACAAAAGTTGGGGTCTTACACTGGTTGTCAATATTGTGATTCTGTAATATTATTTGTGAATAATTAATTATTAATTTATATGATAAAGAAAATATTCATTTTATGTGCATATAGATGGAGAAAATTTTTAATGTGATAATTGTTGAAAGTTGATATTTTATCTTAAATATATTATTATATTTTAATAATATAATAATGGTGATATTTTTACAATAAATGTGTGATATATGAATAAATGAGGAGGAATAGTATTTTTGTTACATTAAATATTTAACACATGTTTTGTGTGTTGTTGGACACAAATTTTTACTGAAATTTGATTATAGCTTGTAAAATCGTCCGTTTGTGGATTTCGGTCAATTTCTGTTTGGAATTTGGAAAAACTTTCTTCTGCAAAGTTATAGAGAATTAAAGTTATAGAATGGACATAAAATTTGAATTTTTCTGATAAATGGGCTATTTATTATGAATTATTGAAGTTCTGGAATAATTGATTTTTGAAGTTTTAAATATTTTTTAAAAGAAAAATATGTTTGTTGTGTTTGTGAGACCCGCTTGCATGTGTTTGTGGCTGAATTCAGATGGCAAGGTGTGCGTAAGAAAATAATATAAATATATTAATATTTTATTAAATTTTCTGCTTTGGTGTTCTAAGCAATTTCCTATAAATAGGGTGCTTAGGTTAGAATTGAAAATCACACCAGAAACTGTAGTTTTCTCTCTCTATATTATCGAGCGTATTTTGTGAGTATTTAGATATCTGAGTGTTGCTATACGGTGGAAGTTCGTTCAGCATTATATCCGACATTCCAGTACTGCTCTTTTGAGGTAAGGGATAGTAAGGAATTTTAAGGGTTATTATGTTTTTCAATTTCAAAATTTTTGCGAACCTTCAAAGATTTTGAAAAAAATTAAAATGATAATTTGATGAGTTTTGTTGATTGTGTCCAAAAATGGCGATTTTTGGATATATAGATTAAGAGTTATGGATTTTATGAGAAAAGACTATTTTAAAAGTAAATGCTTATAACTCCTTGTGGTTAACTCCAAAATTGATGAAAGTTTTATTGGGAGTACATGTATATAACAGAAGTATACCGTATAAATTTCAGAATTTTAGGACAAAAGAACAATTTATGATAAATGTCTAAATATTCGGCAGTTTTGGCCATATGAAAAATAGTAAATGAATTTTAAAAATTCTGAAAAAAATATATGTTCAATATGGGATTATATTATGCTAAATCCCAGAAAAGAAATATTTTTGGAACTGATTTGATATTTTTCATGAAAATGGTCTAGTTATGAGTAAATGAATTAAATATGTTATGTGAAGTAAGAAATTTAGAAAATAGGATTTTATGGCTTAAGAATCCTATATAAGGTATATCTGATTTTGATGAGGGTTTTGGTTATTGGTGATAAAATCTTATGAGTTTAGCATTTTAGAATGATTAAATGCATTAATTAGTAAAGTATAAACAATTAAAATAAACTATTTATAAGTTTAAGAAATGATTAAGATATTGTGGTAATATTAATAATATTAGATTATGAGATTATTAAGTGATTTATAACATTTGGATTAAGGTGTTATGAAATCATTGATTTATGAATCTTATTCTTGAAATTAAATGCGATTGTTTGATCATATTGTTTTTATTATCATATATAACATTTTATAATTCTAAGTGATGATATTTCTATTTGACTTAAGTGTAAAGATGGGTAGATTATTGGTATGATCGTGACTATGGGTTCTCTTTGGCGATGGTGCAAATATGAATTGTTAATGTATGATCATGACCATTGGATTTATAAACGATTATCTTTAGCTTAAGTGCAAAGGTGAATTGATCAACATGGTTATAATTATTGTTTATATAAATTCTAAAAAGATTATATATTTCTTTGAGATATGAATATCTTTGGGCCGTAGTGCAAAGATGACTTGTTGAATATCTTTGGCAGATGCAGCAAAGATGAATTATTGGTGAATATCTTTGGCCGTGGCGCAAAGATGATCTATTTGTTGAATATCTTTGGCCGTGGTGCAAAGATGACATGTTAATGAATATCTTTGGCCAGTAGTGTGCAAGATGGATTTATTAGTATGATTATGAACATGAACTGTGATTTGGTATAACCATGATCATTGATGTTTCAGGTAAAGACATGTGATGAAAATTATCTTCGTTCTGGGTGAGAAAAGGAATTTGGAACCACAAATATGATTATGAGTTATTCATATGATTGTGGACATGAACTGTTGATTGATGTTACAGGGATAAAACATTGTTGGAGGACTTTTAACATAAAGAAGATAATAGACATTATGGTCTATTTGACTCTTCTAATGGATTGCTCGTTCCGCTGCAACTATGGTTAAAAAGTTTTATCATCTACCATATATTCTAAATCTCTGATTTATTACTGATGAAGGCTATTGATAATTTATTTATCTTTAGTCATGATATTCTTTACTGAGCTAGTTGTGCTCACTCTTTTGCTTCACAATTCCTTTCAGATAATTAAAGTGTAGCTGGGTCGAGCGAGGGTAACAGGAGAATAGAACGGTGGTCTCTAACTGTGGAGGTTCTCCCTAAACAGTATAAAAAAGTGTGTTGTATTCTATACATCATTTAGTAGTTATATTTGGTGAATCAAATAGGGTGAAGCGAACCCAACGTTGGAAGGGTGTTTTTTCCACTATCATACAAGATGTCTAATGACATACAATCTCGTGTTATCATAAGACATGGTTGTGTACATCCACTTGCTGAGTATATCTACGAGCACTACCTATATGATCTTGGATTATATTTGAAATATAATTTTCACTTGGAGACAACGGATATAATTATATGTCAAGAGAAGACTCACCATTGGAAAAAATATGATAGTAATCTTTTCATTTTTCTTTGGGGTCTATTGGGTCAACCGAGGATAATTCTGTGGACATATGATATCTATCATAACCTAGACGCATAGCCTCCCATGTACGAAGGTTTTCTTGAGCACTTTCCAAAGATTCTCGATTTCTAAAACAGCTTTTATTTGCACCTTTATATAAGTGCCATTGTGACGTATTATCCAAGGTTGGGACATGAGTCACGAGCTTGGTATATATTTGTATCAAAACTCACAACATATGTGTTGTTGTATTTTGCACGATAATTGTAGTAATAAAGTTGTAGTTATTTTCTGTACCATGTTTTTGGCGACTCAGAATAGGTTGGTTGGATTGGACCTATTTTGGGGGCGTTACAACAATCACAACAGTCTACCAATCAGTCAAGACTCATAGATTCAGTAAATAGAAAATATAGATTAGGGGAAGATGAAGAGAAAAAAATAGGATCAATGAACTAAGCCTTCACTTCCACATGCTCCATGATTGTACAAACAAAGGCCAAAATTAGAACCAAGCCCACCGAGTTAGGGTCGTACGACCCAAATCCATTTGGAAACTCGTAGCCGCAATTGTTTTCCCCAAAAAATTTTCCACCTCCATTATTACTCCGAGTGTTATTATTATCACTCTTTTTATTTAAGTTCGTGAATAAGTCATCTTCAGAAAGAAACTAGGGAGCCAAAACTCTTCGTCATCCAAATCCTATATCATCTGAAGAAAATAGATCGAAGTCGTCGGAATTCGATCGGAAAATTCATAGTTTCTAATCAAAATCTTTAAAGCCACCGTCACAGATCAGATCTCAACACCGGGATAACTCAGCAAACTTAGCCTCGTACTGCAACACGGTCATATTGTTTTGCTCCAGCTTGATGAATTCTACCTCTTTCATGTGACGAATACTTTCAGGAAAGTACTTGTCGTTGAATAATTCTTGGAACTTCTCCCAAAACATCTTAAGTGCGTCAGGCTGGGTACTTTTTACAGATTCCCACCAATGATCTCCTTCTTCACGCAACATAAAGGTGGCGAATGGAACCTTTTGCTCCTCTGAGCATTCCAAGACATCAAATATCTTGGTAATCTGCTTTATCCATGTCTCCGCTTTAAGTGGTTCTGGCTTTCCCAAAAACTCCGGTGGTCCCAGCTCCTTGAACTGCTTAGCGGTGACCAATCGTGGGTTACCATTGTTTCCACCTGCATTATGGGCAGGAGCTGCCTTCGCCCGTTGTTGCATGAATCGCTCCTTAAACTGCTTAGCGATGACCGTCCGAGAGTTATCAGTATTTCTACCTTCATTTTGGACAGGAGCTGCCTTCGCCTGTTGTTGCATGAATTGCATAAAGCCTCTGACCATCCCATTATTCACCATTTCATCGGTGTTATTATTTTCATGAGGAGTATTGTCCTCTGGTTGCACATTATCCTGATTATTGATCTGTGGAGACTCAACGGTCTCCTGTGCTCCATTGATAATCTCAACATTCTCGGATGCCATTTTCAAACACTGCCACAAAACAAGGGTTAATTAATATATCACATATTATCCCTATACTTTGTGAACCAATTAAATACCAAATAAACTTAGGTAGGTCATACTAAGCGAAGGAATTCCCCTCTCCCCTCCTAGTTCTTGTCTCACATCTTAGCCAGGGATCATATCCTAAAGCTTTGATACCAACTATGACGCCCACAAAATTAGGTATACATCACCCATCTTGGGTGCCAGATACATATGATGTAATTCAAATACAACTTACTAATACCAATTTATCAAATGGTACAATACGATAAAACATAAACCGCATGAGTTTGAATACAAATATTATCTACTAGAGATTATACAAACTCAAAAGGAGTCCTCATTACAATTATTATCACACTATTTCACGAATAGTGAGGACTACTAATCTTATCCTCTGGACCATCACTCCGCTCCCGACTCGTCCCGGCTATATTCTCATTTCACAAGAAACGGTGAAGAAAGGGTGAGCTTAACTAGCCCGAAGAAGAAATATTATGACTAAGATAATTCGTAATAAATTATCATTAGCTTCCAAACAATGTTAAACCGATAAAATACAATAGACATCAAGTTTAATCAGAGCGAACAAATGATCCATTAAAAGAGTCAAGTAGAGAATATAATATACTATCTTTTATGATTTAAAAGTTTTCATCACTTTTATCGCCGAGACTCAATTTCGATAAATAATCCACATCATTAAATCATCCTCGCACTACAAGCCAAGGATATTCTTTAGTATCACGACCACGAATTATCCATGCACCTACATCCAAAGATAATCGTGTTTTCATCAACGGTCCCGATCATGCCATAAAATAATTCATCTTTGCTCCCTTGTCAAGAGAATCCATCCATAATCCATAATCATACCCTAAAGACCAATGAGGACTTTTAATTTTACATCATTTGTAACATTACGGTCATGATTATCTTAAATAATCCTTGGTCATAATCATACCAAGTCCATCTATGCACTTTAGGCCACAGATGACTTTCAACATAACATAAACATGAGGATGATGACAATGATATAAGAATTCAATTAAACAAGTTCAAGAATTAATTTGTCCAGGAATCAATAACGTCCAAATTGTCAACATGATACTTCTTTGTAGAATAAAATTCAAGAATGCTCAGAAGAATATTTCCATTAAAAATACTGGATGAAGCGCAAATATCAAGGATATTCCACTAATTTCATGGAGAATAGAAGTCAAAATTTAATCAAATGAGTATAATACCGAATAGAATAACAAAAGATATCACCATGCATGCGGTACTTCAGCATAGAACGGTTATTCAATGTAATAATAATAACGGAACCGTCGTCGTGAAATTCACAAGCGTGATGTTCCAACGAGAATAATAAATGCGGAATAATAAATGATGGAACCAGTCCCACAGAGCATAGGTAGGATATTCCAACGAGAATAATAAAGACGGAATAATAAAAAATGGAACCAGTCCCAGATATAAGCATGAGCAGGATATTCAAGCGAATAATAAAACGAGAATAATAGAAGAATGTCACCAAGTATAGGGTAGCCCGCGTATACAGGTTATTCTAACAGAACAATAAAAAAATGGAATAACAGAAGTTCTCTTCTTGAATACAAAAGAATAATATCCCTTACCGTAAAATAATACTTGATATAAGAGTAGTGAAGTAGCGAGAAAACTTTTCTTTTATCTCTATAGTTTCTCTCTCAGAGTTCGGTGAATTCAAAGAAAATAATGAAGGAATGAGCTTCTATTTATAGGAAAATAGAATGCATAGTAATTCTAATCCATGAACAGTCCAGATTGATTTATAGGAAAATAGAATCGCAAATACTTATCTGCAAGACTATACAAACACTATGCATAATAAAATATAATATATTCTATTTATAGAATAACTTTAATAAAGTATTTTGTTTTATATAAAAAGATTTTACTATGCAAAACACTATGCGTAATAGAATATAATATATTCTATTTATGTAATAACTTTAATAAAGTATTCGCTTTTATATAAAAGATGTTTCTATTTTATTACGTTAATAATACTGAATAAAACAAAACTTCTAAATCAACAATAATTGAAACAAATAATGTGAGATACTATCAACAACTATTGTAACAATAATTGAATAAAACCGGTGACTTCTCACATAAATATCAATAATCAATACAGCGTACTCTTACGCAATAATGCGACATCTTTGTATTTTTTACTACCGAGTAGTTCAACAATATCAATCGGTAAAACTTCCGCCGTTATTTTCAATAAAATATTTTTATCGTTTTCTCGATCCGGCTGATAATTCCATTAATGGGGGTCCACTAATGATTGTCTTGGTCGTCTGAATATTTCCTGCTTTAAATAAATATTCTCCCACCAATCGAATATAATATGACAACTTGCATACTTTGCAAAATTTATAAATATTACCAATAACTATAACATTATCTCAAATTCACACCATAATATAAAAAAATTTATTTCGAAAAAATTAATTCTTTATTCATAAAATCTGGGGTTTCACATATACTATCGTTTAATTTAAAAAATTAAATTATATATTTAATTTTTTCTTTAAAATAATTTTGTCAAAATATAATATTGTTACATGAAGTCAAAAGAAAAAAACAACACTCTCATTTTATTTTAGTTTTTTGACAGATGTAGGGGGTATAATTAATGAAGCTATTCGAATAACAAATTGATCAAGTTCCACTTGAAGAACTGGGGTGGGTCCCAAAAAAAGATTGACACCTATAAATTAATTAATGAAACTTAAATTATTAATTAATTAATTAATAGGAAAAGGAAGTTCATCACTTGTGTAAAACCCTAATTTTTTTAAATAAAGATGAATTTTCTATAAATATTATTTTTGAATATTATGGAGTGAAATTGATATAAGGTTATAGTTGTGGGTAATATTTATAAATTTTGCAAAAGACGTAAGTTGTTATATAATATTCGATTGGTGTGGGAAATATTCGCTTTTAATGAGAATATTCGTATAACCAAGACAATCATTGGTGGACCCTACAACGGAATTATTATCTTCGATTGAGAAAACGATAAAATACTTTATGAAAATAACGGCGGAAGTTTTACTGTTAACTCGTTGAAACACTCGAATTGTTAAAAATACAATAATACGCATGTTGCATACAAGAAGACACTAAGATTAATTATCGATGCTTTACGTGATAAGTCACTCGCTTTTGTTGGTATTATTAATGTAATAATACGAAAATCTTTTTATGTAAAAAAGTAATACTTTTATAAAGTTATTCTATAAATAGAATATATTATATTCTATTACGCGTAGTGTTTGCGTAGTAAAATCTTTTTTATATAAAACAAAATACTTTTATAAAGTTATCTGCTTTTTTGTTAGACAATAATTAGAATATATTATATTTTATTATGATAGTGTTTGCATAAGTATTCTAGATAGTATTTTGCATAGTAAAATCTTTTATAAAGTTATTCGTTTTATTAGATTATAAATAGAATATATTATATTTTAATTAAAAGATTTTGCTTTAAATATGGATCGTCGATTAAAGTAAATCAATCCTGACCGTTCATGAGTTAGTTACTTATGCAAATACATTTTTCTATAAATAGAAGCTCATTCCTTCATTATTTCTTATGAATTCACTTTGAAACTCTGAGAGATAAACTATAGAGAGAAAAAAAAAAGTATTCTACTACTTCACTACTCATATATCCAAGATTCTTCTTTTTAAGGTATGGAATATTATTTGTTGTCTTCAGTAAAGTGTTATTCTTTTTATTCATAAAGAGAACTTATGTTATTCCATTCTTCATTATTCTGCTTGGAATAACTCAGATAATGCGTCGTAATACCCTATACTTGGTGACATTCTTCTATTATTCCGCCTTTATTATTCTCGCTTGGAATATCATGTCATACATGCGTTTTTACGCCTGATCTTGGGTTCCGCCTTTATTATTATTCATTTGGAATATCCTATCTCGTGCGCTTTTACTGTTTTTAACCGATTCCGCCCTTATTAGTATTTTGTTGGAATAACTTGCCTTATGCAGCAAGTACCACATGCGTCACGGTGATTTACGCCGTTATTCCATTCTTTATTATTCTGTTGGAACATCCTGCCGGTCATGAATTTAAATTCGACTTGGTTCCGTTATTTAGTATTCATTGGAATAACTCGCATGGCGCAAGACAAGATGCATGGTGATTTCTTTTGTTATTTCATTCTTAATTATACTCGGTTGGTTAAAATTTTGACTTCTATACTCCATGAAATTAGTGGAATATCCTCGATATTTCACGCTTCATCCAAAGA
Organism: Panax quinquefolius; assembly: GCA_020205615.1. Lineage (NCBI taxonomy): Eukaryota > Viridiplantae > Streptophyta > Magnoliopsida > Apiales > Araliaceae > Panax > Panax quinquefolius. The sequence goes on along the minus strand of CM035167.1, from coordinate 135,869,531 downwards.
TCTTTTCATAAAAATATTCTCCCGAATATTCTTGAATTTTACTCTACAAAGCAAAGATCACGTTTGATAATTTGGACATTATTAGTTCTGGATAAATTAATTCTTGAACTTGTTTTATTGAATTCTTATATCATTGTCATCATCCTCATGTTTATATTTTTTTGAAAGTCATCTCGTACAGAAATGTGATGCGTAGATGGACTTGGTATGATTATGACTGAGGATTATTCGCCAGTAATCATGACCGTAATGTTACAAATAATGTGGTAAAAGTCCTCATTGGCGTAGTAGTGCATTGATGGACGAGTTGTTGGCATGATCATGACCATTAATAATGAATACACAAATATTCTTGGCGTAGTGCATGGATAATTGTGGTCGTGATACTAAAGAATATCATTGGTAGTAGTGCGTGGGTGATTCGATGATGTGGATTATTTATTAAAATTCGAGTCCCAACTATAAAAGTGATGAAAAACCTTTTAAATCATAAAAGATAGTAGATTTTATTCTCTACTTGACTTCTTTTAATGGATTATTTGTTCTACCGCAGCTTAAACTTGATGTTTGTTATATTGTCGCTTTAACATCGTTTAAGGCTAATGATAATTTATTCTCGCATTATCTTAGTCCATAATATTTCTTCTTCTTTGGCTAGTTGAATTTCACCTTTCTTTCACCGTTTCTCTTGAAAATGAGAATATAGGTTTTTTACGAGTTTAACTGCGAGTGATGGTCCTATATGGTGCATTAAGAGTCCTCACTATTCTGTGAAATGGTGTGATAATAATTGAATGAAGACTCATTTTGAGTTTGTATATTGTCTAGTAGACAATATTTGTATTCAAACTCACGGCTTTATGTTTTGTCATATTGACACGATTGACAAATATTTGAATTCGCACTACGATGACTTCATTGAATAATGATACCTAATTTTGGGAAAGCGTCACAACTTGCCTAACCTAACTAATAACTAGTTACTTCATTGAGTAATGTTATTATCACATAAAATAGCTCACATACTGCTCATATACACTACACGTATATATTGATTTGATCCACATGACTTGCTCTGCAAGTTAACCATACCAATATACACATGAATATATGTAAATAGTATGTAAGCAATTTTTACGTGATACTCAGTATACTTATTGTACTTCATTCCCTAGCTTATTTATATTGATGTATGTAACTGACATTGGAAATTATCATCAATGTTAATTAATTGGAGATTTTGCAGAAATAATAATAATAGACATAAAGTTACACGTTAAATCCTGATTAATAAAGAAAGAAAAGCTAGAGAGATGCATCGTAATTATTTTTTTTAATTATTATATTATATATATGGTGACCATCACTTTCTTGCTTTCTGGTAACAATGTCCCGACATTCATTGCATGACTATCATTCTTTTTTGATTGCCATCTTCTACAAATAATATTTTCTTTATATATAGGTGCACTGCACTTGTATCAAAATTATATATATATATATATATATATATATATATATATATATTCAATCAATCAAACCTCACTTTCCTCCTGACCGATCAAAAACGGATTTTATTTTTTTTTGTTTTTTTTTTTTAAAAACAACTAAAAAAATATTTAATATTTATGGAATCGAAATTTTTTCATATCTGATGTTTTTGGCGTGTTTTGAATACCTATACCAAAAAGTGGTAAGATCGATTATATATATATATATTTTGTTATATATACGCACCCAAATCACAATCCAAAAACATCACTATATGAAAAAATTCAACTCCATAATTATTTATTTATTTTTTTTTTTTGTTTTAAAAAAAAAAAAAAAGTCCGACGTTAGTCTCAACCCTATTTGGATCTTGCCCTATATATATATATATATATCCGATTTCTCCAAGTGACCTGGAAGGAATTTTGACCAGAAATCTAATGCGCTATAATATATATATGAACTTTTTTTCAGTCGCTATATAATAGAAAGTCAGTTTTTATATCTATAGAGACCAAATCGCTCCGTCGCTATAAGCGGGTTAATTTAATTATTCCTCCAATTCGAATGAAAAAAGCCAATTTATATATATATATCACATTCTCAGATCTGTTTATCCAGACAATGATAGGCTGGATATTTTAGTTGAAGGATTAGTATATTACTTCCTAAGTTTCAATGAATGAAATATCAAAGTTCTACTTCCTCTCTTTATATTTATTCTCTCATTTTTTTTTTCCCTTGTATAGATCAAGATTACAATAACAAAAACTACTCTCAAGCGAATCATATCACAAATAAATGTAATAATAGTCTATCAATTAGTAAAATAAAGATGCAACACTACAAAGAGTTGAGACATGCACACCAAAACTTTAGCTCAATTGGTGGACTAGGCCACCTGCAAAGCAGGAGATCCTAGTGTGTGTTTAATTTCAGTCAAAATTAATAAAAATTAAAATTACAATTAAGACAGGATGTATCTGCATGACCATAAGTAGTCACGTACAGTTTAATTAAAAACAAATGTACAATTTTATTTTATTTTTTGTACAAAAACAAAAAACAAAAAACAAATGTACAAAATTAATACTTTTTTATTTGGCCAGACCAAAAACTAGATTGAGTAATTTGAATCAAACTACTTATTTCATAACTTATTGGGCTTTTAAGAGTATAAAGCATAAAACTACTTAAACCCTTCTGATAACCTTTAAATTTACCATACTTACTTCAAATGGAAATCATCAAATCAGTGTTTTAAAATCCCCCTTGGGTCTGTTTATGCCCCCACCTAGCTAGGGTCTAGGTTACCTACTTCAATTAGTCATCTACGCTTAAAATTTTATCAATTTTTGTGTAAATTTTAGAACATTTAGTTCTACTATACGGTTTATCTAGTGTATATGTACAAATATAATATGAAAAATAAAAAGATATATTATCTCCGTTCTAAAATTAGAGATGCAGCTTGACTTTTTAGAGTCAATTCACAAAATTTTAAAATTCAAAACTGATATAATTTCGTTCAAGTTTTGAAAACGACAAAAATGGAGTAAAAGATAATTAAGAATACTTTATAGTTAATTTATAATTGTTATATTTGTTTGTATTAAAACTAAATAACTTTATATCAATTTTAAATTTTAGGATTTCGCGAATTGATTCTAAAAAATCAAAATAAATCTTTAATTTTATAACGGAGGTAATAAATATTCTCTCATATTACCATAATAACATGTCTTCAAATATTACCCGTAAATGAATAGTTTATTAATTTTGCAAGCCAAGACATAATAAACTAAACGTGGCCTGATGAATTTATATTACCAGTATAACATGTCTTCTACTCTCTCCGTCTCATGATAAAAGTCCTAATGAATTTTTCACGAATATTAAGAAGATGAATAAAATAACAAAATTACCCATAATAATGTCATTAATCATTTCCAATGTAGGTGATAGAGTAACTTTCTAGCTTTTCAATTCAAAATATTTTCAACACATAACTAATTATACTTATTGAATATGAAGAGAGTATTAGAATAAGAAAAATATGAAATATTTAATGCTAAATGTATAATAGAAAAAATTATGTAAAAATTTGGTTATTAAAGGAAAGTGAACATTTAACATGGAACTACCCAAAATAGTAATAAAAACTTTTATCCTAGGACGGACAGAGTACTTGTTGAGACTATGTGAATAATAAAAAGAATGATCTAGAAAATTAATTCACATAGTAAGAAGTAATACTTCATAAAAAAGGAGAAAAATACTTCAATTAATAAGTAATTCAAAAAGACAATTTACGTTAAAAAAATATTATTAATCAGTATGCCGAAACTAAACCAATTAGGACGCTTATTTCGGGACGAAGGTAGTATGAAATACTACTATCATCTACAATACTACCAGAATAAATTCCCAGTGCGGCAGTGCACAAGATTTCCCAGAAAATGTTGTATTACGTAGGCATTGTTTCCAGAAATAAGATGCAGATTGGTCCAATCTCACAAGGATTTTGCAACTTGTTGGAGTAAACTATAGTCAGCCTGGACTCCCTCATGTTATGCAAATTGATATTTTCTTTACTAGCTACGAGTATATCCAAAAGAAACACACAAAAATAAAGAATATGTTTCCACCACAGAAGCATTCATTGCTAATGAGTTGAACTAGGATCGAAATCTTTAATTACCATGGATCAAAGAAAAATAAACTCCGCAGACGCCTCAGTTTTCACTGAATTTGACCACTAGACACGGAATGGGAATAATTATTCAACTCCAGTTTTGCTCATTGAGCTTGATATAATTTGTAAATCTACCCAAGTGAAAAAACCATTCTCTCCGAGAGAGTCGCACCCACGGCCTTCATGTATCTATACAACTTCGTTTCCATGTATCTCCTTTCAGTAGGACCAAAAGCTTGTTGAATATCCTTCAAAAAGAAACAGGTGACAATTACGTTAAAATGCACCATCATAAATATAATAGGAAGTTGACAAAAGGAAGAGAAGAAGAAAATATAGAGGAAAGATGATGTTTATAAAATCATTTTGGCCTCGTGTAATAGTTATGGGAATTAAAACCAGCAACCTTGAGGTTATTCCTCAAGGCCTTTACCATATTTCCCACCTCTAGGTACTACATCTTTCAGGCAGGAAGGTTGAGCTAATTCCAGAGATGGTTTAAAAATCATTAAAGGAAATACAATTTGAAATGGAAGAAAATAAATCAACTAATTGATCAAAGAAAAAGATGTTCAAACATAAACAATGCCCACCTAGAGAATTTTAGCATTACATTCTCTGGCGGGTGCAGACTTTTGATCACTTTGGTCAAAGCATTATAATTTATTAAGTTTTTTCTTCAATAAATGAAGATCGTACAAATTGACAGTAATATATTGAAACAAAAGCCCATGAGTATAAATTTGTTTGTATCTTGTTTGTTATTGCAGGGGTGCCCTTTATTTTGTTGATGTAATTTTTCCTAATATGACATAACTCTAACTTCAACAAACCCCCCATCCCCCCAAAAAAATCTCACCCTAATAGAAATTTGGAAGAAGGAAAGCATATAAAGGAGAACCCTACTGCAATTAATTTCTCTTGTTCAATGTACTGCTTTTCACTTCTCTTTTTCTTCAGTTAACTGTCAAAGGATTACATGTTTTCCCCTTATAAATTTGAAAGAGAAAAAGAAAAAGGAAAGAACAACTGCACAATTAGTGATTACCAACCCTTTAGCTATATGAATCTACACCATGAAGTTAACAAACAAAAATGCTCCAAGTGATCAATGTACCAGAGCATTGAGTCATGTACCTTGTATCTCAGACGAGATCCCTTCAACCCAATCATAATGTTACCAACACTTGCATCTTCAATTTCAGCCGATGCTAGAACACTGGTCTCTGGGCCCGATTCATCATCGGAATCTTCAAAATCAATTTCAGACATTTCTTCATCCTCGTCAAAAGGAACATCATTGGATTCTTCATGCTGCAGATCCATTTGAATTTCAATCAAAGGTGTTGAGGAATCCTCTGCTTGCAAATTGGGGAAATCAGATAAGATGACATATGGTTTTCTATCAAGCAATGGCTTTGCAGTGTCAAATGGAACCCACCTGGTAAAATAAGGTTTTGTCAGAAAAGAACTAAAAAATAACCATCTCATTGTGAAATTCATAAAACACCAGAATATCAACAGTATATAACAAATGATAGTAAACTGCAAGTTGATTTGATTAAAACTGTAACAAAGTAAATGACCATCATCTTTGACAACTATCAAGTGAATGACAAAATCAGCCAAAGCTCAAGTGAGCCAGAGAGAAACTTCTCCTACTCACAAGTGCAGGAAGGTAGTGAAGCCAGGTTAGAGCGAGGGAGAGATATGAAGAGGAATTACATGGTAATCTAGAAACCTTTAAAGGACCTTGGGTAAAAGTAGAGATCCAAAGCAGAGTGAGAGGAGAGAGATAAAGATGGAGGCAGACTCTAGATATTGTGAGCTCTTGACTGCAAGAATATCAAGGGTTTTGCACGAAGAAGGAAGTCTAGCTAAGCTAATAATGTGCAAAGAATAATCTGAGACTGCAAGGAAATGGAAAGCTATTAATAGTTGGGGCATGTGGTAGACGTATGCCAAGTAGATCACCATAAATGTCTTTAAGATCAATTTTGAAGTGTCCAATTTTCATTGGTTGAGAATATAGTTCTCCTTTCTGCTATTTTTTGCAAGCATGGCACGGACTGAATAGCCAACACATGTCCCAGGAACCACATAAATATCTCTGCGGATTTTGGAAGCCTTGATATATTATCATGGAAGGTTGTTATACCATGGTTAGGCCCTACGGCTCTAGCCACCACACAAAAGTACCTGTGAAGGTCCCAATCGTGCACTTGGTGCCTTATTTACCAGCCTTGTGACCAAGCCTGCGTCTTGGTGTCTGCCTTGGGCATATGTTTGCTAATGAGTCAAAGGCGTAGACGCTTGTATGCCAAGCGTCTAAGCATCTCTTGGTGACATGTGGAATGGTGTTTTATGTGATTTTCTGATCCACGTGGCACAATGGGAGTACCTATACTACATTAAGTTTTCAGATTAACTAGTCAAATTCAGACACACTACCATACTTGTTGGCATGATCCATGTGTGATCACTCCAATCAAAAAATTAGCTACTGAAACAGCTGTTCAATATCTTTTCATAACCATATAATATGTAGTACTCAGTTCTCCACTTCCATAAAGAAGTCCAACTTTGCTTGGATTCTCCAACTTAAGTCTACCCACACTGCCAACTTAAGCCTGTTCAATGAAGGGTAGGTCCAGATGATTGACTATCACTAGCTTATTCGATATTAAAGGACAGGAACAAAGCCAGGAATATTTTTTCAGGGGGCAGACCATAATACTGTAAGGTTGTGAATAATTTAGTAGATTCTGGGAAAACCACTACCGGTCCGAATTTTGTGGGCAACTTTATAATTTTTAATTGAAATCAGATTTATTTGTATTGCATTATATTGACTCCTTTATAGTATATAAAGTGGAGCAAATAGAGACCATAAAATTTTGAAATTCGTATAATGATAAAAAAAAGTGGGAGAAAATATTTATGAATTTGCTCATATTTGGAACAAAGGAAGTACTACCTCAGTTCTAATATATCAGACGTTTTAGGCTTTAGCACATGATTTAAGGTAGTAGTTATTCCAACCATTTTATCATTAAATGGTGTGAAAATGACACAACAGCCCCTGCAATTAATATACAGCCATGTAGCAACAATAAAGCTACAATCTTGGGAATAAGTGAAGGGAAAGCTAACCATTAAGGGCAATTTGGAAAATAACACTTATCTACCTAAAAAACCTCAAACGACTAATATTGTGAAACAAAAAGAGGATTCTAAAACGACTAATATATAGGAACCGAGGGAGTACTTTGTTATATTTTTTTAAAGAATATTATATATACTTTTTTTCATAAATCTTGGGGGGCCTAACGTAAAAATATCAAAATAGAGGTTAAAAAAATCAAAAAATCTAGGGTAGCCCGGGCTCTAGCATAGCTTCGTCCCTATTAAAGGATAAAACATGAAGTGTACATGCAACATAGTTTCTTCCCAAGGAAGACACTGCCTGTGAAATATGGAATATTACGTGATGGTAAGTCATAAACAAATAAACATTTGTCATCGTCAAGAAAAGGAATATCAAAACCCCATAAGAATTTGAACTTTGATGCAAAGTTGCTTCAAATTCTTTTAACACAAAAACCAAATTTATATTTCACATAATTTAAAGGATATACATGAATTTTATCAAAACTGCTGGTTGTTATTTGCATAATGTAAGCAAAATATTACTTACTGGTAGCGTAGGGGGCAGAGAAGCTCAGATGGATGATAAGCTGCTTTATATCTCATCTTGTTGCAGGAGTGAATGTAGTAGCCAAGATAATAATATTGGAGACTAGGGCAATGGACTTGATTCTCTCTTACCCAACAAATTTCTTGCAGAGCTGAATACTTGCCAAGTGATAAGAAAGCAAGGTCTGGGTCCCAGAACAGATATTTACTAGATAAACATTTAGGGAGAATATCTATCACCCCTACCGCAGCTAACCGGCCATCAATAATGTATTGCTGATGGAAAGAACCAAATCCGCAAGGAGGGATGGTGCCATCACCATTTGATGGGACAAAGACTAATGGAGTCTCAACCAGAAACCTCCTGTAAGAATTTTCTGAGACATGATCTGGTGTATCATTGTGCACTTTAATCTGGTATCTCCTATACAAGTCATATTCTTCGGGATCAAAACTAGATCTTTTCAAAATGATCTCAAGCCGCTGTCTTTTGCCCGGAAGACGTTCAGAGCTCTTCTTCAAACTTCTTTTATCTGCACTTTCTGTGCAAGACTCTTTATGACCCATAACCCTTTCCACCACTTTATCTGAACAAGCTTGACTGGTGGTAGAATATATGTTGATGTGCCCATTGCAAGCTCTAACTGACAATTTATCTGCAATTACTACAGGAGTAAGCTCTGAGAGATGATTCAAATAGCTTGCCAGTTTATCTGCAATTACTTTAGGAGTAAGCTCTGCATAGTGTTCATTTTCTTCTTTGTGGCCTCCAGATACTTCAATATGGTGCACCTTATTGCCCCGCCTTAAAGCAGCCGCAATCTGGAACGAAATATTGCTAGAGTATAAAAGATCTTCTGATCCTTCAACTTGTAACTTCCTTTTACCTTGTGCAACTTTCTTGACAGAAGTTTTTGGTAGCTGAATATTTCGAGGGAAATCCCCACGTTCAATGCATGTATTTACAGCATTATCAATTTGATCAGACAAATAATGCATAATTTGTTCAGCTTTGTCTTTTTCTCCGACATTAAACTCCATGGGTTCCTTTACTTCTGAGCCTGTGGCTTCAGTATGGACAAGGCTAAATGAAACGTTTGAAGTACTCAGCCCATCCATGAACTTGTTTGTTTTTTTCACTTCTAATTCGCCATCAAGAAATCTATAAGTTATTTAAATTGTCAGTACTTTGTCCAACTTCATCTTAGAAACAGCTGATAAACATATGCAGGAAAAAGAAGAGAAGATAAGATTGATGTCAAAAATGTAAACTGTTTGCAGTTTATGATGAATATATATCCTATAAACTGCTCTTCTGGCCATTCTAGCTCCAAAAACATAAGGTTAAACGCATTTTTGTAAAAAGAGCAAACTCCCAAACTAGAGGCTTTCCTAGGCTCGTATCCCTCACCTTTTTGTGAATAACCCTTTTCATCTTATCCCCAATGGATTGGTTCAATGGCATGTTCTCTAACATAATAAGGGAGCAGTCACATGATCAAACCTTGCCAACTCAAGGGGTACCCACACAAGCTTATGCTTGGATTGCCAGGTGCATGGCTCTTGTAGGGGGTACGTGTACATGTGGGATTAGTCTACACCATGACTGCTAAGAATAAAAAATAAAAAATTAACCCTTTTCTTTATTTCTTTTTGCTATTAAATTAGTCCTTTTCATCTTTACATAAAATATTTTCATGAGTCATGGCTCAGTACAAGGAACATCTATTTTCATAGATGTGCCGATTGACAATGATGACATCTTCAACAAAACATGACACCAGGACACACCTTCAAGAGATCATATACGTGCATACTTGTATGTGGTGCATGTTTGTATGGAAAGTACATAGCATCTGGAAACTGAGATGACAGAGCAACTTGAAGATACCTTTGCATCCGTTTAGACACTCGTTGTTGTTCTTTTGAAGGAACAAAATCACTAGCCTTCAAACGAATAGTATAAGAGGGGCAGCATGTTCTATCCATCTCAGGTTTGTAGAGAAAACAGCCTGATCTCCTCCAACCTCTGTCAAGAAGAGCTATAAAGAGAAATAGGTCAATCACAAGCAAAATAGATACAGCAAAGATGCTGATGCAACTTTAACCAAATGTGATCATATCAGAATCGAGAGATAAAGAATGCTAAAACATCCATCGGTTAAGTTGAACAGCAGAGGTGTAACTTTGCAATGGAAAGCAGAAAACAAACGAAAGCAGCACCAAATTTGAAAGATTGGGTTGACTACTTGGTAATTGGTATATTGGATAATATCAAGCAGCAATTGAATTCCATCCTCTGAATTTCATACTTTTCCCCTCAAGGTTCAGCACATCAACAGATTCTCGAATTAAAGCATATTGCTATCAGAGTTGGTATAGTGATAAGTTTACTATTTGGTTCATGCACTTTATCTATTAGCAAATGACTTTAGTATTACCATTATTGACACTACTTCTTGTTGAAATTACTGTAGCTTTTTTGGGCTCTGTGTATGTGGCTATTTGTACTATGGTGCATGAACTCTTTAAAAAGTGTTGAACTGCCCATGTTGGACACTAGACGCTTCAAGGGTGTGGAATATATGTCTAACACCCATGTCCAGAATTGAATGATTCAATCCTTTAGGTGTATATATGGAAGATAAAATGAATGATTGGTTTTGTGCATTTGGGGTGTTTGTAGGCTAAACGCACTTGAGCTTCTTGTTTATTTCAAAAACACAACATATCAAAAGCAGCTTATTTGGTCACAAACACAGCTTATTTGGTCCAAACGCAACGCTCCAAAAAGATGACGTTGCGTTTGGACCTGTAAAAGCCCAATAAGCCACAAACGAACAAGCCCAAAGTAAAACTTGTATTCAATAATAAAGAATGATTCTTACTACTTCAATGAAGGAAAGGTGGAAATGCCTCTTCCTCATTGTATCCCGTATTTATTAAAACTTACTAATGTAGATGATTAAACAATAACAGTACATGATCATCTAAAATACATAGCAATTAGTGAGATGACCCAGTAAGCTGCGTTTTCGGGAGACACATACTGGTGTCAGAGAGAGAGAGAGAGACGTTGCATTTTCGGGCAACTCTAGTCTAGTGTGACTATGACACCAGTATGTGTGACAGAGAGAGAGAGAGCAAGAGAGGGAATTCCCGTGACATACATATTGAACACCAAATAGAAGTCAAATATGTGCATGCAATAAATACAAAATGTTGGCCCAAAATGTACATTTTGATGCCAGATTTACCACCTTGATAGTCATCAACAGTAAGGCTGTGAGCCCATAACCCTGCAAAACACAGGAATACAAATTTCAGTAACAGAAACTAAACTTATGTTTTTGTTTAATCTTCAGCTGCACATAGCTTGCAATTAACTTAAGTAACCTTTAAACAAGAGCTTAAGTACCATTTGACAAGACCTTTTAAGTACTTATTAAGTTTTTCTGCTCTGTTTTCTATTTTAGGTAATCATGGAGAAAGAGAATTGTTCACAAATGCAACCTCACTTCTGCTACTCTCAATAATTTTGTTCCAGTGGAGAGGCTTTGAAATGAAGATACTCAATAAGCCCGTCTGATGGAAGAAATTTGAAAAAGTAACAAATTCAGAGGCAACAAATTTTGTTCCAAATCATTGACCATACACGACTAACTAATTGCAATAGGGTCCATCAAAGATGGAAACTTTTGGAACTTGAAAAACTTCTATACATTTGTCATTAGTTTCTAAACATGTTTGACAGTCAAACCCGGACACTTAATTTGGGACAAATGGAGGGACTATAGCCAGTCAAAACTTAAAATTGTGCCTTTTGGTAGTTCTATATCATCCATTTACAGATTCAACAAACAATTTCATCATCAAAAATCACAAAATTCTCGATTCCAAAACAATTAATAGATATAGACATGTATATTAAAAATTGAGAGAAACTGACCATGAGAAATACTGGTATGACCAGGGGAGCTACAATAACCGCAAGAGCTTCGACGGCCACCAACATCAACAACCTCGCTTTCGCCTCTGTTATTAATAGTACTACTGTTGATATTCCCAATTCCGCTACTACTGCTAGTACTACCTCTACTACTACTGGCTTCGCTCCTCATCTTCTTCTTATCCGCCATTTCCGATCTCCAATTTCAATTTATACCCTTCAATTCTTCTTCAACACCTCTCCATTAACATCAATTCCTTTAATTTTAGGGTGTTGTAAACGATAATCACCGATTTCCAATTCAGGTCAGAACTCTTTCTCTCTCCTCTGTACCCTTGGACGAATCAATGAAGGAAAATCGCAACCTAATTGTTGCAGAGAGGAACTTGATACATATATAATTGAGAAACAGTAATACTATTTCTACAACATATTCTACGAATAAACCCCAAATAATGGGTAGATACTACAATTAATTGGGCTTAACACAGCTAGTTACTAAATCCAGTTGGCCCAGTAGGCTGACAGCGAATTCAGCCTTTCGGATTTATTTTAGGGTCCTTATACTAATATACAACAACTAAATGCCCGTGCTTGAAAGCACGGCCTAACGAAAAATTAGATTGAAAATTATATTTATAAAAAATTCACATTTATTTATAAAAGTTGATGTCTTACAATAATGTTGAAGGAAATTTGCACTGTATAATAACACTCAAAATATTTAAATACTCATAAAATACGCTCAATATTATAGAGAGAGAAAACTTCAGATTCTGGTGTAATTTTCAATTCTAACTAAGCACCCTATTTATAGGAAAAAACTTAGAACGCCAAAGCAAACTATTTAATAAAATAATATTATTTTTTAAAAAAAATTTACGCCCACTTTAAAAATCTGATTTCAGAATTTTACACCAACCAGGGGGCCCACCAACTCACACAACATGTTTTTCTTCTAAAAAATGTTTATAACCCAAAAATCAATTATTCTGAAACTTCAATAATTCATAATAAATAGCCATTTTATCAGAAAAATTCGAATCTTATGTTTATTCCATAAGAAATTTAATTCTCTACAACTTTGTAGAAGAAAGTTTTTCCAAATTCCAAACAGAAAATGACCGAAATTCACATACGGATGATTTTCAACACCTCCAATCCGATAAAATACTGATAAAATACCTCAGCATTAATTCCTTTATTTATATCCACATAAAATAAATATTTCCTTATCATATAAATTAATAATTAATTATTCACAAATAATATTACTGGAATCATGATAATAATGACAACTTGGGTCGTTCTTGCAGGAAAGAGGGGCTTTTCGATAAGGATTTCTCCTTACTTCTGGCGCACAATTAGTGACCAAACCTATTTCCTGCAAGCGAACTTCCTTGACATTGTCAATACTGTTATCTAATAATATTATTCAAATAATATAAATTATTGATCTGGTAATGGAAAATAGTGAAGCGATAATGATTATTATCAAAACAATGAATAATATAAAATATAAACATAACAATTATTTAATCAATAAAATAAAATATTGAGCGAGTAATTATCGTAATAATTATTGAGTAGTACATTCTTACGTAAGAATCGATAATCCGAAAATCTTTGTGCGATATCTGCGTGATGTGCAATCTTGATCACGATATTCAGAATTTTAACCATTAGGGTATTTCAATGATGTTAATTGTAATAATTACAGCCAATTATTTATAAAAACTCAAATGGGGCCTACAAATAGCTGCGCCATCGTACTAATATTTTCCGATAACAAGAATATTCCACGACCAAACGAATATTTTTCGACAACAATGAATATTTTATAACCACTTGCTTATTTTACAAAATTTGCACATTTCACCCATAACCAATGCATTATATCAAATTAACACCTTATTATTCAAAATAATAATTAGAGAAAATTCAATTTTATTTATAAAAAATTGGGGTCTTACAGCCACACTTTGGTATTTTGGTGGAGCATCATCTTGTTCGATTTTCTTTTGTAGTGGGTATAAATGATTGATTTGTTAGACAAGAAAAGAAAAGATGGAAATATATGAATGATTCAATATAGAGTAAGAGGGTAGAGGCTCAGGAATTGAGGAATTTTATAATATTAGATAATATTATAAAATTATTTTTTTAAGTATTAAAGTTCGGTTATTCGGGTATCCCGAATAACCTGTTTTTGAAAACCGAAACCAAAATCGAAAATCGAGTAATAATTCGGATATAACCAAAATTATAAAAAAAATTGAAAAACCAAAATAATTCGGTTAAAAAAATTCGGTTCGATAATTATATTTTATCCGTTTTGTAAGACCCCAACTTATTATAAATGAAATTGAATTTCTCTATTTATTATTTTAAAATAATAAGGGTTGAATTGATTAATGTGGTTAGTTATGGGTAAAATGCGCAAATATTTCAAATAAGCAAGTGGTTATAAAATATTCATTATTGTTTGGGAATATTAAATGCACTGCACAGTAGCCTTTTATGAGCCCATAACCGAAAAGCGATTGGATGAAGAAAATGACAAGTATGAGTTTTTATAAATAACGGCGTAGTTATTCTGAATTATCTTGTTGGAATACCCGGTGGTTAAAACACGATAATACACATTGTTGCACTGACATGAAGATACGGTATTGCACCAATTATTGATTCTTACGTGAAGAAGGCTACTCGATAATTGTTACGATAATTACTTATTCAATATTTTATTTTATTGATTCAATAATTGTTTGCGTTGATATTTTATATTATTGTTATTTCAATAATTATCACTACACAATATTTTCCACTATCGAAGCAATAATTCATATTATCTGAATAATATTATTAGATAACATTATTGACAATGTCTAGAAAGTTATGTCTAAGGAGAGGTTTGGTCACTTAATTGCCCGCCAGTCAGGAAAAATTCTTATTGGAAAGCCCCCTCTTTTCTGGGAACTGCCTGGTTGTCATTATTGTGATTCTGTAATATTATTTGTGAATAATTAATTATTGATTTATGTAAGACCCCAACTTTTTATAAATAAAGATTTAATTTCTCTAATTATTATTTTGAAATAGTAAGGGGTTGATTTGATTAATGTAGGTTAGTTATGGGTAAAATCTTGCAAATATTTTAAATAAAGCAAGTGGTTATAAAATACTCATTATTGTGGAGAATATTAGTTTGGTCGTGGAATATTCTTCTTGTCGGGGAATATTAAATGCGACGAATGACCCTTGTGTGGGCCCCATAACGAAAAGTGATTGGATATGAAGAAAATGACAAGTATAAGTTGTTTATAAATAATGGGCGTAGTTATTACAGATTAATCTTGTTGGAATACACGTAATTAAAACACGATGTCTGGCGTTGTTGCGACAAGAAGACTACCTGTATTGCACCAATTATTGATTCTTACGTAAGAAGGCACTACTCGATAATTATTACGATGAATTCTTCGCTCAAAGATTTTATTTTATTGATTCAATTATTCTTTGCGTTGATATTTTATATTACTTTGTTGTTTCATAATTGTAACTACACAAGATTTTCCACTATCGAAGCGAATAATTCATATTATCCTAATAATATTATTAGAAAACATTATTGACAATGTCTAGAAAATTACATACAAGGAGAGGTTTGGTCACCTAATTGCTTGGATAAGGAGAGAAATTCTTATTGGAAAGCCCACTATTTCTGAGGAGCTACACAGTTGCCCGATCTTGTGATTCTATAATATTATTTGTGAATAATTAATTATTGATTTATATGATGAGGAAAATATTGATTTTATGTGGATATAGATGGAGAAAATTTTTAAAGTGACAATTGTTAAAAATTAATATTTTATCTTTTCTGATAAAATAATATTTTATTATATTATTATAAAATAATAATGATGATATTTTTATAATAAATGGAGGATATATGAGTATATGAGGAGGAAGAGTATTTTTGTTGCAAAAGTTGTTTAGCACATGTTTTGTGTGTCGGTAGACCCTATTTCTTGACTGAAATTTGATTATAAACAGTAAAATCGATGCGTATGTGGATTTCTTTCAATTTACATTTGGAATTTTGAAAAACTTTCTTCTGCAAAGTTGTAGAGAATTGAATTTTCTATAGAAAGACGTGAGATTCGAATTTTCTGATAAAAGAGCTATTTATTATGAATTATTGAAATTCCGAAGTTCTGAAATAATTGATTTTGAAAGTTTTAAATAATTATATTAACAAAAACTTTATTTACAAGTTAAGTGGGTCTCATATGTGTTACAAATGGGCTGAAATCAGATTTCAAAGATGGGCGTGAAAATTTTGTAAATATAATAATATTTTATTAAATTTTCTGCTTTGGTGTTCTAAGCATTTTTCTATAAATAAGGTGATTAGGTTAGAATTAAAAATCACACCAGAAACTAAAGATTTCTCTCTCTCTTTCTCTCTCTATATATCGAGCGTATTTTTGTGAGTATTTTAGTACTTTGAGTATTGCTATATGGTGCAAGTTCTTTTAGCACTATATCCAGGTATTCCAAATGTATCTTATTCTTTACGAGGTAAGGGATGTTGTTTTCTTCAAAAATGATATTATTTCTTCAATATCATTATCTTTAAATATTGGTTGAAATTTTTATCAAATTTGAAATTTTTTTTCATATCGGGTTCTTATTCATGAGTTCTTATTCATGAGTTACTTATTCACGAGTTACTATTAATGAAATTTATTCACGAGTTACTATTCACGAGTTACTATTCATGAGTTACTATTCACGAGTTACTATTCACGAGTACTATTCACGAAGCATGATGATGTTTTTGTGAAATTTCTATCTTTTAGTGTTTGAGATTCTTATTCACGATATCTACGACTTTATTCACGAATCGACACTTATTCACGGAAAATTAAATTTTCTTTTACGTGTCCAAAATTGTCTGTTATGATTCCTATCTTTGATTGGATCTATGTTTTGGTCTTCATTCTTGAATTTAACTCCACTCTGGTTATTTATGAAGTATTTTTGAACTTGGATTGTTTAAGGTACGAATCCTTAATATTTGTTCTTTTGTTTCACTGGATTCGTTTTCTTTAAAATATTTTTCATCATCCTCAGTCCTAAATGATGATATAACTGAATATCTTTGGCCTGTAGTGCAAAGATGAATGATTTTATAATGAATATCATTGGCCCGTAGTGCAAAGATGAACAGGTGTTTAAATGAACATGACCAACTGATGAATATCTTTGGCCCATAGTGCAAAGATGAACAGGTGTTGAGATGAACATGACCAACTGATGAATATCTTTGCCCCGTAGTGCAAAGATGACTATTTGATTTATGATGTATATTGATTGATGTTACAGGGATAAAATATCGATGATGGACTTTTAAATTCATAGATAATAGTAGATTCCATTCTCTACTTAACTCTTCTAATGAATTATTGTTTCTGCTGCAGTTATTGATCTAAAACTTGTTGTACATTGTATTCTATCGATTTTTCCTCAAGAAGACTAAGGATAATTTGTTGTACATTATCTTAGTCATAATATTACATCTGAAGCTAGTTGAGCTCACCTTTTCCTTTTTGTTCCATTTTTTCTCGGAGGCGAGAATATAAATGGAACTAATTAAAGTGTGGAGTAATGGTTCAAGATGTTTGTTTTAGTAGTCCTCACTATTTTGTAAAATTGTGTATCAATAATTGTAATGAGGACTTATTTGAGTGTGGATATTATCTTGTAATGACAATATTTGTATTTAAACTCACGCTTTTATGTTATATTAATAAAGTTGTAGTTGTTTACATGTACCATGTATTTGGCGACTCGAGAATGGGTGATGTATACCTATTTTGGGGCGTCATGATTAATATCGAGCTTAGGGATATGATCTCTGGCGGAGATCGGGAATAGAACTAGGAGGGAGAGCAGTAAATCCTTCGCTAGTGTGTCCTACCTAAGCTTATTTGTTGGTCGGTCATAATATAGGGGTATTATGTGATTTGTTAATTTGTTAAATTAACCCTTGTTTTATGGAAGTATTTGAGAATGTCGACTGAAAATGTTAACAGTGGAGTAAATGAGACCATGGAGACACCTTTGCTCACCAACGAGGAGAACGTGCAACAGGCTGGCAATGTTCCTCCTGTGAACAACACTACTGAGCAGATGACGAACGATGGTATGTTTAGGAACTTTCTAGAATTCATGCAAAACCAAACGAGAAAGACTACTTTCAAAATGCGGTGGAAACACCTGCAACTCACGAATAGTCACCGCTTAAGCGATTCAAGGAGTTAGGGCCGTTGAGACTTTTGGGAAAACCCGAACCACTTACTGGCGAGAGGCGTGGATAAAGCGAATCACTAAGATATTTGATGTCTTGGGATGCTCGGGAGCAAAAGGTTCCTTTCGCCACTTTCATGTTACGAGGAGAGGCAGATTATTGGTGGGAATACGTAAAGCGTACTCAGCCTACCGCATTTAAGATGTCTTGGGAGAAGTTCCAAGAATTATTCAACGACAAGTACTTTCCCGAAAGTATTCTTCACATGAAGGAGGTAGAGTTCATCAAGTTGGAGCAAAACAATATGAACGTGTCGCAGTACGAAGCTAAGTTTGCCGAGTTGTCCCGATTTGCATCCCATTTGGTTGATAATGAGGAGAGAATGACGCGAATGTTTCTGCGAGATTTGAAACCCAAAATACGTCAATACCTCATTTCTCACAAACTTTGTTTATATTCAGATGTTGTGAATAGGGCTTAGTTATTGGAGCGCGATAATGAGTCGGCTCAACTGAAGAATAATGATCAACAACTCGATGATAATCGTACCGGTGGCGACGATCATCGGAACAATGATAAATAGGGTGCTTAGGTTAGAATTGAAAATCACACTTGAAACTGAAGTTTTCTCTCTATTTCTCTCTCTATATTATCGAGTGTATTCTTTTGAGTATTTTGATATCTTGAGTATTGCTATACGGTGCAAGTTCATTCAGCGTTATTCTAGTCAGAAGTACTGCTCTTTAAAGGTAAGGGATAGTAAGGGATATTATTTTTTTTTAAAAATAATATTATTTCTTCAATATCATTATGTTGAAATATTGGTTTGAACTTTTTATCAAATTTGGAACTTTTTCATGTCGGGGTTACTATTCATGAGTTACTATTCACGATGGGTTACTATTCACGAGTTACTATTCATGAGTTACTATTCACAATTTACTATTCACGAGTTATTATTCACGACGAGTTTACTATTCACGAGTTACTATTCACGGGTACTATTCACTACAAAATTAGTTTCTCATGTCGGTGAGATAGAATCTGAAATGGAAGCAAGGTATTCTCAACTTTTCGAAATACCAGGTACGTAAATTTCAGGGACGAAATTTCATAAGAAGGGAGATTGTAAGCCCCCAAATTTTATGAAATAAAAGTATTCAATTTTTCTTATAATTACTATTCAGTTAAATGGTTAAATTGATAAAAGTTAAAGTTAAGGGTGATATATGAATTTTTTTCAAAATACACAAGTGGTTATAAAATATTCATTGTTGTTTGGAATATTAGTTTGTCGTGGAATATTCTTTTCCTACATGGGGAATATTAAATGCGGCAGCGCAACCATTTATGGGCCCCATAACAAAATAAGCTGTATGGATGAAGAAAACGATAAAATTAAGTTTTTATAAATAACGGCGTAATCATTAACAATTAACACTTATTGGAATACCCTATTGGTAAAATAAATACGTCTGGCGTTGTTGCAAAGAAAGACACCGGTATTACATGATATTTTTGAATTATTGATTCTTATGTAAGAAGGCACTACTCAATAATTGTTACGATAATTCTTGTATAATATTTTATTTTATTGATTCAATAGTTCTTTGCGTTGATATTTTATATTATTGTTGTTTCAATAATTATCACTGCACAATATTTTTCATTATCAGATCAATAATTCATATTATTTGAATAATATTATTAGATAGCATTATTGGTAATGTCTAGAAAGTTTTGTCAAGGAGAGGTTTGGTTACCTAATTGCGCGCCAGTAGGGAGAAATTCTTATTGGAAAGCCCCATCTTTCCTGGGAACGGCCTGGTTGTCATAATTGTGATTCTGTAATATTATTTGTGAATAATTAATTATTGATTTATATGATAAGGAAATATTTATTTGATGTGGATATAAATGATGGATTTATTTATGTGGTTATAAATGAAGGAATTAATGTTAAGGTATTTTATCGATATTTTTATCCGAATGAAGGTATTAAAATTAAACCAAAGATTTTTGAGATATATTGTGTGAGGTATAATTTTTAATCCGACCGTTGGATCGTTGTAATTTTTGAATATGTTATACATATATAAGTTGAGTATATGTCCACAAGTTTTGAACCGTTAAAAATGAACGTATGATTTGTTATGAATTTTAAAAGGTGAATGGTTCAGAAATTGTTGAATTATCCGAATTTAGCATTTTGGTGGAAAATTTTAGAATTGAGTGGACCCCACTTGTGGTTGGTGAAAAAATGTGCTGAATTTTATTTCAAATGTGGTGGGTGGGAATAGTAGCAGATAAAGCCATCAGGTTGCAGGTCAAGTCTGCTAAAATTTTCCTATAAATAGAGGGCTAAGTTAGAATTAAAAATCACACCAGAAACAAGTTTTCTCTCTTTCTCTCTCTAGATTATTGAGTGTATTTTATGAGTATTTAGATAATTGGTGAGTTGATATTCATCAGTGCAAGTTTCCTTGATATATATGTCGATATCCAATCGGAAGTCTTTTTCTTTTGAGGTAAGGGATAGTAAGGAATTTTAAGGGTTATTATGTTTTTCAGTTCGTACTTCTTCTGACCTTCAGAAAATTCTAGAAAATTTTGAAATGATATGTTTGGTGAGTTTTATTGATTGTGTCCAAAAATGGTGATTTTTGGATGTATAAATTAAGAGTTATGAATTTTATGAGAAAATACTATTTTAAAAGTAACGCCTTATAACTCCTTATGGTTAACTCAAAAATTGATAAAATTTTTATTGGGAGTACATCTATATAATATCGATTACTACTCTGTGAATTTCAAATTTTGGATAAAAGTACAATTTATGATAAATGTCTAAATATTCAGTGGTTTTAGCCATATAAAAAAATAGTAAATGAATTTTAAAAATTCTAAGAAAATATATGTTCAATATGAGACTATATTACGCTAAATCTCGGAAAAGAAATATTTTTGGCCCATTTGGTATTTTTCATAAAAATGGACTAGTTATGAATAAATGAGTTAAATAAGTTATGTGGAGGAAGAAAATTGGAAAATATGATTTTATGGCTTGAGAATCATATATGGGTATATCTGATTTTTTGATGAGGGTTTTGATTATTGGTGATGAAACTTTATAAGTTTGGCATTTTATGATGATTAAATGCATTATTTAGTAAAGTGTAAATAGTTAAAATAAATTGTTTATAAGTTTAAGAAATGTTATTCTTTCAATATCATTATCTTAGAAATATTGGTATGGATTTTATTGTGGAATTTCTACCTTTTTGTGTGTATTACTTTCTTATTCATGAGTTAGCCATTATTCACGGGTCTATTTCACTACAAAATTGGTTTCTTTTTCTAACCAAATTATAGTTGATTTATGAATATTACTCTGGAGATTAAAACTATATATTGATTATATTGATTTTATTATCATATATAATATTTTTATAACCCTGATGTTGAAATTCTCTTTCACTGGAGTGTAAAGATGAGTAGATTATTGGTATGATCATGACTAGGGTTCTCTTTGGCCAGTAGTGAAAAGTTGAATTGTGACTGGTATGATCATGACCATTGAATTTATAATTGAATATCTTTAGCTTAAGTGCAAAGGTGAATTGATCAACATGGTTATAATTATTGTTTATATAAATTCTGAAATGATTATATATTTCTTTGAGATATTAATATCTTTGGCTTTGTAGTGGTCAAAGATGAATTGTTGATAAATATCTTTGGACGATGGTGCAAAAGATGAATCTGATAATGAATATCTTTGGCCCAGTAGTGCAAAGATGACTGTTATTGAATATCTTTGGCGATGGTGTGAAGATGAATCAGGATGAATATCTTTGGCCGTAGTGCGAAGATGAATTTATTAGTATGATTATGAGCGAGGCTGTGATCTGGTATAACCATGATCTTTGATGTTTCAGGTAAAGACATGTGATGAAAATTATATTCGTCCTGGGTAGGAATTTAGAATCACAATTATGATCATGAGATATTCATATAATTATGGAAAGGAACTGTTGATTGATGTTACAGGGATAAAACATTGTTGGTGGACTTTTAGCATGGAGAAGATAATAGACTGTATTGTCTATTTGACTCTTCTAATGGATTGTTCGTTCCGCTGCAACTATGGTTGAAATTTTTATCATCTACCATATGTTCTAAATCTCTGATTTGTTATTGATGAAGGCTATTGATAATTTAATTATCTTTAGTCATGATATTCTTTATCGAAGCTAGTTGTCTTTCACCCTTTTTGCTTCACAATTCTTTTCGTGTAATAAAAGTGTAGGCGGGTTGAATGGGGAGGTAACAATGGAATAGAATCGGTGGTCTCTAGGTATGGAGTTCTCCCTAAACAGATGAAACAGTGTGTCAGTATATATCTTTTAGTAGTTATATTTGGTGAATCATATAGGGAGAAGCGAACCCAACGTTGAAAGGGTGTTTTTGTAAGACCCCAAAATTTTTAAATAAAAAGGAATTTCCTTTATTTATTATTTTGAAATAGTAAGGGTTGATTTGATTAATGTGGATAGTTAAGGGTTAAATACGCAAATATTTCAAAATAAGCAAGTGGTTATAAAATATTCATTATCGTCGGGAATATTCGTTTGGTCGTGGAATATTAAATCATTTCTGTTGGGGAATATTCGTGCGACCAACGCAACCATGTGTGGGCCCCATAACTTGAAAAGCCATTGGAGGAAGAAAACGACAAATATAAGTTGTTTTTAAATAACAGGCGTAGTTATTACTGATTATCTTTGTTGGAATACCCGGGGTTAAAACACACACTAATGGCGTTGTTGAGAAGAAGCACCACGTATTGCACCAATTATTGATTCTTACGTGAAAGGCACTACTCAATAATGGTTACGATAATTCTTGTTCGATATTTTATTGAGTTAATAATTGTTGCGTTGATATTTTATATTCTTTGTTGTTTGATAATTGTCATTACACGATTTTTTTCATTATCGAAGCAATAATTCATATTATCTAAATAATATTATTAGATAACATTATTGGCAATGTCTAGAAAGTTACATCTAAGGAGAGGTTTGGTCACCTAATTCCGCCATGAAGAAGAAATTCTTATTGAAAGCCCTCTTTCCTGAGAACTGCACAGTTGTCAATATTGTGATTACGTAATATTATTTGTGAATAATTAATTATTGATTTATATGATGAGGAAAATATTGATTTTATGTGGATATAGATGGAGAAAATTTTTAAAATGACAATTGTTGAAAATTAATATTTTATCTTTTTCTGATAAAATAATTCATTTAAATATATTATTTTAATAATATATTAACGGTGATATTTTACAACGAATGTGGGATATATGAGTATACGAGGAGGAAGAGTATTTTTGTTGCAATAAATGTTTAAAACAGGTTAAACATGTCTGCGGACCCCATTTATTGATGAAATTTGATTATAACTTTGTAAAATCGCTTGTTTGTGGATTTCATTCAATTTCTATTTGGAATTTGGAAAAACTTTCTTCTGCAAAGTTGTAGAAATTGAATTTCCTATAAAAACTCATGAGACTCGAATTTTCTGATGAAAGGGCTATTTATTATGAATTATTGAAGTTCCGAAGCTCCGAAATAATTAATTTTTGGAAGTTTTAATTATTTTTATTATGAAAAACGTTTTTGTCATTAAAGGTGGGTCTTGCATGTGATGTAAATGCTGAATTCAGATCCTTAAAAGTGGGCGTAGGAATTTGTAATATTAATATTAATATTTTATTAAATTTTCTGCTTTGGTGTTCTAAAGCATTTTTCTATAAATAGGGTTCTTAGGTTAGAATTGAAAATCACACCGTAAAACCGAAGTTTTCTCTCTATATTATCGAGCGTATTTTGTGAGTATTTTGAGTATACTTTGAGTATTGCTATACTGGTGCAAGTCCAAGTCATAGCTTTATATCCTGGTTTTTTAATTTAAGAAATCTTGATCTTTCGAGGTAAGGGATATTATTTTTTTTTCGAATGATATTATTTCTTCAATATCATTATCTTTGAAATGTTGATCTGAAGTTTTTATCAAATTTGGAACTTTTTCATGTCGGGAGTTACTATTCATGGGTTACTATTCATGAAGTTACTATTCACGATTACTATTTATGAGTTACTATTCACGATTACTTATTCACGAGTACTATTCATGAAGCGTGAAGATGTTTTTGTGGAATTTCTATCTTTTGGTGTGAGAGTTACTATTCACGTGTCGGCCTTTATTCACGATATGACAGACTATTCACGATACTCTGATCTTATTCAATAGAAAAATAAAATTTCTTCTTTTCGTCAAAAACATCTACTCGGATACTAACTCGATTGTATCCATGTTTTGATCATTCTTGAATTTTACACCACTATGATTATTTTTGAGGTATTTTTGACGTGGATAAAACCAAGTACGAATCCTTAATCCTTAATCCTTGTCATTTTGTTTCACTTTGGATTCGTTTCTTTAAAAAAATATTTTCATCATCCTAAGTCTTAAATGATGATATTATGGAATATCTTTGGCTTGTAGTGCAAAGATGAATGATTTCTTAAGAATATCTTTGGCTTTGTAGTGCAAAAGATGAATGATTTCAAAGAATATCTTTGGCACCAGTAGTCAAAAGATGAGCAGTGTTTAAATGAACATGACCAACTCGATGATATGAATATCTTTGGCTGTAGTGCAAAGATGAATATTTGATTCGGATGTATATTGATTGATGTTCTGGGGATAAAGATAGATTGATGAACTTTTAAATTCATACATAGAAGATAGTAGTTTGCATTCTCTACTTAACTCTTCTAATGAATTATTATTTCATTTGCGAATATTGATTTAAAATTTGTTGTCTATTGTATTCTATTAGATTTTTCCTGTTGAAGACTAACGATAATTTGTTGTATATTATCTTAGTCATAATATTCTTTCTTGAGCTAGTTGAGCTCACCCTTTTCCTTTTTGTTCCATTTTTCTCGGGAGGCGAAAATATAAGCGAGTGCAGTCGGGGTATGGAATGAAGGTTTTAGAAAGGATTGTTTAGTAGTCCTCACCATTTTGTAAAATAATGTATCAATAAATGTGATGAGGATTTATTTGAGTATAGATATTGTCTAGAAGATAATATTTGTATTCAAACTCACAGTTTTTCTTGTTGTAATAATAAAGTTGTAGTTGTTTACATGCCGTGTATTGACAACCTCATAATAGGTGATGTATACCTATTTTGGGCGTCACAGCTTTTGCCACTATCATACATGATGTCTAATGACATACAACCTCGTGTCATCATAAAGATGTGGTTGTGCTTCATCCATTCTTGAGTATATTTATGAGAACTACCTATATAATCTTGGTGTTTGTTTGAAGTATAATTCTCAATTTGAGACAGTGGAGATAATGATAAGTCGAAGAAGACTCACCATTGGGAAGAATATGATAGTAATCTTCTCATTTTTCTTTGGGGTCTATTAGGTCAACCAAGGATAATTACAGGGCCATATGATATCTATCATAACCTAGAAGCATGGCCTCCCATGTATACGAAGGTTTCCTTGAGCACTTCCCAAAAATTCTAATTTCTAAAATGCTTTTAACTATACCTTTATGTAAGGTGTCATTGTGACGTCTTATCCACGATTGGGACATGAGTCACAGGTTGGTATATATTTGTATCCAAACTCACAAAGATATGTGTTGTTGTATTTTGTACGACAATTGTTGTAATAAAGTTGTAGTTATTTTCTGTACCATGTATTTGGCGACTCAGAATGGGTTGGATGGAATGGACCTATTTTGGGGTCGTCACAAGCTATACATGTGATTGTGGACAGGAATTGTTGATTGATGTTACAGGGATAAAAAATTATTGGTGGACTTTTAACATGGAGAAGATAATAGACTTTATGGTCTATTTGACTCTTCTAATGGATTGCTTTCGCTCACTTTAACTATGGTTGAAAAGTTTTATCATCTACCATATGTTCTAAATCTCTGATTTATTACTGATGAAGACTATTGATAATTTATTTATCTTTAGTCATAATATTATTTACTGAGCTAGTTGTGCTCATCTTTTTGCTTCACAATTCCTTTCAGGTAATAAAAGTGTAGGCTTGAGACAATGAGGAATAACGAGGGAATAGAACGGTGGTCTATAGATGTTGAGGGTGAGGTGAATTTAACTTGGAAGGGTGTTTTGCCACTATCATACAAGATTTCTAATGACATACAACCTCGTATCATCATAAGACAGGGATGTGCTCATCCACTTGCTGAGTATATATATACTGTAAGACCCCAAATTATTAATAAATGAAATTTTTTTTCCTCTATTTATTATTTTGAAATAGTAAGGGTTGATTTGATTAATGTGGATAGTTATGGGTAAAATCATGCAAATATTTCAAATAAGCAGTGGTTATAAAATATTCATTATTGTCGAGGAATATTCGTTTGGTCGTGAAATATTAAATGATCGTCGAGGAATATTCGTATTTACTCTGCCATGCGATTTTCATGGGCCCCATAACGGAAAACGATTGGATGAAGAAAACGACAAATATAAGTTGTTTATAAATAATTGGGTAGTAGTTATTACAATTATCTTCATTGGAATACCCGGTGGTTAAAACACACTAATACGCGTTGTTGAACAAGAAGATACCGGTATTGCACTAATTATTGATTTTTTTTTACGTAAGAAGGCACTACTCAATAATTATTACAATAATTATTGCTCAAAGATTTTATTTTATTGATTCAATAATTCTTTGCATTGATATTTTATATTATCATTGTTTCAATAAATTGTCATTACACGTATTTTCTATTATCGGAGCAATAATTCATATTATCCTAATAATATTATTAGAAAACATTATTGGCAATGTCTAGAAAGTTACATCTCACGGAGAGGTTTGGTCACCTAATTGCGCAAAGAAGAGGAGAGATCCTTATTGAAAGCCCCTCTTTCTCAGGAACTACCTGGGTTGCCAAGATCTTGTGATTCTGTAATATTATTTGTGAATAATTAATTATTGATTTATATGATGAGGAAAATATTGATTTTATGTGGATATAGATGGAGAAAATTTTAATGTGACAATTGTTGAAAATTAAAATTTTATCTTTTTTACGATAAAATAATTCATTTAAATATATTATTATATTTTAATAATATAATAATGGTGATATTTTTATAATGAATGTGAGATATATGAGTATATGAGGAGGAAGAGTATTTTGTTGCATTAAATGATTAACACATGTTTTGTGTGTCTGGTGGACCCCATTTCTTGACCGAAATTTGATTATAGCACAGTAAAATCGTCTGCTTATGAATTTCGTCAATTTCATTTGGAATTTGGAAAAACTTTCTTCAAAGAAAAGTTGTAGAAATTGAATTTCCAATAAAAACACGCGAGATTCAATTTTCTGATAAAAGGGCTATTTATTATGAATTATTGAAGTTCTTAGTTACGAAATAATTGATTTTTGGGAGTTTTAATTAATTATTTTGAGAAAAACGTTTTTGGTGAGTTTGTGAACCTCATTTAACATGTGTGGCTGGTGTTTTTGACCAAAAGGTGGGCTAAGGAAAATTTGTATAATTATATTAATATTATATTCAATTTTCTTTTGGTGTTCTAAAGATTTTCCTATAAATAGGGTGCTTAGGTTAGAATTGAAAATCACACCGAAAATCAAGTTTTCTCTCTATATTATCGAAGCGTATTCTTGTGAGTATTTTGAGTATACTTTGAGTATTGCTATACGGTCGAGTTCAAGTCATAGCTTATATCCTGTTTTCAACTTAAAATCTTGTCTTTCGAGGTAAGGGGTGTTATTTTCTTCTCAAATGATATTATTTCTTCAATATCATTATCTTTGAAATATTGGTTGGAACTTTTTATCAAATTTGGAACTTTTTCATGTCGGGTTACTTATTCATGAGTTCTTATTCACGAAGTTACTTATTCATGAGTTACTATTCACGAGTTACTTATTCATGAGTTACTATTCACGAAGTTACTATTCACGAGTACTATTCATGAAGCATGAAGATGTTTTTTGTGAAATTTCTATCTTTTGGTGTCTGAGTTACTTATTCACGTATCTGGCCTTATTCACGAATCTGACTAAGACTATTCAATTTAAAAATGAAATATCTTCTTTTTGTCTAAAATATCTATTCGGATACTAGTTTTGATTGTATCCATGTTTTGATCATTCTTGAATTTTACACCACTATGATTATTTACGAGGTATTTTTGGACATGAAATAGTTAAATACTTAATCCTTAATACTTGTTCTTTTTGTTTCACCGGATTCGCTTTTCTTTAAAATATTTTTCATCATCCTCGATCCTAAATGATGATATTATCAATATCTTTGGCACAGTAGTGCAAAGATGAATGATTTCTTGATGAATATCTTTGGCCGTGTAGTGCAAAGATGAACAGTGTTGAGATGAACACGACCGATCGATTAATATCTTTGACCAGTGGTAGTGCAAGATGAACAGTGTTTAGATGAACATGACCAATCGATGAATATCTTTGGCACAGTAGTGCAAAGATGAATATTTGATTTCGGATATATAGTGATTGATGTTACAGGATAAAATATCGACGATGAACTTTTAAATTCATATATAGAAGATAGTAGTTTGCATTCTCTACTTAACTCTTCTAATGAATTGTTGTTTCACCGCAGATTGTTGATTTAAAAGCTGTTTGTCTATTGTATTCTATTAGATTTTTCCTGTTGGAGACTAACGATAATTTGTTGTATATTATCTTAGTCATAATATTCTTTACTTGGGCTAGTTGAGCTCACCCTTTTCCTTGTTGTTCCATTTTTCTTCTCTCGGGAGGCGAGAATGTAGCGAGTACTTAGTCGGGGTATGGAATGAAGGTTCTAGAGAGAGTTGTTTAGTAGTCCTCACCATTTTTGTAAAATAATGTATCAATAATTATGATGGGGATTTATTTACAGTGTCGATATTGTCTAGATGACAATATCTCGTATTTAAACTCACAGCTTATATGTTGTAATAATAAAGTTGTAGTTATTTCTGTACCATGTATTTGGCGACTCAGAATGGGTTGGATGGAATGGACCTATTTTGGGGGCGTCACATATACGAGCACTACCTATATAATCTTGGAGTTTGGTTGAAGTAAAATTCTCAATTAGAGACGGTGGAGATAATGATATGTCAAGAGAAGACACACCATTGGGAAGAATATGATAGTAATCTTCTCATTTTTCTTTGGGGTCTATTGGGTCAACCAAGAATAATTTTGTGGGCATATGATATCTATAATAACCTAGACGTATGGCCTCCCATGTACGAAGGTTTTCTTGAGCACTTCCCAAAGGTTTTAATTTCTAAAACAGTTTTTGACTGTACCTTTGTGTAAGGTGTCATGGTGACGTGCTATCCAAGTTGGTGTCCAGAGTCACAGTTGGTATATTTTAGTATCAAAACTCACAACATATGTGTTGTTGTATTTTGCACGACAATTGTTGTAATAAAGTTGTAGTTGTTTTCTGTACCATGTATTTGGCGACTCAGAATGGGTTGGATGGAATGGACCTATTTTGGGGTTGTCACATCATATATGTAAATATAATTATTTATTAATATTTTTTTACAAAATTTGCACATTTCACCCATAACCAAAGCATTATATCAAATTAACACCTTATTATTCAAAATAATAATTAGAGAAAATTTAATTTTATTTATAAAAAATTGGGATCTTACAGCCACACTTTGGTATTTTGGTGGAGCATCATCTTGTTCAATTTTCTTTTGTAGTGGGTATAAATGATTGATTTGTTAGACAAGAAAAGAAAAGATGAAAATATATGAATGATTCAATATAGAGTAAGAGGGTAGAGGCTGAGGAATTGAGGAATTTTATAATATTAGATAATATTATAAAATTATTTTTTTAAGTATTAAAGTTCGGTTATTCGGGTATCCCGAATAACCTGTTTTTGAAAATCGAAACCGAAACCAAAATCGAAAATCGAGTAATAATTCGGATATAACCGAAATTATAAAAAAAAATTTGAAAAACCAAAAAAATTCGGTTCGATAATTAGATTTTATCCATTTTTTGCTCACTCCTAGACCCAAATGATTGTTTGGTAAAATTTTGGTTGCCTTTGTAAGCCTCTATTTTGGTAAGAGATGAAATCAAGTTTGAATCGGAGAGATGAACATCTGAACCTTTTATTACAAGAGTACCCTCACAAATTCAAAGAAATGACCTCCTTTGTCTTTTTTCTTCTCTCCCCCGTTCTAATGAAAGCTCTGGCCGATCTCATTCGTTCCGGTGAAAGCTCCAACTAGATCCTTCGTTTCGGTGAAAACTTCGACTTAATCTTTTGTTCCAATGAAAGCTTCGACTAGGTCGCCTCATATCTCTTTTATAAGCATAAAGCTTGCTAAGATAAAGCATAAAAATTCCACGAAATTAGTTATGGAAGAAATCGATTTGGTTATCCACTGCTTATGCAGATATATACGTAGAAACTAGAAATTGATTTGGATTTTTTTTATAGATGGTGGTTTTGTATTTATGATATGAAATATATTTTATAATTAATACAATCATATATATATATATATATATAAATAGAATACCATATTTGAAAGTATAATTTATTTTATATATATAAATATAATTATTTATTAATATTTTTTATGTGAAGTTCATTCAAATATAGATTTTAAAACTAGATTTTAATATTTAATTATATAATTAATTTTTTTGAGTAAAGCTAATAATTTGATTATGTATATTACAAGGTTAAAATAGTAAAATATTGTTATTAAGATGTTTTAGCAATTTCAATTACCAAATAATTTTATAATTTCATATGCAATTTCATTCAGATGATCTAATTTATTAAGATGTCCTAACTATTCAGTTCTTAATTACTTAATTTTATCATACACCACCTAAGAGAGTGTTTGTTTATTTTGAATTGAATCGTTTGATTCAATTCAATGGCCATTCAAATGAGTTTATTTTGAATAAAAATCGTTTGAATAGCTGAATCAGTTAGATTTTTGGGCTGAACGACTAAGTGTAATTTTTTTGGCTGAATGACTACTAAATGAAATATTTTATATTTAATTTTTTTTATAATATTAATTATTATATTAAATAAATTTACAACAATTTTAAAATTTTTCAGAGGGGTAAAATAATAAAAATATGTTATTACGATGTTTCAGACATGTCAATTATCAAACAACTTTTTTTCATTAGTATTTAAAATTATATTTCATTCATTCAGATTACTTAAACATTCAGAACTATTTTATTCAAATTTATTAAAGAGCCCCCCAAGTTCCTTTTCAGATCTGACCTTAAGGTTTGAATCCGGAAACTCAATAACCCATAATTTAGGTCAGAAATTGTCAATAAATAATCGAGTCGATAACAGACAAGGAGATTCATCCTAAAAATTTCTAAAATTAGATTCCACTAGACATACATTGTCAACTAAAATACAGAATTTGCAGGGACCTCATAGCAATATCCCCAACCTATGAATTCAAAACAAAATACTGACGAAGGGCCAATTCGTAATTATCCACCAAGAAGAAAATAAAAAAAAACTACCTGATTGGCGACTGCTAACGTGACTTTTAAATGAGCGAAAATCAACCCAAGTTGTTACTTCCATTATTATATACTATAAAAAAAAAGAATAAAAACAAATAAAAACAAAACGAAACTCTTGAAATTCTTCATCTTCCATTTAAACCTCCAAATCCTAATTTATTAACATTCAATGCCACTCTCTCTCTGACTGCGATCTTCAGACTTCAAATTGTTTCTTTCTCAACAGTTCTCTCTCCATCAATGGTGATTGTTTAGAGTTTTTGTTTCTTATCTCTATTTATTTAACGTTCTTTCTCTATATTTCAGCTGTATTGAGTTTGTTCAAGTGTGATAACTTTCGATTTGTACAAATAATTTGAAAAATGCGGTTTGATTTGTACTAATTCGAGCTCCATTTTAGATCTGGAGCTATTTATTTTGGTTGAAAAAGCAGCTAAACGTTGTTTTGTGAGGTTCTGAATGAAAAGCTAGGGTTTTGCTCGGTGGACTTTGGATTTGGTGATAAATTGTGGATTTTAGGGTTTAAAGAGTGTAGATTTAACGATGAATAGGAGTTTTAGGGCTCCGGAGAGGGAAATGCAAGCGGCAGTTGCGATGCAGAGGCAGAAAATGAGGACATCGGTGATGAAGGAGAAGGAAGAGGAGCTTGCGTTATTCCTCGAGATGCGAAAACGGGAGAAGGAGCGGAACAGTCTTCTTATTCAGAACTCGGATGAGTTTGATGATCCACTTGGTATGAATTTCTATTTTTTTACAAATTGTGCTTCGTTAAATTGTCTTTTTTTTTTTTTTTTTTAAGATTTAGCATAATTTTTCATGTATGTTTACTATTCTTCATTGCTTGTATTTGGCCCGTGAAATCTGGATTCATTTTGATTGTAACTTGGAAGTGACATGATGTGATTTGATATTTTGATTAAAGGAATGTGGCATTTTTTTGGCCCTTTTTATATTTATTCTTAAAATTGTGAATTAGAGTATAACTTTTTTATCAGAAGGGATAACTTTAAATTACTATAACATATGGAAAGTTTGTTCTTTTTAGTTAATTGCCCTCTTTGCTTTTGGGTGTCGAGTTTAAATTACATTTGTGATTATTCATAACTAGCAGGAACAACTACTGGAAGTTCTCCTATATTCAATATTGCATCAGCCACACCCGCCCCAACAAGAAAGACCGCTTCTGATGAGTTTCTGAATTCTGACAATGATAAAAATGATTATGAATGGTAATTCTTTGGGGAACTGTTTTTTGGAAACTGGTTTTCGCTCTTACATTTTGTTTTCTATAGAATCTATACTTGTATCAATCATTTAACGACAAAATTAACGGTCTTTCCAATGAGGACATGATTTCCTGGTGGAGAAATTTGTCGGTTTTTTTTTTCTTTTTACACGTCTGCAATTAAAAATGCATAGTTCCTCTAGATTACAGGTTCTCTTTCTGTCTATCTGTGGGTGGATTGGGATGAGAGAGTGCAATGAGATTTATTATTTTGTGAATATATGGATTGAATCTGAAGCTGGTAATTACTAGGATTCTCTGTGTTTTCAGGCTTCTAACCCCTCCTGGCACTCCTCTTTTTCCTTCACTAGAGATGGAATCACAAAGAACCGCTATGAGTCAGATTGGAACTCCTAAAGCTCGCCCAACTGCACTGAAATCTAGAGTAAGAACAATATTTTAATTTTGTTATTGCTAGCAGTCTATATTTTAAATTATTGAATGATATTTATGTTCAGTGTTAATAGACATGTGACTATAGCACTCGTATGGAAAAGAGAGTTGAACCACTGCCACAATTTGGTCTATTAGAAACCAACCTATTGTCTGTGTCTAGAGGTCGCCAAAACCCTTCTCCATTAAGACCATTATTTTAAAGCCAACTCCCCCCCCCCCCCCCCAAATTAATATGTAAAGCCAGAATGTGACGTTAGATATTTAATATATGTATACTTGGCAAGAATGTGACGTTTGATATTTAATATATGTATACTTGGCAGTCTTATCATAGATATGATATGTTTGTAGATGCATCCATATTTAGGCATGTCCATACAATTGTTTCTAATAATTAATTCATCACATGCCGTTCCAGGTTTTACCAGCTTTAAACTGAGTTGTAATTTCGTAATACTGGTCGGCCAAGCAACATTGATTCTCTCTCTCTCTATATATGTCTTCATGTTGATGTAGAAATGAACTTTGTCAATTCCAAGAAATTCATAGGTAGATAGTAGAAGAGGTTCTCTGTTTAGTTGACTTAAAAAAGTAACAAAGAAATATCGACACAAATAATGCCTCATTGCCGATGAAAAAGCATTATCTTTAATTTTTGAAGTCAATGCATAGTACGAGTATCACGTGCTTACCATGCATCTTTAATTTGAAGGATGTCTGAATTTTTTGCTGGGAGCTTCTTAAGTAAATATTTATGCCGACTCCCATTCAAAATATTTTGTGCTCAAGAAGTCTTACTATCTTAGTTCTCCGACAAATGCATGTCATCCTTGTAACTTTCTGTAGGATATCTTGATCTTGTAACTTTCTCCTGGATATCTTGACCTTGTAACTTTCTCCAGTATATCTTTGATCTTATAACTTTCCCTAGGAATTGAATTGCATATGCCGAAGTTACAAACTGATTATTTCTTTTGGTTCTGTGCATTTTTTATTGTGATTCTAGCTAGCGAATCCCCAGCTGGAGCCTACTGCAAGGAGCAACTTATCATCTAGGCAGTCGGCTTTGTCTCCTGGGTTGAATACTTCTAGTGTAGGAGTTCGAAGGCCCTCTTCATCTGGGGGTCCAGGATCAAGACCTGCTACACCAACTGGGCGCCCCACTTTGACCTCAGCATCTAAACCCACGTTAACCTCAGCCTCTAAGCCTTCATCTACAACTGCGTCCAAACCCTCATCTAACACACTGTCAAAACCATCCACCTCGGTATCTAAGCCTTCAAGGTCTTCAACACCTACCTCTCGTTCCACCTTGCTTTCAACTAAACCCACAGTTCCTGCAAGATCTTCTACACCTACGTCAAGGTCTATTGCAAGATCTTCTACACCTACGTCAAGGTCTACTGCAAGATCTTCAACCCCCACGGCTAGACCATCTGTACCTGCAACCAAGCCTACATCCAGGGCAGTGACGCCAACTCGTAGACCAACTACGCTGTCAACTGCATCAAATATATCTGCTCCTCCAGTTAAATCTCCTTCTTCAGTCCCCAAGGCTGTTCCTACTACAACAAGAAATTCAGTGCCTCCACGTGCTAGTTCTCCAACAGTGAAACCAATACCATGGAAACCTTCAGAGATGCCTGGTTTCTCTCTTGACGCACCACCAAATTTACGAACGTCACTTCCTGACAGGCCTATTTCAGCCACTAGGGGTAGGCCTGGCGCACCAAGTGTCCGATCGTCATCAGTTGAGCCTGTTGCTAATGGAAGGATTAGACGACAGTCATGTTCCCCCTCAAGAGGGCGCCCCCCTAATGGCATTAATCATAACAGTGGAAGCTCTGTTCCTGCATTGAATCGTGCATATGCAAAAGCTAATGACAATGTAAGCCCTGTTATGTATGGAACCAAGATGGTTGAAAGGGTTATAAATATGCGTAAATTGGTGCCACCAAAGCAGGATGACAAACATTCCCCTCGCAGTAACTTATCTGGCAAGTCTTCATCCCCTGACAGCTCTGGCTTTGGAAGAAATTTCTCTAAGAAATCCATGGACATGGCTATAAGGCATATGGTATGTATCTTATTTATGTCGAATGCTATTGTATTAAGTAGAGGGTTAGATCAAATAACTTGTTCCAGTTTATGAGTCTGCATGAAGGGTGTCTTGTTTACAATTTGAACTCATGCAACAGAGTGAGTTGGGTTGGGGATTTGGTGGGGGAGCAGGCTTGTGGGAGTGTAGGGCCGTTTGCAGTTTGATCTAGTCTACCCAGCTTTTTTAGTTTTTGGAAGAATTATCCCAGAATAATTAAAATATGTTTCTACGTTTCTGTTCATCACCTCAGGGCTTTTTTTTTATATATATTTATTTGTAAGTAAATTTGGTTGAATTACTTATTTGTTGTTTAATTTGGGATCACCCTCTGGAGCAGGATATAAGGCGAAACATTCCGGGTAATCTAAGGCCATTGATGACAAATATTCCAGCATCCTCTATGTATAGTGTGAGATCAGGGCCTACGCCACGAAGCAGGACAGTTAGTGTTTCAGACTCGCCTCTTGCAACAAGCAGTAATGCTAGTTCTGAAGTGAGCATCAACAACAATGCTCTTTGTTTGGATGGAAGCGAGTTAGAGGATGATATTAACAGTGAAAGAGGTGTTAGATCCCCTACAAGTGTATGGGGAAGGTGATGATTGGTATCTATCATAAGATATAAACTAATTTTCTAATCTACTTATTGTCCTTGTGATTCTCTACTGGCATTAGAGCAAGGACTATCGATAACCAGAGAGAACTGGCGTTGCATGTGGCTTGTTATGCCTACATGATTTATGTAAAGTTAGATGGACTTATTTGGTGCATCATCTTGAGAGTTTGTATTATGAGAAACTTGCCAAAACATCTGTCTGGCTCGTTATATCTGTGGTCACAGCCTCACGGGGATTCCCTATCAATTTATATAAATCTGAGATTGAATCCCTGTTGTTTATTCCACATAACTTTAATTTGGTTTATGGTATATAAAAAAAATACCGCTGCCTGCTTTTCAGCACTCGTAGAATTGTTTCTCATGTGTTATATTCTGTCGAACAATATAGTCTGGCGAATATTTATGTTTTTTTCCTCATTTTTTTGTTTGTCATCATGTTAATGTAGAAGACTGTCTGGTAACATGGATATTGTTACTTTTGCTGCCCATAGCTTTAGCCATTTGATTGCTGAAGCACAAACACCATTCTTTTGTTGCTGACAAATGACAATTTCTTATTGTTCACTAATCCTTCAATCCATGTTATCTTAAGAAGCTTTGTAATTAAGCCAAAAAGTGTATGAATTTTGCTTTTGCTCTTGCTCCCCCAGTATCTAGATATGGTGCAGGGAGAAGATATGGAGAAGTAGCGGGGGTAAGAAGGCACTTATGGGAGTTCTGCAGAAGCAGGACCACTTATTTGCACGTTAACTTTGACTTTATTCTTTGAATAGAATGGGAGCAGCCCAATTTCAAGATTTGATATGATCACAATCTAAAAGGCACTAAAGGTCATTTGTCCTCTTGCCTCAAAAAATACAAACAAGCCCCTGTTCTTTCAATCCAATAATAGATAATACTTTAATATCTAGCTAAGATCCAATCAACTTCAATATTAGACGACAAGAGTACAAGACAAACCCCCATATGCATGTCAATGTTCTATACATATAAAAACAAACAAAAATTTTAGGGACCCGGATCTACTGATCGGTCTAGCGACTTGTCCCTTTTTTTTGAATCTCAAAAAATTTATAATATTTATTTTAACTTAAATTTATACAGAATTGATAATGAATTTAATGTACAAAAAAATATTATATGACGGTAAATATATATAATTGTACATACCGTACTGAAAAAATAAAAGCCGGTCGCCCCAGAATCACTCAAAAACAAACCCAAACGGTGCCATTTCCTGATAATCAAATAACTCAACATGCAAAAAGTAATGAAACTTTTCTAAGCTGTCACTTCATCGGGGACGAGCTCTGCAATTGTCTTCCAGTAATTTTTGTTGGCTTCAACATGAAACTTCTCGACTTTGTAATTCTGTCGAGACAAAACATTGTCTTGATAAAATCGATACAATTAAAAAAAAATTGCATTGTGCAGTTTATAAATATTTCCTATATTATTAAGGGGCTTACTCCTCCACTTGCCGCATTGTCCCTGCATCAGTATTAAGCTTATAGGCTTGTTCTTTTAGTTGCGTTAGGATTAATTGTGTTTTAGACATTTGAAAGATTTATAAGTTTGACACATTTTATTATTTTTGATTATTTGAACAGATTTATATTTTTTCTTAATCGAGTTTGAATATGAAATCATTTCAAACAAAAAGCTGAACCACTACACATACTAAATTGGCTACTTAACTAATATTTATATATAAAACTTTTTCACTTTTATTTATGTATTGAAATTATAAATAATGTAATAAAATTGATATTCATTCATTGATTTATTCAAGTACAAGTTTACACAATTTCATACTACACTTTATAAATTATAAAGATTGATACAAATATCACATATTTAACTTACTAGCATGGATAAAACCAATATTCGAATATGATCCATCGGAAGGTGTCGTATGGTTAGAAAAAGTGAAATACTCGAACCCTAATATGAAATGACAATGGTATGCTTTCGAATTATTTGTATCATTAAATGAATGGATCGGATTAAAATCAACTTGAATTCGAGCTTTGGATCGTATTTTCGAATTAGATCTTATAAGTATTTAGTTCGACTTACACCCCTATTTTTGATACGATGAGTTTGAGACTTTTAGAGCATTCGATTGAACTTATTTTAAAATAATTTAAAGTTAAATAATATAAATTGACTTATAAGTTTTTTAAGTTATGACTTATAAATAAAAAGCGTTAGACATTAATTAGACTTATAAATCAAAATTAAGTTAAAACAAGTTAAGAAGGTGTTAAAAAATACATAAGTAAAAATCAAAATGTTAAGATTACTAAAAATAGGAAGGGCAAAATAGAAGAAGGACAAAATATTTTATTTTGTCAAACTAACTTATTTAAAATGACTTATATTTAAAATGACTTATAAGTCATTTTAAAATAAGTTACAAATACTTGCTTATTCTTTTGACTTAAAGATCAACTTATAAGTAAAAAAATAAGTTATTGCCAAACAGGAGAATAGTGACAAATGACTTATAAGTTGGTTTGCTGCCAAAACAAGTTATTATTTATTTAGGAAACTAATACTTCCACATGTTAAAATGATAATTAAACACGAGTCTGTCCCACGTGGAGGTGAGATCCACTCACTATTCATGTGTGAGGGATCACGTGAAAATATCAATTTTTAATGTGAAAATATTAGTCTCCTTTATTTATTTTATTCTATAAAGCCAATAGAAACAAGCCCATATATAGAAGAAGCGTGGGGGGGGTGGGGGTGGGGGTGGGGATGGGGCTGTTTGAGAAGACTTTCTATCTGCAACTTTAGTTCTTAAAAGTATGCCATAAACCTGAATATAATTCAGGCACTCAATCATCTTCAAGCATTGATACTATTAAGTCAATACATACACTAAAAAACTAACAAAAATTACCACGATAAATGCATGATAAATTCTTCAGTAATCCATTTTCCAATGTAAAGTTAAATAAACAGAAGAAACAAATTTCTTCCAACATTTACAATCAGTTATCTAAGTTTGAAAATAATAGAAAAATGAAGTCCCAACAGCAGAGTGCTTACATTTAAACATATAGTTTTATATATTTCTGCGGCAGCTCACATAGGACTCCATCAAAATCAAGAAAATGCATTCGATCACAAAGAACAAAATCCTTATTCAGCTGTGCCTTCCTTTATTGCAGGATATTCATCACATCAAACAGTTCAAGTACTCTTAAGATGTCAAAACAAGATAAATATAAACAATATCAGTAGTAGGATCTAAAAATGATATCAAGAACTGGTGAAATGTGGAAGCATGATCATCCTTAGGCCAGGTAATGACAAAATTGATGATCATGGAAAATTTTGTTTAAGTGGTGGTATATTTAAGGGTATTTCTGATTTAATTTTTTCGAGAGTGGAAAGGGTACTTTCCAAAATTGACATGTGCACTGGCACTCTTATGCTGGATGAGGCTAGTACTCGAGAAAAAAAATAACTTGTCAAATTAAAAGAAAAATAAAAACCAAACAAAAATGAACACAATATGTTGGCTATTCCTTATAGACTTTAAACCGATACGCTAGCAGTGTATATATGTGTGGTGTTAGGATCATAACACATTATTAAAAATAAGGATAATTTTATATTTTTGTCCAACAAAATTTCTTCATCAATGATGCTGGTGTATACATCGATGTTGTATGAAAATTTAATTCTTTCTTATAAGTGTTTTAGAGTTCTTGCTTATAGCTTACAGCTCCTAGGTTGATGTAGTGTGTCCTTCAGACTCACAACCCATTCATAATTCAACAACGCCTCAACCAGTAAACTGGTTGAGCTAGATGAATCTGTACATGGATTAATGATTCATTCCACATATGTAAGGATTTATGGTATGCGCCAACATTATAACGAGCTGGTGTAAAAAGGCAATAAT
The DNA here is from genome assembly GCA_020205615.1 of Panax quinquefolius. Lineage (NCBI taxonomy): Eukaryota > Viridiplantae > Streptophyta > Magnoliopsida > Apiales > Araliaceae > Panax > Panax quinquefolius. The sequence goes on along the minus strand of CM035167.1, from coordinate 135,829,364 downwards.
CCAGACTTAAGAAATAAGAGAAAGAATTGATGGGTAATAAATGAGCTAACTAAACTAACCTTCAATTGGTCAATTTTTTACGGTGGTAATATACTTGACCAGCATGCTAACGATTTCTGGGGAAGTCCTCGACGCAGTCTCCTTCAAATCCTTAATCTTCGTCTCAGTTTCCCCTTCAAGCCGTTTTACAGTGGAGTCAGAGTTCCCACTGGTCTACATTGGTACACAAGAGAACAATTTTAAAGAACTTGGTATCGAAGAAAAGTATATTAAAGGAAATCAAACAGAGAAAAAGAAATGGACAACTTCCCCAAGCTTTGAAAAGAGAAGCAATACAAGAAAGTTGAAGAAACTAGCATACTACGATTAAAAGGATGCTGCAACCAAGATAAAAAATAATGGCTAAATAATTCCAAAAATAAAATTCAATGATTGAAAATTATGATAATCTTGGTCTTATCCTATATACTGTAAGTCAATACCTCTGAGATTTTGTTTTGATACTCAGATTCCATATTTGAGCGATAAAGTGCTGCTTCCCTCTCAGCTTCTTCTTTAGCCTGCCTCAACCTTGTTGTTTTCACTGAGACAAAGAAGAAATATGATAATGGAAATTTATCGTGACAAGGGAAAAGGAGCATTGAGAAGCATTGCACTAAGTATTCTGCTTATAAATAACTTGAAAATGCCCAAATTCAAAAGAACTTGAGGCAACCATTGAAAGCTAAACATATGGATTAGAATTTTACAGTTTTTAGCAGCGGAAACAATTTGTTGGGCCTCTTGTTCAGCTGTTAGTAGCATCTGAATGCCCCCTTGTCCTTTCATGGAATCCATTGCAACTATGAAACCTACAGAAGAAGATTCATAAGAAGAAAGACAATATGATGCATATAATTTGTAATACTCGTGTAGTTTTTTATAACGGGTGTAGAGAAATTAGTTGGACTCAATTTCAAGGAGCAAGACAATATACATCAAGCATCTGCAATCAGACAAGAAAACATACACATGGACACAAAAGAACTCATGCTCGCATGATCTAGTGAAAGATTGAAATTTTATGTGAAGGGAGGGTCTGAAAAAATAAAAATGATACGTAAGTGGAGTCGATTACAAAGATTATCGTGCTTTTCACTCTTGAACAGTATTTTCATATTTTAAACAAGAACCAAGTATTTTAAAACTAATAACTATATATTCCTTTTCCACATAAAATCCATGTTCAAATTATTCATCCAAACACAAGGAATCAGAAGAAGAATTCCCCATCCTCTTTTGGGCATCGACATGTACAAGAAAACTAAGGAAGCAAAAGATCTTTGAGAGGTTGCTCGTAAATACAAAACTTCCTTGACTGAAAAAATGTAAAAGCCTTCAATGTCTAATGTCTTAAGTTTACTTACTACTCATACAACTTGATAAAGCCACAGAAAATACCAGCAGAAGCTGATTAGTTTATAGTTTCTTGGTCAGTGACTTGCAGCAACTATGTCAGAATATAGATGACACACACATACACCATTGTGTGTGTGTGTATATATATATATATATATATATATATGGCCAATTTTGATCCTCATATTGCCAAACAACGGAAAATGATCCAATTGAAACAATCAATTTATTTAATTAAGCAGTGGTTTGCACCCTTAGGATTTATTTGGCTTACAAACAGAGCAATTCTTGGGATACAGTGTGGATTTTAAGCCTTTCCCACATTCCAATTGTGACAAAATTCCCTAAAATTTATGAGTGGCCAAATACAGTCATCCTATATTTTCAAAATCAATGCAGGAAAAGATTCAAATTTATGGCACAAAATTGAATGATTTTATAGAATTCATTTATCAAATTCAATGCAAATTCATTTTACACACACACACGTACACAATATACCTATCAAATGATCATCAGGCGAAGAAAATGAAAATAATTCAGTAGATATTGAAACGAGAAATTGAAGAGGAGAAAGGAGATCATAAGAAATTGTATGTAAATAAAATTCTGTAAAAGTAAAGCCGTGATTACCGAAATTGCCGAAGAACTACTCTAGGGAGGCTGTATACTACTGATAAGAAATGATGCGTGTGATTGTGAGAGAATGAGGCCAAATGAAGCTGAAATATAAATAAATAAATAAATAATTGAAAATAAATTATTTGTTAGTATTTGTTAATTGTTAGTGTATGTACCCTGATATTGAAAATATAAAGGATTTAATTATTCTATCAAATAATTTAGATACCAAAAACGAATTAATTATTATATTCTAAAATTACTAAATAATATTAGTTATAAATTTTTTATATTTATTAAATCTTTTATAAATAATGTTATGGACATAAATTATGCTAAAAAAAAACTAAGCACAAAATGACACAATATATAACTATTTAGTAGACTCATTTAATTGTATTCCCCCCACAAGATATCTCATTATAACAATCAACCTTCTTTATAAATAGATAGATTGTTGTTTATCCCACAAGATCATCATGATTTATTGAGTGAATCAAAATTCTCTTTATAAATTAGATTCATTAAATATTTATTAGTAAATTATTTTTTAAATATAAGAGAAAATAGGTAAATATAATAAATGTAACTTCTTAATTAAAATTAAAAATTGGGTAATTTTCAACATGTGATATCCGTTCTAAAAATTAAAGTTCCAAAAAGATATTCTTAAGAGACTAAAAAGTTTAAAACTAATCGACTTTTTACTCTATTATAGAAATAGAGTAATGCTAAGGCCTAAGAGTCAAATTTTGTAAAATTAAATATTTTAATGATAATTTATTGTATAGTTAATCACATGAGATTAAGGGTGTAAACGAATCGAGTCGAGCTGATTATTGAGTTGCTCAGATTTAGTTTACAAAATTTATTGAGTATAAAATAAGGTTTGATTGATCTTTTTTAACTATCGAAAGGATACGATTTGAATTAAATCCGATCGATTTGAACTTTTTGAACGAATATGATTCGAGTATCGATAGAAAATATAATTTGAGGAGGTTCGAGTAATTTATCGAATTTTAAAATTTGTTCATATTTGAATCGTTTATATTTCGAAATCGAGCTTCGAATCAAATTTTAGTTGAAAGTCACGAATCTGTTTCTTTCATTTTACATCCTTATATGAGATCTACCCAATTAATATTATGGTGATACATCATTTGAAACACTTTTTGAAACCAAAAATTTGAAACTCTTAGTATCACCCATATATATATCATAATATCACTCTCCCCATCCCAAAAGGATGAACAAAATACAATTTGTACATATATTAAAAAAATTAAAATAGAGAAAAGAGAATAAAAAAAATTTGAATTTATTTCTACAAAATTATATAAAGTGATAATTATTTTTTTATAATAATGGACCCACTAAATAACTTAGTTACCATCCACTTTATGTAAATATTTTTTTGGGTATGATTGGTGTCTATCCAACCGTCCATATGAAGCACTTGAATGGCCGGATCCTCAAACCAATATTCTACATTTTTATATCAAAGTTATTTTTAAAATACTGTTAGGGGAGGGTTATATTAGTAACTTTCTTAGTGTTAGTGAGGGCAGGTCAGTCATTTCCATGTACCTGTGTAACTACCTCTAGCTAGGCAGTTAGTGTATAAAGGAGGTACCGCAACTGATTTCAGTTATGAAAGTTTTAAAACTCTCTGTAATTCTGGAACTTTATATGTGATTGATTATATTATAAATTATCATTAAAATATTATAAATTAGTGTTAGTGAGGGTTATATGTGATTGATTATATTATAAATTATCATTAAAATATTTAATGTCATACCATTTTAGACCCAAGAAAATGGACATTAATTTGCTCTACTGCGAGCTACCAGGAAAGGCAGGAGCAGGTAACGGGTAAGCTTGTGACACAGGTATTTAGCAGCCCACCTGTTTGTCAAAATGTCTGTTTGTCAAAATGTATCCTCTTTGGTTGCAGATAGAGTGAGTTTGACCGATGATGGCTCGGGATTTAATTGGAAGCGCTGAGAAGCTTACCTACACATTTAAGAATAATGCTAGATAACTAGGCAAAAGCTGTCTAGTTTACCAAGAGACAACATTCATAGATTGTACAGTACAACCATCAGTGCGTTGTCTAGGTAAAACAGATAGTTTTTGTTTACTTACTTAGCATTACTCCACAATTAAACGAGGCAGGACAGGTAACATGTGTTTATGCTTCCTTTTATATATGCCAATTGATATGTGGAATGGATTTAGAAACACCCATTAAGGTCCGTGTATTCCAAGCCATAAGTCTTGGAAAAGATATATGATTAGGTTACTTTTTTCGTACCCAAGAGCCCGTGGTGTGTGGTCCGCTCACAGAAATATTAATGATTGTTGGGCCCTGGCCTGTTGCATTTTTTGAATTGTGAATTGGGTTAATATCTTGCATTTATTGTGTGTTCCCCCTCTTGGTTTTATTGTTCTTCATTTTCACTTTTCTTACTTTCTAGTAATTCGTGTGAATAATTGCACTGATTTGCCTGGCCTTTGTTGCTATGACTTCTTTTGCTTGATAATAGTTAATGGAATTCAGGGTTCCATAGTTTACTTATTTTACATTTTGACAAGTATTCTGTTGCTGTAGAAAGTAAGACTGATTAGTGATTGTTAGGTCCCTATTGCATTTTTTGAATTGTGAATTGGGTTAATGTCTGTCGTATATTGTGTGTTCCTTTCTTGGTTTAATTGTTCATTATTTTCACGCAATTCGTGTGAATAGTTGAACAAGCCTATAAGCAAGCCAAATCCTATAAAACCATGGTTCCAAATGCTCTAAGTACATACACAAAACTGTCTCCATTATTTCAGTCCTCGCATAATTCTAAAACAGACATCAATATACTCCAAAGCACCAAGACACTCTTAACCTACCCCATTTCCTCAAATGCCCAGCCATCCCCTGACTACACAAGACCAAGATCCCTAACAGCTGTCCAGAGAGATGCCAGAAGGGCTCAAGACTTGTGTTACTATTTTGATGATAAGTACGCAACACGGGCATCAATGCAGGCAGGCAACCCAAGACATTTATGATTGTAGGGGAAAGTCAAGAGGAGATTGATTGTGAGACTGCACCAAAGTATGATGAGTATCCTTAAAATGTTACTCCACCACAATTGTTGTAGAGGGAAGCATGGTAGTCTCCATAAATGCCATTGAAGGGGGATACCATCCTAGGACACTGGTGGTGATCGCAGGGACTTGGATCTCAAAACTCAAGTTTCTTTGATGATGTTTTTGGTGGATAAATGGATGCTCCTTCACTTTTCTTCGTGATTGAGAGAACTAGAGCAAACGATTGAGAAACTAGGGAAAACAATGATTGTTATGATATACAGCGTTGGTGTTACGTGTAGGTGTATATATAGGATGCATCCACTTGTAATAGTTGCAGACGAATAACCTCGTAGGTGAGCAGACGCATCAACTACTAATACTAGCTGACGTGTATGATGTGTGTTTTAGATGTGCATTTTTTAAGGACAAATATGTAAATTTACTTATCCAAGGGAGTTTGTAAGTACCAGTGGCGTCATCTGCCACTTTTACTTTGCTTTTATTTAAATCGCGTCTGTTTGGGATGAACATAGCCTAAATTGGTCCATGGCCAAGGCTGGTTAGGAATTACTCCTGTATGTATATGCATACATAAGGGATTGACGGGCCTGATATGTCATTAGCCCTACTACAAAGTAGGAGTGCTACAAATAGTGAAGTTCAGAACACTTTCTTAAAGTTATCATCACCATCACCTCAAAGATAAAGATGGAGGTAGTAATAAATATGAGGTTACTAATATGTAAGAGACTTCCAAGCCTTTATGTTGGTTGCTAGATATCAAAGTATTAATATATATACCTCAGAAATGCAGTCTATGCTAACTTAGAAGTAGCTGATCTGTGTCAAGTCTTAAATGTTCAATCCGAGAAGAAACTTATATGTTCCCTTTCTCTTCTCATCTGCAACAGTTGCGTATAAAAGATGTTCCTAACTGACTGCAGCTCGCGTAATACGTTTCTCATGTCTGGTCGAACCTGGGGAGATTCCCTGGAGCACATCACACCAATGTTGAGCATCATAGTAAGGCACTCCTTCATTTGGTTGTCATTCTCTTCATTTGCAGATGCCATTCTCATGATAACTGGGTCGATAATGTCCATTACCCGGTCAGGCAAGGCCATCCAGGAAAAATTGTGAAGGTTAAGACCTCCATGAAACATAGGGTCAGTAGGCTTCTTTCCAGTAATCATCTCCAATAAAAAGATTCCAAAGCTGTAGACATCCCCCTTGGTTGACGCCATGCTTCCTAAACCATACTCTGTTACCGAGAAAAGATCAGAATGAAGAAATTTAGGGATAGGTTGCTTACAAGTACTTTAACTAATAAAGAGAAAAGGAAAGCTTCAGTATTACTCCCTCCATATTGCAACAGTTCTCACCCGTTCTCATAAAATTGATTGTTAACATAGCTCTAAATTAATATCCTCACCCTGAAATCTTATGTTAGCACCTTTATTGACAGTTCAATCAAATTGTTTTTACCTGTGAAGCTTCCAGACCTTTATGATATCGTTAGATCCAAAACATTAATAAACCTAACAAATGCATCCTATACTAAGGAGTGGCTCGATATCCGATATGTTCAATCCAAGAAGAAACCAAACATTTCTAAATCTTATGTTTCAAGTTTACGGCGTTTTTACCTGGAGCTTATCAATGGTTCCTCGAAATCCAACTAAGCTGCTTGATCTGAATTATGGATTTCAAAATCTAAGATACGTGCAACCATGTTACTGTCTAGCAAAATGTTACTTGGCTTTAGATCACAATGTGTTATGGGATTTTCGCATTGATGATGAAGATAATCGAGTGCACAAGCCACATCGATAGCTATGTTCATTCTGGTAGGAAGGTTCAGTATCTGAGGGCTATAGAACCCATTACGATATGTTCTTGTTGTTGAATGCAACCACCTCTCTAAACTCCCATGCTCCATGAACTCATAAACAATAGCTCTAAACTCTTGACCCTCCATATCTAAACATGAGCATACAGTTATAATCTTAACAAGGTTTCTGTGGCGAATATTTCTCAAGGATTTGCACTCAGTGATGAAACTTTTCGCTGCTCCTCTACGTTGAGGGTTGAATACTTTGACTGCAACAATTGTTTCATCCCTGCGAAGTATTCCTTTGTACACCGAGCCAAAACCACCCGCACCAACTAAGTTGGTCGGTGAGAAACCATTAGTTGCTTCATGGAGATCTGCATATGACACTTTGAAGTGTGATGGGCCTGATGGCATAGATATTGATCTTGAATATCTCAATGGCTTCTTTTCTCTCCTCCTTCTAAGGCAAACATATAAGAACGTAGACACTATGGTTATAGCTAAAAGTATAGGAAATGTGGATATTAATATCTGTACAGGAGAAATTTTATTTTTATTTGATCTGCATCTCCGAAGCTGTAGTTCAGGTATGCCTCCACAAAGCCTTTTATTCCCTACTATTGAAAATGCACTTACATTTGCAAATACTCCCCTCATTGGCACCTCACCCTCAAAATCATTCAAGCTTAGATTCAGATATTTCAAGGACATGGTTTCCAAGAAATCCGGGATTCTCCCAGTGAAGTTATTATGAGAAAAATCAACATTTTGAATACCTCTTAATATTTTCATGGAGTAAGGAATGGAACCCTGAATGAAGTTCCCTTGGATGTAAAGCTTTTCGAGGCCAGTGCAACCACCAATTTCACTTGGAACAACTCCAGACAACTCATTTTGGGAGACATCAAATTCACCCATGGTTTTCAAAAGTCCGATATCCGCTGGAATTGATCCAACCAAATGGTTTTGAGAAAGATTTAGCATGATTGAAAATGCTGAAGCATGAAAAAGTTTGTTGGGTATAGTTCCACTGAGGTTATTTTGAGACAAATCTAGTAGGACCAACAATGGACAATTTCCCAAACTAGGAGGAATGTTCCCCTCTAATTTATTATTGTCGAAGTGAAGTTGGTCCAACATGGATAGGTTTCCTATAGAGGCCGGAATCTTCCCTACAAGTCTGTTGTTAGAAAGAACAACTCGTTGCAACTTCCCAAGCTTAACGATTTCAGTGGGAATAATGCCTGTGAATTTGTTAAAACCCAAATCTAAAAGGATCAAGTTAATGAATTTACTTATCTCAGAAGGGATGCTTCCAGAAATCCGATTTCCTGCTACGTTTATCCTTGTTAGAGCAGCAGTAGAGATATTGGCAATAGAACGGGGCAATGATCCTCCAAAGTTATTGTCCCCAAGTTCTAATATTTCCAAACTGCTACAATTGGCTAACGAGCCAAGAAACTTGAGGTCACCCTGTTCCCCGATTCCCAGATTATTACTCGCCAGACGTAATTTTTGAAGATGCAGTAAGCTTCCAAAATTTACAGACACATAGCCAGTAAAAGCATTTTGTGATGCTGATAGAACTCGCAGTGATGTCAAGTTCCCAATAAAGGATGGGATCTCTCCTGTGAAGTTGTTAAAATCAAGAACAAGTTGTTGTAATTTGGACAAAGATGCCAGCTCGATTGGAAGCTTCCCAGTTAGCTTGTTGTTAGCTACAGAAAGCTGAATGAGGTTGGAACATTGGGATAGGTTCATCGGAATTTCACCCTCAAGGTTGTTATATGTCAAGCTTAAAACTTTTAGCCTGAAAAGACGGCCTAATTCTCGAGGAATTACACCTTGAAGGGTGTTGTTGGAGAGAATGATCTGTCTGAGGAAGCTCAAGTTTCCTATACCAGGAGACAAGGAACCCACCAAGTCTTTCGATGAAAGGTCTAAGGTGGTGACTCTTCTGTGGCGGTGGCTGCATATAATGCCTTCCCAGTTGCAGAAATGGAGAGAATTATTCCAGGAGCTAAAAGCCCCTCGAGGATCATGAGTAATCTTTGATTTAAAAGACAGCAAAGCAAGAAGATCTCTTTGGTTTCCAGTTGACGTAGCAGTGGAGGAGGTTTGGATGGATAAGAGAAACACAGTGAGAATGTGTATGGAGTATTGGAATAATGCTCTCATTTTGGGAGTTTGCCTGCCTGCCTCCTTTGTTACCTGGCTATGCCTTGTGTTAATAATATAACAACAACTAACTGCAGAGGGCTAAAATCTTATCATACATAGAGGAAACCAAAATATTCTAGACACTAAATTAGAAGTAGAAAGGAACTGATCTTCATATTTCCCTGCATTGCACATACTTGACCTCGGCTCAGTTCTGAACTCGAAGTCAATATAAAGAAATTCGGACAAATCTATGTGGCCGTATGGGATGTGGTACTAGGGTGGGTGGTGGAAATTTCCTTCTTCTTTAATAAAACAACAATTGATTTAACGCGTTAATACAAGTACATATTCTCACATTCACACATATCCTTCCATAAAGGTGCTGCATGGATTAGGATCCTTCGTCAAATTCACACCTATGCTTCCATTTTCCTTTATATATATATATATATATTTATATATATATATTTTTGCTAAATGTTTAAACAAACAAAATTAAGAGTATAACTTTGTTACTTAATGAAAGGGATCCTAATCTTTTTTTTTGGGCACATAAAGCTAAATGTGTATTGAGAGAAATTTATCCGTCTCTCTACAAAATATAAGATAACTAAAGATATTTTCAATTTTTCAAAAAATTTATGAATTCTTTGAATTTTAGTAAATATAAATTATCTAAAAATTAGTACTAAATGTATATCACAACTACTAAATTAATACTAGTAACTTATAATTTAAAAGGATAAAATGGAATAAAATAAAATCCTTCATGTTTACAAATTTTGTATACAAGACTAAAATTTTTGGAATGTAAAATCTGAGAACCAAACAGTTTATATTTAACGCAAAAACAACAGAACCCAGTTGAAACTGCATACAATCAGCTGTGAGCTAGCGAGAAAGGCAGAAGAAGATAATGGTGGTACAAATAATTATTGTTGAGGTACTGCGTGATAGTAAAGTCCCACATCGAAACACAATTAGAAAGATTAAGGACATAGAACCATATAGGTTAATCTTTTGGGTCAAGATGCGGTTTCTGATGCCCAAATAGTTAAAGTTCAAGGCTCTAATGGACCATAGACCTAATATCTTAACCTTTTGGGTCAAGAAACAATTATATATATGTATTTATTCTTTTGGGTTTCAGGAATTAGAACTTGGAATAGGTGCAGGAGGAGGTTGATCAATTTTTGGCCAGGAATTGATTGGAGGTGCTGAGAAGCTTACACATTTTGACCCAGGCAGAGCAGGTAAACTGAGTTTGTGCTTCCTTTTATACAAATCTATTCACATATAGAATAGATTCGGAAAGACCCATATATACCAAGCCAATATAAGCATGAAATAAAAAAATGATTTTTAGCAATTTTTTATGAATTGGCTTGGTTACTGCAGGGTTTTGTTGATCTTCATTTTCTTTATTCCTACTTCTTAGCATTGCCTGTGAATAGATGACTTTATGTGCTCGATAACTATGGTTATTTAACAATTAGATAAGAATATGGAGAAGCAAACAACTTTAATAGTCCTTTGGAGTCACTGTCGGAGGAAATGGTGGTCTATTTCGATATGCTTCGAATGAAAAACTGGATTAGCTTGTGGCACCAATAGATAGCAGGTGGAGAATTGTTTGAAACACCTAGGCCCTATAGCTCACCTTGTAGCTCAATTGCAGCCATACTAGTTCAGAGGCAGTGTTTCCAACAGCCCTATATTCAACTTGGGTGGAGGAACGAGCTACCCAACGTTTCTTTCAAGAGGTCCACAAAACTGGAGTGTCACCAAGGCAGATATGATCATCTCTGTTTCAAGCCCAATCTTCATTTGAATAGGCACATAGATAAGGACTTTGAGTACGGAAGATAGACAAGAAAAGACAAATTGTTCCCTTGAGATATCGAATGCATCAACTGGGAAAGCTGTGTATGGACGAATTAATAACAAGTATTGAGGGGCTCCAAAAACAAATCTGAATTCCATTGCATTGACTTTGGGAGAACCATCATCATGAAGGAGCAGAAACAGTGGAGGAAGCTAAGTGAGTTGCAGCCTCTTTGGCACCAACCATGTTTGTTTTAGCAAGTAGATCCTAAATGCAACAATGTTGAGTCTAAAACAACCCTTATTGCTTGGTTGGAACAACTTCAATACCAAGATTTTTTTTTTTTCAAATTCCCAACATCTTTAAGTGAAAACCTTGAAGACAAAGCTTGAACAGAACCATAGAAGCTGCTTGAAACTGTGAATCATTCCCGGTTAATATCAAGTCATCAACATAGACTAAAAAATAGGCAACAACTAGTAGATAAGTAACGAGGTGTCAGATTTAGATTGTAGAGAGCCATATCCAAACTCGAATTTATCCAGGCAGTTGTGCCATATACACATCTTTAGTGAGAGTGCCATTTAGAAAGGCGTTATTGATATCAGGTTGATGAAGAGAATAATATAAGATCTCTATGTAGTGGGTATGTTCAATTAATGAACCTCTGCTACTGAACCTTCATTGCCTGTGATGTATTACATACTCAAAAAAGAAGCCTTTCCTAGCCTGCCAAAAGCATTTAATCTCTGTTTTTTTTTTTTAATAAAGATAATGCTGATATATGGAGATTGTTGTGCATTGTCCATATTAACGTCGAGGGACTAATGAACATTTCAATCTCTAAAAGGTGAGGTTGGCTGCATTTCAATTTCCTTAAAGATGTCCTTGAGTGATTTCAGCTCATGTAATACCTCACCTATGTCTGGTCTAACTTGTGGTGACGGCTTGGAGCATTTCACACCAATATCGAACATTTTAGTCAGACACTCCCTCATTTGGTTGCCATCATCTTCATCTGCAGATGTCATTCTCTTCATAACTGGGTCAATAATGTCCATTATACGATCAGGCAAGGCCATCCAAGCAAAGTTGTGAAGGTTAATACCTCCATGAAACATACGGTGAGTAGGATTCTTCCCTGTCAACATCTCCAATAAGAGAATTCCAAAGCTGTAGACATCCCCCTTGGTTGACATCACGCTTCCTAGACCATACTCTGTATCCGAGAAAACATCAAAGTCTAGAAAGTTAGGGATGATTTACCAGCAAAATACTTTATTTAATCAAGAGAAAAACAGAGCTTCAAAAGTGCCCGTCATGCAATAATTGCCACAATTTATGCTGCATCTTTGTGGTAAAAGTGATCGCAAAAATAACTCTAAAAGTATTGGCATTTGTTCCCTAAAAGAACTGTATTTTGTTCCTGATACTTTTATGGTCAGAATTCAATCAATTTGGAAATAAATACAACCATTAGAGTTATTATCACCATCGTTTTTGTCAAGTCCAGGCTATTTTGAGTAAATTCAAGTTAGTCGGTACCTTCTAAAAATAGCGTGGGCCATGTGAGTAGTAATAGTAATCCTAAGGAATCTCCTATAAATATCTAGATAAAAGTCACACTTTACGTATCGATACTTTATTAATGAAATCTGATAAGTGAGAATTTAGTTCCCATTGGGAGGTTCCTATCCTTTTATTTCTTCCCTAATTCTCCTCTTATTTTCTTCCATTTCTCTCTCCCTCCTCTAATTTTGTTTATCTATTTCTATCAACTCAACTCAACCCCGCTTTTTATCCCAAACTAGTTGGGGGTATGAACAAAATGAACTCTGTTTTTGTCAATTGTTCTAAAATAGGTAGGGAACCCTAGGGTCCTAAACATTTGGTATCTGAACTTCAATGAAGCCCTAGGAACTCATCTTTTCTCTTGTATCCTTCTTTTCTTTTCAATCCAGTTCTGCTTTCTCACTTCTTCTAGTTTTTCTCTTACGTATCCCACTCTTACAATCATAGTAGTTGTCATGGTGTCGCCTAGGAGGTCCAGGCGTGAGCAAAGAGCATGGCAAGCAGTCGACTTGGATGCAGCTGCTAAGGTGCGCCTTGGCAGCTAGGTGTTGCAAGTCGTCGCCAAGTCTAATTCTTTGGTATAAACAATTACTCTGGAAATTAAGTGGTACAGCAACATGCAACTAGCTTGCTATTTTTTTTTAAAATGAGACTCAATAGTTCTGAGTCTCAATTTCATTTTTGTCATGGCTGTAACCTCAAATCCACTCTTAACCACTTTTCCAGAAAGAATTCATTTGCTATGGAAAAGTCACTAATGAAAGGCTGCAAAAAATTGATGAAAGGATTGGTTTATGAGCAACATTGCTGACCTATTGAGACAAAAGTCCCCTGACGAGGAGTTTGTTATCCAATTTGGTCAAAGGGGAGAAAGAGGTCTGCACGTGTGGGAAAATAATCATGATGCACGAAGGTTCTATAGGGATCCTAACCGTGTGGAACCTCAAATTCAAACTCCAAACATATGCTACAGCAGGATTTCATTAATTTCAAAGAGTTTGCTAATGAGAACTTCCAATTGATGGAGGAGGAAATGGAGAGGTTCACGAGTAGCCTAACTGGGATGTGAAGACAAGGATCCTCTGGAAGTGATAATGAATTTACAAAACCTTTTGGAGAGAGAAATAGAAGGAACCGTAGCGATGGATAACAGGTACTTTATAGGAATTTCTACCATGCTGCATAGGAAAGACAAGAAGAAGATGAGGTGCCTTGGAGGAGAAGATAGTAGGACAATGAAAATGAAAAGAAGAGAAAAAGGATGAAGAATTAGCCTATGAAAGTGATCCCATATATGATGAGGAGCCACTCCCTCATTTGGTTGCCACCATCTTCATCTGCAGATGCCATTCTCTTCATAACTGGGTCAGTTACATGGTCAGGCAAGGCCATCCAAGTAAAGTTATGAAGGTTAATATCTCAATAAAACATGCTGCGAGTAGGCTTCTTCCCTGTCAAATCTCCAATAAGAGGATTCCAAAGCTGTAGACATCCCCCTTGGTTGTCGCTAGGCTTCCTAGACCATACTCTGTATCCGACAAAACCTCAAAAATATAGAAAGTTAGGGAAGACTTACCAGAAAATACTTTAATTAATCAAAAGAAAAGGAGAGCTTCAAAAATACCCCTTCGCCACACAATAATTGTCACCATTTAAGTTTTATTTTTCCGGTAAAAGTGACCGCAAAATTAACTCTAAAGTTTTGGCATTTGTTCCTCAAAATAACTGTATTTTGGTCCCGATACTTTTATGGTCAGAATTCAATCAGTTTGGAGATAAATACAACCGTTTAGAGTTATTTTCAGTCACTTTTGTCAAGTCCAGGCTATTTTGGGTAAAATCAAGTTTGGAGGTAGCTTCTAGAAATGGCATGGGCCACATGAGTTGTTTGTCAGGTATGAAAAATGTAGTATAAGTGGGTGCAAGTTGGTAGAAATTCTAAGGGATCTCCTATAAATATCTAGTGAAGTCAAGAAAAGGGTTAAGAAGTGGAACTTTAAGATGGAGCACCAGAGGGCGGATTTTCATATGAATTTGCTCTCAAAGGAGGAACTTACTATGTTCTTAGGACATCATGGAACTCCTTGGCCTCCTCAATCACTCTTCCTTGGTACCGTGACAGACACATCCTACCTCTAAACTCCGTGGAGTACTTTGTCGGAGGTGCTACAGAAAATTCAATCAAAATTTCTATGGATGCTTAAAAACCCTAGCACAACCAGTTATATTAGATGCATTGGAAATGGCAAGTGTAGCAAGGAGATGAAAGAAAATGCAAACTTTGTAGTACAAATGTTCACTGTGAAAGCTAAAGAATAATCTTATTCCATATCATAATGTACAATGAAAGCCTTTATATAGGCTAGGATTTTAAGCTATACATGGAAATAAAATCAATTAGTGATTACCATTAATCACTCCTATAATCATTCTACGACTAATCCTTCCCATAATTATGCTTCCATTGATGGCACCTATAATCATGATTGTAGAATAATTTTTTAGCACTCTCCCTCAAGTTGGAAGTCTTATATCAAGTGCCAGCAATAACGGAGAACACTCGTCTCTCATAACAAATGTAAATGACTCTCTATCCTTCAAAAACAACTACGAAGGACTCTTTGCCTTTCTCAACAACGGAGGACTCTCTAGCCTCCCAAAAGATTGAAGGATATACTCTTTTCTGAAATCTCGGCCCCATGCAATCCTTACTTTCTAATCAACCATCCATTTACACAAGGGCGGAGCCAGGAATTTTTTTCGTCCTGGGCTACCAAGTACCAACCATATACACAAGAAAGTATCCCACCAAGATCATTCAAAATCATACATAGTAGTAAGGTTCAAAGGTACATAACATGTAAGAAAAAAAGAAAACAAAACACACTATTTAAGCTGCATTCTTCTATGCTTTGTAGAATATTATGAGTGAAAAATCTTACAGCTAAACTCCTAATGAAATAATAAAAACATGTGCAGCTTATGATAATAACATTATCAAAATTTTATAACTTACTGAATGCTAATAATATCATTAGATTTCAAAACCTAGAAAGTTTTTAACTAAGTAAATTAGTCTACTTCAACATTACACAAGATAGAAAAGTATTTGTATTTCTGTTTCGAGAACGACGAGAAGTAGATCTATTGCGTGAATTTGTGTGTTTCAGAATTTCTTTTAAATGAGTACATGGTCTACATATTAAAAACTTGAAAATTATACATGTCTAAATTTTTACTTCTAAAAAAATCAGCAAAAATGTCTCAAATAAATATATGTCTAACCAAAAATTAGTGTTCAATTAATTAGTCAATGTATGTACTTATAATTACCCGCAAGGAAGAGGCTAACCACACAAGCAGCTGGAATTTGAACAAATCAGGGCAGCCACGCAAGGAGCTAGAGATCAAGAAGCCACATAAAACTGAAAAAATAAAATTTGAGGGTAAAAACCAAACCCTAACCTTGCAATTTGGGGAAATCAGAAAGAGAGGGAGGATGGATGAGAGCCAGAGAGACAAGAGAGGTAGAAGCAAACTTCATATTCAAACAATATTGAATATATCTTCAATTTCAGCTTTTTGGATCATGATATTCTAGAATTTCATTTCATTCCCCTTATCCAGATTCAAACAATTCTTCCTTTGAACCTCTCTCCTCACTGTTGTTAATGGATCAAAGGAAAACAAGAAAATAATATTGGGTTGGGCTATTGAAGATATATAAGTACTAAATATTTTTCAAAAACTCCACCCTAGCCCATGTGTGCCTCCACCTATGCATTTACATATTAAACCAGAGAAATAACTACCGAGGACAAACAATTTTTTTTTTTCACCACAAAAACAAACAACGGCCATGGATTTATTTTGTTTTCTCTAAAAAAAACAAAACAGAAAAAGAACTGCAAGAAACTGGCAGCTGAAGTAAGACTTCTAGTTGGCCTCTCAATATCAAACTAGCTCTGATACCATGTGAAAGCTAAAAGATAATCTTATTTCATATATCATAATGTACAATGAGAACCTTTATATAGACTAAGTCTTTAAGCTATATATGGAAAGGAAATCAATTACTAAAACGAGTCTACACCAGAGTGTACTTGTGTTGTTTGTATAAGGGATGGTGAAGGTCTCTCGTTGCCATGGCAACTGACAGCTGCAAATTGCTACCCAGAAAAAGAGGCATTGGTTAAAAAAACCAAATACTTTTACATTGCAGGGCTCTTTCTCACTGTTTCATCTAAGCTTATTCTTCTTGTTACTGGGCATAGAGCAGCAATGAACAAGGCCTTCATTATGATCCTTGCTGCTTCATCTACGTGAGAGTTCATTAACAAGGATGCAGAAGGGAGAGTTGTTCAGTATTTAAACTTTGAATTTGAAAACGTAATAGAAACAAGAACATTCTCAAAAGTTCATAGCTGGGATACTAAGAACGTTAACAAAATAGCAAAAAAAAAAGTATCTCATTGGACAATGACATCTTAGAATAGTCGATAGAATTATAAAACTTGCAAATCCAGTCCCTGTTTCTAAGGAGGGAAAAGCTAAACACTTGATCTTGAGGATGTAAAAAAGTGAAGTTATGCGAATTCCAACACTTCCACTTTGATCCAAGGGGAAGGGGAAGGGTAAGGGTAAGGGGACAATAACTAAATCTATGGGGAACCTTGTTAACTATGACAACAGTTGCCTGTCACGTAGGGCAACCGGACCAATGGAAGGAGAATTCATAAATTTCAAGCTATTTTGGATAAATCAAACTAGTTAGTAGCTTGTAGGAATGGCATGGGCCGTGTGAGTAGTTTGTCAGTTAATAATGGTGTAGGATAAATGAGAGCAAGTTAATAGAAACCTATAAGGAATCTCCTACTAATATTTAGTGAAGTCACACTTTTTTGTACGGATATTTTGATTAATGAAATTTGAAGATTTAGAGGCTCCATATCCATTTCTTCTTCCCCATTTCACTTCTCAATTTTGCCCATTTCTCTCTCCCATGTACTCAAATTCTGAAATATGTTTCTATCAATTCTCCTAAAATTGGTCAGGGAACCCTAAGGTCCTGACAGTTTTCACCTCAAAATGAAACATAATTGTGAATTTTATTGCATGACAGGGTTAGTAATAAATATGAGGCATATACCAGAACTAATAAATAAATATCGTAGTACTAGATATGGATGTGAGAGACTCCAGAATATAGTTTTAGTTGTTAGATATCAAAAGTGTGTCAAGTACTATAAGTTCAACTCGAGAAATAACCAAATATTTCTAGATCTATGTATCTAAAGTCTTAACAGTATTTTTTTTACCAGGAGGTATATATCCGGTGGTTCCTCGTAATCCGATTGAACTGCTTTGATATGAATTTGGATTTGGGGATTTAGGAAGAAATGTTGCCAGCCCAAAGTCTGCAACATGTGCAATCATGTCCCTATCTAGCAAAATGTTGCTTGGCTTTAGATCACAATGAATTATGGGTTTTTCGCATTGATGATGAAGATAATCGAGTGCACAAGCCACATCAATTGCTATGTTAATTCTGGTATGAACGTTTAGTATTCGAGGCTTGTTGAGCCCATCATGATGTTTTTTTTTTGCTGAATGCAACCACCCTCTAAACTCCCATGCTCCATGAACTCATAAAGAATTGCTCGAAAATCGTGACCCTCCTCATCTACACTTGTGCATGTAGCTATTAACTTAACAAGGTTTTTGTAGGAAATGTTTCTTAAGACTGTGCACTCCGCGGTGAAACTGGGCACTGCACCTCTACGCTGAAGGTTGAATACTTTGACTGCAAGAACTGTTCCATCTCCATCACCAATCCCAGTATACTGCAAGTGGAAATGAGCAGATTGCTGACCAAATATTCCCTTATACACTGAGCCAAAACCACCCGCACCAACTAAGTTGGTCAATGAGAATCCATTAGTTGCTTTATGGAGATCCTCGTATGACACTTTGAAAGATGATAATATTAACATTGATCTTGAATCTGGCCTCCTTCTAAGGTGAAAAAAGAAAAAAAAAAAGAATGAAGACACCATGGTTAAAACCAAATGCGTAGGAATTATGAAATAGTTTTACCTGTGCGGGATGGATTTCATGGGTTCCTTAGCCATCAATGCTGCAGCTTGGGAGCTGTCGTTCGAGTATGGCTCAACAAAGCCTTTCTTCTGCAAAAACGCATTTAATCTTCTTAAAATTTTGAGTAGATTAAGCTGATATATGGAGTTTGTTTGTTAACATCAAGGAACTAGTGAACGTTTAAATCTCCAAAAGGTAAGGTAGAACGCAGTTGAATAACCTTAAACATGGTCTTAACTGTTTCCAGCACGCTTAATACGTCTTTAATGTGTGGTCGAACTTGTGGTGACTCCATGGTGCATTTCACACCAATATTGAACATTATAATCAGCTCTTTACTAAATTCCGGTAGAGGTAGATTAACTGGGTCAATAATATCCATTACACGGTCAGGCAAAGCATTTGAAACAAAGTTGTGAAGGTTAAGACCTCCATGAAACATAGGATCAGTAGGCTTCTTCCCTGTCAGCATCTCCAATAAAAGGATTCCGTAGCTGTAGACATCCCCCTTGGTTGACACCGTGCTTCCTAGACCATACTCTGTTATAGAGAACATTTGAGACTGATTTTTTTCCCGATGAATTTCCAAAAAATACTTGAATTAATCAAGAGAAAGAGACTTCAAAATTGTTGGTGTACAAGTTAAAAACAATGGATGGATAGAAAATAAGGAAACCAACCTGTACGAGAAAGTAGATTGACAAATTAATCAAAATTTACAATTACACCAAAATGTAATAGGGAACTTTACAAATTATTTCTAGCATTTAGCAACTTACTTTTGTATTCAGTTCATTGTTTTGCACTAAAAGTAATAGCCTGCTTTTGTAAATAATTTTAACAATCTAATTAACATTTTCACCCCAAAAAGTAAAACCTAATTTGACAATTACTGCAAGTTGATGGTAGTAAAATATATGAGGTAATTATAAACACTAATAAATAATTAAAAATGTTGTAGAACTAGACATGTATGTGAGTAATCAGTCTTGTATGTTCAATCCCGGAAGAATCCAAACAATTGTAAATGTTATGTATCAACTCTTAAGAGTATTTTTACCTGGAGGTACATATCCACAGCTTCCTTGTAATCCGATTGAGCTACTTCGATCTAAATTTGGGGATTCAGGAAGAAACTTTGGCAGTCCAATATCTGTGACGTGTGCAGTCATGTCACTGCCTAGCAAAATGTTGCTTGGCTTTAGGTTACAATGTATTATGGGATTTCCATATTGATTATGAAGATAATCGAGTGCACAAGCCACATCAATTACTATATTTATTCTGGTATGAACGTCGAGTTTATTAGGCTTGTTGTGCCCATCTTGATATGCTTCTTGAGTTGAATGCAGCCAACTCTCTAAACTCCCATGCTGCATGAACTCATAAACAATAGCGCAAAAACCTTGACCCCACCGGTCTACACTTGAGCATGTAGTTATAATTTTAACAAGATTTCTATGGCGAATATCTCTGAAGGCTTCAACTTTAGCCATGACTCTGTTGGACGTTCCTCCAAACTGAGGTCTTAATACTTTGACTGCAACAACTACTTCATCTTCATCAAGTATTCCTTTATACCCTCTACCAAATATTCCCTTATACACTGAGCCAGAACCACCCTCACCGACTAAGTTGGTCAATGAGAATCCATTAGTTGCTGTATACAGATCATCATATGACACTTTGAAGAATGATACCAATGGTAGTGTTCTTCTCAGAAAGTTTAAGCTTGATACCGTCGATATTGATCTTGAATATGGCTGCTTCTTTTTTCTCTGGCAGAAATAATAGAATGAAGAAACCATGGTAAAAGTTAAAAGAAAAGATGCTATGAAAATTATTGCCTGTGCACGAGATATTTTATGTTTATGTGATCCCTCAATACTACATCGTGGAAGCTGTAGGTTAGGTATGCCTCCACACAGCCTTTTATTCCCTACTACTGAAAATGCACTTAAATTTGCATATACTCCAATCACTGGTACCTCACCCTCAAAATCATTCAAGCTTAGGTTCAGATATTTCAAGGACATGGTTTGCAAGAAATCCGGGATTCTCCCAGTGAAGTTATTATGAGAAAAATCAACATTTTGAATACCTCTTAATATTTTCATGGAGTGAGGAATGGAGCCCTGAATGAAGTTCCCTTGGATGTAAAGCTTTTCGAGGTCAGTGCATATTCCAATTTCACTTGGAACAACTCCAGACAACTCATTTTGGGAGACATCAAATCCACCCATGGTTTTCAAAAGTCCGATATCCGCTGGAATTGATCCAACCAAATGGTTTTGAGAAAGATTTAGCATAATTGAAAAAGGTGAAGCATAAAAAAGTTCATTGGGTATAGTTCCAGTGAGATTATTTTGAGACAAATCTAATAGAACCAACATTCGACAATTTCCAAAACTTGGAGGAATAGTTCCCTCTAATTTATTATTGTCGAAGTGAAGTTGGTCCAACATGGATAGGTTTCCTATAGAGGCCGGAATCTTCCCTACAAGTATGTTGTTTGAAAGAACAACACGTTGCAACTTCCCAAGCTTAACAAATTCAGAGGGAATAATGCCTGTAAATTTGTTAGCACCAAAATCTAAATATATCAAGTTAATAAATTTACATATTTCAGAAGGGATGCTTCCAGAAATCTGATTTCCTGCCAAGTTTATCCATGTTAGAGCAGCAGTAGAGATATTGGCAATAGAACCGGGCAATGATCCTCCAAAGTAATTGTCCCCGAGTTCTAATTTTTCCAAACTGCTACCATTGGCTAATGAGCCAAGAAACTTCAAGTCACCCTGTTCCCCGCTTCCCAGATTATTACTCCCCAGAAGCAACTTTTGAAGATGCAATAAGCTTCCAAAATCTACAGACACATAGCCAGTAAAAGCATTTTGTGATGCTGATAGAACTTGAAGTGATGTCAAGTTCCCAATAAAGGGTGGGATCTCTCCCGTGAAGTCATTAAAATCCAGAACAAGTTGTTGCAATTTGGACAAAGATGCCATCTCGATTGGAAGTTTCCCCATTAGCTTGTTGCTAGCTAAAGAAAGTTGAATGAGGTTGGAACAGTGGGATATATTTTTAGGAATTTCACCCTGGAGGTTGTTATATTTCAAGATTAAAACTTTTAGCCTGGAAAGATGGCCTAATTCTTGAGGAATTTTACCTTGAAGGGCGTTGTTGGATAGTATGATCTCCTGAAGGAAGCTCAAGTTCCCTATACCAGGAGATAAGGAACCCACCAAGCCTTTGGATGAAAGGTCCAAGGCTGTGACTCTTCTTCTGTGCCGATTGCTGCATATAATGCCTTCCCAGTTGCAGAAATGGAGAGAATTATTCCACGATCTAAAAGCCCCTTGAGGATCATGAGTAATTTTTGATTTGAAGGCCAGCAAGGCAAGACGATCTCTTTCGTCTCCGTCTCCGTCTCCACTTCCGGTTAGAGCAAGGCACAAGAGAAACACAGCTACTAGTAGTATGTGTATCGAGTACTGGAATACTCCTAATGCTCTCATTTTTGGAAGATAATAACAACAAATGCAGAGGAGAGGAGAGGACTACTAGTAGAAAGCGCTCTTCTTTTCCAAGATTCTAGACACCAACTTACAAGATCTTGGCTGTATTTCTTGACTTTATCAAATTTGATGTTTACAAAACTTAAAAAGCATTTATGACAATGTAATTATCTTATCTGAAATTGCCTTCCATTTCTTGAACAATTGTTTTAACGTGAATCAACTGTATAATTAAATGGACAATGTTCAAAAATGTCCTGACTTTTATCTCAATGTTTGCGGAGCATTTTATATTTTTTTTTAATCCAAAAATATCTTTACACTCCATTTTTGAGTTTTGAACGAAAAAAAAAAAAAATAGAAAATTTAAATTAGAACAAAAAAGAAAAGAATAACTTTGTGTTATTTCTGAAATTTTTAATAGAGAAAAATAAAAAATTTAAAATTGAGGACATGAGTTGTAATTTAAAAATTATTATATTAAAAGTTGAGGATAATATAGAATTATAAAAATATTACTTATTCAATTTCTTTTTAAATTCAAAATCGGTAGCCGATTTTGACGAAAAACTTTCAGAAAGAAATGACCAAGTTTTCTATCGATTTATTTTCTTTTCGTTTATTAAAAAAAACTCAAACCATAAAATTGGAAAGAAAACTTAAATTTTTCGTCCCATTTTTTTTTTTCATTCATTTTAAAACTCAAAATATAGGCGTTAATGTTATATTTTGAATTATTTAAATCTTTTATTAATTAACGAAAATGCCAAATAGATAAACGATGATGGCGTAATGAGGCGTGGAGGCTAAAATATAAAACATATTCTAAATAAAATAATATATATCATTTAATCAAAACAAAAAATAATAAAATTCAAAATAAAAAAGCATAACATGTAAGACCCTAAATTTTTATAAATAAAGATGAATTTTTCTATAAATATTATTTTTGAATATTATGGAATAAATTTGATATAATGTTATAGTTGTGGGTAATATTTATAAATTTTGCAAAAGTATGCAAGTTGTTATAAAATATTACGTTTGGTGGGGAATATTCTTTTGTTAGGGAATATTAAATATGACGAATTACCAATCGTTGGTGAACCCGCATGACGAGAAATTATTGTTTCCGGATTGAGAAAGCGACAAAAATATTTTATAAAAATAACGGCGGAGGTATTCTGAATAAAAAGCTGTTGAACTACCCTTGGTAAAAAGTATAAGTATATGTCTGGCGTGGTTGCGTAGTAAGTTGCGATTGATTATTGATCTTTACGTGAGAAGTCACTCGGTATCTTTCGATTATTCTTCTGATAATTCTTTGCGTCATATCTCTTATATTATTGATTCAATTATTGTCACGATGTATCATCATATAATATGTTATAGTATTAAATCGATAATTGAGGCAATGATGTTTATAAATGATTAATAATTGTTGAAAGATTAAATATGTGTTGATGAAAAATAAAATGATTTGTGGTAAGTTTGATTATTTTATGGAAATTTCATATATAATCATCTAAGAGTCTCTTCATCGATAGTAATTACCTTCGTCGATAGTAATTACCCTTGTGAATAGTATTTACCTTCGTCGATAGTAATTACCTTCGTCGATAGTAATTACCCTTGTGAATAGTATTTACCTTCATCAATAGTATTTACCTTCGTTAATAATAATTCTTTGTGGCCCCCAAAATAGGTATACAACACCCATTCTGAAATACCAAATATCGTAGATGTAAACAACTACAACTTTATTATTACAACAAGAAAAGCGTGAGTTTGAATCTGAAATATTATCTTACAGACAATATCTATCTTCAAATAAATCCTCATCACATTATTGATTCATTATTTTACAAAAATGGTGAGAACTACTAAACAACTCTCTCAGAATCTTCATTCCATAATAAAATTAATCTTTCGCTTACATTCTCGCCTCCCACGAGAAGAAAATGGAACAACAAGGAAAGGGTGAAATTTCAACTAAATTTAAAAGAATATTATGACTAAGATAATATCAACAAATTATCGTTAGTCTTGACGAGGAAAAAATCGATAGAATCTGATAGGCAATGAGTTTCGGATCAATATTCATAGTGAAATAATAATTCATAGAAGAGTTACGTAGAGAATGAAATCTACTATAA
The DNA here is from genome assembly GCA_020205615.1 of Panax quinquefolius. Taxonomy (NCBI): domain Eukaryota; kingdom Viridiplantae; phylum Streptophyta; class Magnoliopsida; order Apiales; family Araliaceae; genus Panax; species Panax quinquefolius. The sequence continues at coordinate 135,805,091 of CM035167.1, read as the reverse complement.
TCTATGAATTTAACGGTCCATCATCAATATTTTATCCTCAGAACATCAATCAATATACATCCGGAATCAAATATTCATCTTTGCTTACTACTGGTAAAGATATTCATCGATTAATTCGTGTTCATTTAAACACTGTTCATCTTTGCACTACTGCGCCAAAAGATATTAATCAATCGGTCGTGTTATCTCAACACTGCTCATCTTTGCTTACGGGCCAAAGATATTCTTGAAATCATTCATGCTGCACTACTGGTAAAAGATATTCAATAATATCATCATTTAAGGTAGGATGATGAAAAATATTTTTAAAGAAAGCGAATCCAGGTGAAACAAAATGAGGATTAAGGATTAAGGATTAAATCTTCGGTTTTATCCACGTCCAAAAATACTCAAAAATAATCATAGTGGTGTAAAATTCAGAATGATCAAAACATGGATCTGATCAAAGTTAGTATCCGGAATAGATATTTTAGACAAAAAGAAGAAATTTTATTTTCGATTGAATAGTCTTGAGTATCGTGAATAGTCTTGAGTATCGTGAATAAGAATCTCAAACCAAAAAGATAGAAATTCCACAAAAAACATCTTCACGCTTACGTGAATAGTCTTTCGTGAATAGTAACTCGTGAATAATAACTTCATGAATAGTAACTTCGTGAATAATAACTTCATGAATATATAACTTCGTGAATAGTAACTCATGAATAATAACCCCAGACATGAAAAAGTTCTAAATTTGATAAAAACTTGGATCAACATTTCAAAGATAATGATATTGAAGAAATAATATCATTACAAAAAAATAATATCCCTTACCTCGAAAGATCGATCTTACAAATTTAGAATCTAAGGTATAGTCTTTGAAGGAACTTGCAAATAGTCTGGCAATACTCAAAGTATACTCAAAATACTCACAAGAATCTGCTCAAAATATCGAGAGAGAAATAGAGAAAACTTGGGTTTACGGTGTAATTTTCAATTCTAACCAAAGCACACTATTTATAGGAAAATCTTGAACACCAAAGCGAAAATTTAATATAATATTAATATAATTATACAAATTTTCCTTAGCCCACCTTTTTGGTCAAAACACCAGCCACACATGTTAATGATGTCCAAAAAAAAAATACAAAAAAACGTTTTTTCTTAACAAAATAATTTAAACTCCCAAAATCAATTATTTGAACTTGAACTTGATAATTCATAATAAATAGCCCTTTCATCAGAAAATTCGAATCTCTTGAGTTTTTATAGGAAATTCAATTCTCTACAACTTTGCAGAAGAAAGTTTTTCCAAATTCCAAACAAAAATCGACCAAATCCACAAACCAGGCGATTTTACAATTTATAATCAAATTTGATTGATAATTGTGTCCACCAACACACAAAACATGTGTTAAACATTTAATGCCACAAAAATACTCTTCCTCCTCATATACTCATATATCCCACATTCATTGTAAAAATATATCACCGTTAATATATTATTAAAATAATATATTTAAATGAATTATTTTATCGAGAAAAGATAAAATATTAATTTTCAACAATTGTCATTTTAAAAATTTTCTCATCTATATCCACATAAAATCAATATTTTCCTCATCATATAAATCAATAATTAATTATTCACAAATAATATTACGAAATCACAATATTGATGAACCGAGCGCTCCTCAGGGAAGAGGGCTTTCCGATAAAATTTCTTCTTCTTGGCCGCATTAGATGACCAAACCTCTCCTTAGACGAGAACTTTCTAGACATTGCCAATAATGTTATCTAATAATATTATTCGGATAATATGAATTATTGCTTCGATAATGAAAGATCTTGTGTAATGACAATTATTGAACAACAATGATATAAAATATCAACGCAACAATTATTAACTCGATAAAATCTTTGAGCGATAATTCACATAACCATTATTGAGTAGTGCCTTCTTACGTAAGAATCAATAATTGGTGCAATCTGGTGTCTTCTTGTTCAACAACGGCGTATTAGTGTGTTTTAACCACCGGTATTCCAACCGATGGTAAATAATTACTGCCAGTTATTTAAAAACAACTTATATTTGTCGTTTTCTTCATCCAATCGCTTTCAGTTATGGGCCCTTTACATGGTTTGCGTAAATCTCTAATATTCCCAAAACGATCTGAATATTCCACGACCAAACGAATATTCCCAAACAATAATGAATATTTTATAACCACTTGCTTATTTTGAAATATTTGCGTATTTAACCCTTAACTATCCACATTAATCAAATCAACCCTTACTATTTCAAAATAAAGGAAATTCCTTTTATTTAAAAATTTGAGGTCTTCTGACCTCCCCTCCTTATGAAATTTCGTCCTCGAAATTGGCGTACGTCTGTGTGTTTTGAAAAGGTGAGGATACCTCGCTTTCATTTTCGTTTCCAATTCCCGGTCATTTCCTCTATAGCATGATTCCTCCACAAAACTTTAACTTGTGGTATAACCTTTCTTGGCGTAGGACATGCTCCTTCTATCCAAAATCTTGGCAGTACCTCCTCTCAATACGTTAAGTCTTGGCTATCTTGTCGGGTTCTAACTTCGATAACGTGGTTCGGATCTTTCACATATTTACGAAATGAGATATATGAAACACATTATGAACACGAGACATACTTTCGAGGTAACGCAAGTCTATAGGCTACATTTCTACTCGGGTCGAGAATTTGAAATGGGCCAGATAAATCGTGGATTGAGCTTTCCTCTCTTCCCAAATCTTGTAACTCCTTCCATGGAGCAACTTCATGACAATCATGATCCCCTACACTAAATTCCACGTCCTTTCGATGAAGATTCGCATAACTCTTTTGTCGATCTTGTCTTGGTTTGTATCGTTGTCGAATCATTAGTCATACGTCTACTAACTTCGGGTCCCAACAATGTTGCTTCACCCACCTCATCCCAACATATTGGAGAACGACATTTTGTCCATATAATGCTTGAAATGGAACCATGCCTATATTTGTTTAATAACTATTGTTGTATGAGAATTCCACCAATGGCAAGTACTTATCCCAACTTCCTTTGAAATCTAGGACCACGAGTTTTAATATATCTTGAAGAGTTTGAGTAGTCCTTTCGATTGCCCATCCGTTTTGAGGATGGTATGCCAAACTAATAAATCGTAATTACGTGCCCATAGCTTTTCTACAAACTAACCCAAAATCATGAAGTGAATCTTGGGTCACGATCTAAAACTATGGATCTTGGCATGCCATGCGAATCTCACAATCTCATTTACGTCATACGAGAAAGGCGTTCGAGGAATAAGTCTCTCGTATCGGTAAAAATGAAGCGAGACTTGGTTAATCTATCAACAATAACCCAAATAGCATTGATGCCTTGAGAAACCGTAGGAAGACCCGTAACGAAATCCATAGTAATGTGTTCCCACTTCCATTCCGGAATCTCAAGTGGTTCAACGGACCATTAGGTACAAGATGCTCACGCCTTTACACGTTAGCAAGTTAAACACATCGAGATAAACTTTGCAATCTCTCTCTTCGTATTGCTCCACCAAAATGTATGTGTCGAAGATCACGATACATTTTAGTACTTCCAGATGGATTGCAAATGGCGTATTGTGTGCCTCCATCATAATCTTGTTCTTCAAATCGAGTCGTTAGGAACACTGAAAGTCTAGAGTGGACTCGAAGTATTCCTTCTTCATCAATTCTCGCTTCCGGAATAGCTCCTTCTTGTACTTTCTTCTTCATACGCATCAGCTCCGAGTCGGTGGCTTGAGCAATCTTAACTTTTTCTATTAAAGTTGGCTCTGTCGTATACTTGACATCATCGCACTTCGTTCCGCATATGATCTTCTCTTCTCATCGCGTCATTTACCACGTTCGCTTTTCCAGGATGGCATGGTTAGAATATGTGCTGAAATGAGTCTCCTCTTGAGTTCTTGGAAAATCTTCTCGCATTCCTCGCTCCATAAGAATTTTGTATCTTTTCGAGTCAGCTAAGTTAACGGAATAGCGATTCGAGAATATCCTTCAACGAATCTCCGATAATAACCAACTAAGCCTGAAAGCTACGTATTTCGATAAGCGACTTAGGTTGCTCTCAACTGTTTGTGACTCATATCCCAATCTTGGATAAGCGTCACAATGACACCTATCGATTTACTTATCGCATCGAATATGGCGTCCCTACGAGAGCGGCTTAGGTGAATTCCTGAAAGGAAGTCACAAGATAAAGGCTCGGTACCAAATTCTATAGTTGAATTTTAAACTCACGAAGTTCAATAGGAGCCATTCGATGTGAGATTTTAGAAATAAGTTTTGTCTGGGGTTCAAAGTCGATACAAAATTTAATATCGAACTTTGGGAGTATGCGAAAATTCTTGAAAATATCGTCGGGAAAATCAATAACAACAGGAATATTATTCAAATCGGCGTGTCTTTATTCAAATCCATAACATGGACTAAGAAAATTTGACATCCGTAATAAGCGAATGACTTCGGCTGGCTTGATATGAAAATGTTTGACTACTGATGGTTTGATTGCTTGAATTGAATAACGGGTTGCTTAGGAATACGAAAACTAACAACCTTACGAAAATAATCAATTTTGGCGTGATGAGTAGTTAACCTTAAAATCACATCAAAAGCAAATATCTCTATAGAAATAAGGTTAACGGTAATGTGATAGTGCCAACTTGAATCAAGCAAGATTTATAAGCGATGGATGTGATGAAAGTTTCTCTAACGGAGTTTCCACAGATAGGTCAAAGTCTAATTTCTCCGGTCGAAGTTTAAGCGTTGAGCCTTGATAAGAGAGATAAAAGAATAGGTAGAACCGATATCTAGTAAGGTATATACTTAGCAAGAATTTATAATTGACTAACCTGTGCTAACCGTTCGGGTTCCTTGCATTTTAATGGAATCCACGACAAACGCTCTTCCGGAATCGTTGACTTTGACTTTTACGGGACGATCTTTTGAGTCACCGTCCCCATTGAACTAGGTTTATTTCTGCGTCTGATTTCGAAGCGATATGTCCTTCCTTTCCACAACTATAGCATACCTTAAAGCTGTTGTGGGCGATTTGGTGATATGTCCCTCTTTCCGCATTTTGTAACTTGTCTGATAGGTGGTGGTTCTCCTCCACCAAAACTAGTTCTTATATAAGTGGCGACGTCTTCGTATAGTCGTTGTTGAATCTCCTCTTTTTAAAATCTCCTCCCAGGCTCGCATCTTCTATTTTCATGGCCACGATTACCACCGAGTGGTTCTGCCTTTATCAGTATTCTTCTTTCTCCATTTGGTTATCGTTATTACGATGACTACTTTATCTTGAGTATGATCCACGGTTATGGTCCTCGGTTGAGCGTACTCGTTATCTCGTTCTAACAATGCGAGCCTGTGACAACATCCGAATAGAGAAAATTTATGAGAAATGAGATCTTGGCGTATGTCGGGTTTCAAACCTCTCGAAACATCCGCGTCATCGTTCCTCATTCTCCACCAAATGAGGTGTAAACTGGATAACTCCATGAACTTCGCCTCGTCTTTGGGACACCGTCGTGTTATTCTGCTCTAGTCTAATAAACTCCACTTCCTTCATATAGCCGAATACTTTTAGGGAAGTACTTGTCATTGAACTTTTTCAAACGTCTCCCACGACATCTTGAGTCTGCATTTGGATGGAGTGCACGCTTCACGATTCCCACCGATGTCTTTCGCCACGGAACATAAAGGTGGCGAATGGAACTTTCTGTTCCTCCGTGCATCCCAAGACATCGAATATCTTGGTAATTTGTTTGACCCACGTCTCGCCTTAATCGGATCCGGCTTTCCCAAGAATTACGGTGGTCCCAACTCTTTGAATCTGCTTGGTTTGTGACCACCGTGAATTCTTATCATTTCATACGTATTTTGAACACGAGTCTCCTCAAATCGATTTTTTGCATGAGCGCAAAAAGCTTCTAAACATCCCTCGTTCATCATCTCGCTTTCGGTGGTGTTGTTCACGGGAGGAACATTACCCGACTGTTATCGCGTTCTCCTCGTTGGTGAGTCTGAGCATCTCCACGGTCTCATTTGCTCCAATTAATATTCTCGGTCGACATTCTCAAATCATCATAAAAATAAGGGTTAATTAAGGAAATCGATATATCACATAATATCCTATATCTTGACCCACTAACAAATAAATAAGCTTAGGTAGGACACACTTTAGCGAAGGATTTACTCGTCTCTCCCCTCTGGTTCTATTCCCAGATCTCATGGAGAGATCATATCCTAAGCTCGATACCACCCTGTGGCGCCCCCAAAATAGGTATACACACACCCATTCTGAGTCGCCAAATACATGATGCGAAACAACTACAACTTTATTATTACAACAATGGCGTGAGTTTGAATCTGAATATTATCTTACAGACAATATCTATACTCAAATAAATCCTCATCACATTATTGATTCATTATTTTACAAAATGGTGAGGACTACTAAACAACTCTCTCTAGAATCTTCATTCCATTACCCAGTAGTACTTTCATTTACATTCTAGCCTCTCACGAGAAGAAAAATGGAACAACGAGGAAAAGGGTGAGCTCAACTAGCCCGATAAAGAATATTATGACTAAGATAATATCTGACAAATTATCGTTAGTCTTTAACGAGGAAAAATCGATAGAATCTGATAGACAACAAGTTTGAGATCAATATTAGCGTGAAATAATAATTAATAGAAGAGTTACGTGAGAATGAAATCTCTATATAATCTATGAATTTAACGATCCATCATCAATATTTTATCCACAACATCAATCGATATACATCTGGAATCAAATATTCATCTTTGCACTACTGAGGCCAAAGATATTCATCGATTAGTCGTATTGTTCATTTAAACACTGTTCATCTTTGCACTACGTGCCAAAGATATTAATCAATCGTCGTGTTCATCTCAACACTGTTCATCTTTGCACTACTGAGCCAAAGATATTCTTGAAATCATTCATCTTTTGCTACTGAGGCCAAAGATATTCAATAATATCATCATTTAAGGCGAGGATGATGAAAAATATTTTTAAAAAGCGAATCCGATTGAAACAAAAATGACAAGGATTAAGGATTAAGGATTAAGTACTTTCGGTTTTATCCACGTCCAAAAATACCTCAAAAATAATCATAGTGGTGTAAAATTCAAGAATGATCAAAACATGGATCTGATCAAAGCTAGTATCCGAATAGATATTTTGACAAAAGAAGAAATTTTATTTTTTGATGAATAATAGTCTTAGTATCATCGTGAATAGTCTTGTATCGTGAATAAATAACTCAAACACCAAAGAGATAGAAATTCCACAAAAAACATCTTCACGCTTCATGAATAGTACTCGTGAATAGTAACTTCGTGAATAGTAACTTCATGAATAATAACTTCGTGAATAATAACTTCATGAATAATAACTTCGTGAATAGTAACTCATGAATAGTAACCCAGAGCATGAAAAAGTTCTAAATTTGATAAAAACTTGGATCAACATTTCGACGTAATGATATTGAAGAAATAATATCATTACAAAAAAAATAATATCCTTACCTCGAAGATCGATCTTACAAATTTAATCATCACGGGTATAGTCTTTGAAGGGAACTTGCAAATCTCTAGCGATACTCAAAGTATACTCAAAATACTCACAAGAATACGCTCAAAATATCGAGAGAGAAATAGAGAGAAAACTTGGGTTTACGGTGTGATTTTCAATTCTAACCTAAGCACCTATTTTTATAGGAAAATCTTTAGAACACCAAAGCGAAAATTTAATATAATATTAATATAATTATACAAATTTTCCTTAGCCCACTTTTTGGTCAAAACACCAGCCACACATGTTAATGATGTCCAAAAAAAATACAAAAACGTTTTTCTTAACAAAAATAATTTAAACTCCCAAAAATCAATTATTTGAACTTGAACTTCAATAATTCATAATAAATAGCCCTTTCATCAGAAAAATTCGAATCTCATGAGTTTTTATAGGAAATTCAATTCTCTACAACTTTGCAGAAGAAAGTTTTCCAAATTCCAAACAAAAATCGACCGAAATCCACAAGCGGGCGATTTTACATTTATAATCAAATTTCGGTCGATAATTGTGTCCACCAACACACAAAAACATGTGTTAAACATTTAATGCCACAAAAATACTCTTCCTCCTCATATACTCATATATCCCACATTCATTGTAAACATATCACCGTTAATATATTATTAAAATAATATATTTAAATGAATTATTTTATCGAGAAAAAGATAAAATATTAATTTTCAACAATTGTCATTTTAAAAATTTTCTCCATCTATATCCACATAAAATCAATATTTTCCTCATCATATAAATCAATAATTAATTATTCACAAATAATATTACTGAGAATCACAATATTGACAACCGGCGGTTCAGGAAAGAGGGGCTTTCGATAAAAATTTCTTCTTCTTGGTAGCCTTGATTAGATGACCAAACCTCTCCTTGAGCGAACTTTCTAGACATTGCCAATAATGTTATCTAATAATATTATTCAGATAATATGAATTATTAGCTTCGATAATGAAAGATCTTGTGTAATGACAATTATTGAAACAACAATGAATATAAAATATCAACGCAACAATTATTAACTCGATAAAATCTTTGAGCGATAATTCTCGTAACCATTATTGAGTAGTGCCTTCTTACGTAAGAATCAATAATTGGTGCAATACGGTGTCTTCTTGTTCAACAACGCGTATTAGTGTGTTTTAACCACCGGTATTCCAATGATTAAGCAACAACTTCGCCAAGTTATTTAAAAACAACTTATATTTGTCGTTTTCTTCATCCAATCGCTTTTCCGTTATGGGGCCCACACATGGTTGCTTGTGTAAATGCGAATATTCCCTGACAAGCGATCTGAATATTCCACGACCAAACGAATATTCCCAAACAACAATGAATATTTTATAACCACTTTAACTTATTTTGAAATATTTGCGTATTTAACCCTTAACTATCCACATTAATCAAATCAACCCTTACTATTTCAAAATAAAGGAAATTCCTTTTCATTTTAAAATTTAGAGGTCTTACTGATTACCTTTACCAGACGTCGAACCACTTGTCGTTTTCACATTACAAGGCGAAACCCACTTTTCTTTTCACATCATTAGTCGTCCAGCCACTTTTGCCTTTTCACACGGCGGTCTTAAGCTAGAAATCTTCTATAAATAGAGGCTGAGGGCTTCATTATTTTCACGAATTCATTCAAGCTATAGAGAGAGAAAGTATAGAGAATAAGAGAGAAAAGAAGAGTATTTTCTTACTACCTTCTTGCGATATTCAATCTCCTACCAAATGTAAGGGTGTTATTCTTTCTTATTATTCATGAAGAGAACTGTTATTCCATTGCTTATTATTCTCACATTGGAATAACTTTGTATCATGCTGTTTACCTATACTTGGTGACATTCTTCTATTATTACATTGGAACATCACATGCATGTGTTTTACACCGACTGGTTAAAATTTTATTATTATTACATTGGAACATCACATGCATGTGTTTTACACCGGACTGGTTAAAATCTTTATTATTATTCTGTTGGAACATCACATGCATGTTTTTACAGGGACACGGGTTCCGCCTTTATTATTATTATTCTTTGGAACATCACATGCATGTGTTTTTACGCGACTGGTTCCATTCTTTATTATTCTGTTGGAACATCCCATCTTGGTGAATTTCACCGACACGGTTCCGATTATTATTATTCTGTTGGAATAACTCCGTTGTCTACATCTGCAATCTGCATGCATGGTGATTTCTTTTGTTATTCCATTCTTTATTATACCCATTGATTAAAACTTTGACTTCTATACTCCATGAAATTAGTAGAATATCCTTGATATTTGCGTTTCATCCATATCTTTTCATGGAAATATTCTTACGATCATTCTTGAATTTTACTCTCTACAAAGCGATATCATGTTGACGGTTTGGATGTTATTAGTTCTAGAATAACTTAATTCTTGAACTTGTTTTATTGAATTCTTATATCATTGTCATCATCCTCATGTTTATATTTTTTTTAAAGTCATCTACGTGGCACTGTAGAGCATGGATGGACTTGGTATGATTATGACCAGGGGATTATTCGGTGTAATCATGGTAGTAATGTTACAAATGATGTGGTAAAAGTCCTCGATTAGTAGTAGTGCATTGATGGACGATTGTTGGCATGATCATGACCATTAATGAATACACAAATATTCTTGGCCCGTGAGTGCGTGAATAATTGTGGTCGTGATCTTAAAGAATATCCTTGGCGTAGTAGTGCGGGGGTGATTCGATGATGTGGAATATTTATTAAAGTGAGTCTCATTTATAACGATGATGAAAAACCTTTTAAAACCTAAAAGATAGTAGACTTTATTTTCTACTTGACTTTTTAATGGATTGCTTATTCCGGCGCGATTAAACCGTGGTTTATCATTGTTCTTATCGGTTTAACATTGTTGAAGACTATTGATAATTTATTACGCATTATCTTAGTCATAATATTTTTTTTTCGGCTAGTTGAGCTCACCCTTTCTTTCACCGTTTCTCTTCTTGAAATGAGAATATAGGCGGGACGAGTCGGGGAAGCAGTGATGGTCCCGAATATAGCATTAGTAGTCCTCACTTATTACGTGAGATAGTGTGATAATAATTGTAATGAGGACTCCTTTTTGAGTTTGTATAATATCTAGTAGAGCGATATTTGTATTTAAACTCACGATTTATGTATTAAGTTGTATTTAAATTACATACCATGTAAGTGGTGACCCAAGATGGGTGATGTATACCTAATTTTGGGGCGTCACGGTTTAGTATCGAGCTTAGGATATGATCCTGGCTAAGATGTGAGAATAGTACTAGGAGGGAGGCGGGAATACCTTGCTAGTATGACCTACCTAAGTTTATGTCTTATTTTATTGGTTGGTCGGGAAGATAGGGATAATTTGTTACATGTCGATTAACCTTTTGTTTTGTGGCGATGTCTGAAAATGACATCCGAGAATGTTGAGAATAGCAATGGGCCTTGACGATCGTTGATTCACCACATATCAATAATCGGGATAATGTGCATCGTGAAGGCGACAATCCTCATGCAAACAACAACACCGACCAAATGAGGAATGATCAAATGTTCGGAGGCTTTATGCAATTTATCAACAATGAAAGAGAAGCGACTCACATCAAAACGTAGGTGGAAACACGGAAAACTCTCTCGGCGGTCACCGCTAAACAATTCAAGGAGGCTGGGACCACCGGGAGTTTAAGGGAGAGCCAAAACCACTTGGCGGAAGCATGGATAAAGCAGATTACCAAGATATTTGATGTCTTGGGATGCTCCGAGAGAGCAAAAGGTTCCTTCACGCCTTTATGTTGCGCGGAGGCGGATTCTTGGTGGGAATCGGTAAAAACGTACTCGACTTCTTTGTCTTGAAGATATCTTGGGAGAAGTTCGGGAGTACATTCAACGACAAATACTTTCCCGAAAGTATTACGCCACATGAAGGAGGTGGAGTTTATTAAGTTGGAACAAAACAATATGGCCAGTGTGTCATGATACGAGGCAAAATTTGCGGAGTTATCACGGTTTGCGTCCCCACTTGGTGGATAATGAAGAGAGAATGGCGCGAATGTTTTTAAGAGGTTTGAAGCGGGAGATACGTCAACATCTTATTTCTCGTAAACCGTGTTTGTATTCAGATGTTGTAAATAGGGCTCGATTAGTGGAGCGCGATAATGAGTCAACGTATGACTAAAAGAAGCGGTAAACAAAATTATAATACCGGTGAGTAGTAGTCATCGAGCGGTGACAACAAGCGTGGAGGGAATCAACGGGCGGATATGGTAACCACTTGGTGGTAATCGGGGCGAAACAATAAGAATGAACATTTCAAGAAAGCGGAGATTCAACAATGATGGAAAGACGTCGGCACCAAAGACCCATTGTTAAGGAAGGAGAAAGACCACCTATCATATGCTTCAAATGCGGAGGAGAGGACACATCGATCAAATGCTGCGTCATGCCGTCAAAAGCGTGTTATAATTGTGGAAGAGAAGGTCACTTAGCTCAATTTTGTCGTTCATCAAGATAAATTCGACTAGGATGGAGGCACCAAAGGCCGTCCCGAAAAATTCAAACCCGTTAGTCTGAGGAGGCGTTTGTTGTGACCTCCCAAAGAGCGAAGGAATCCGAATGAGGTCATCACGGGTAAAACTTATCATAAACTCTAATGAAGTCTATACTTTATTTGATCTGGGTTCTACCCATTCTTTTATTTCTCCTACTTGCGCTCATCGATTAAATTTGACTCAGGAGAAATTAGACTTTGACTTATCTGTGTGAAAACTCAGTTGGGAGAAACCTTCATTACATCCACTTTGTTTATAAGTCTTGTTTGGTTCAAATCGGTACCCTCACATTACCTGTTGATCTTATTTCATTAAAAATACTTGCATTTGGCGTGATTACAGGGATTGATTGGTTAACTACTTATCATGCAAAAATTAATTGTTTTCGTAAGGTTGTTAGCTTTCATATTCCTAATCAACCTATTATCGCGAATTCAAACGACCAAACCATTAAAATCAATCACGGTCATCTCGAAGCCATAAAGCTATTCGTTTATTGAAAAAGCGGATGTCGAAGCTTTCTTAGCTCATGTCACGATTTAAACAAAAATACGTCGATTTTGAGCGATATTTCTATTGTTAATAAATTTCTGACGTATTCCCGAAGAACTTCTGGCCTACCCCGGGCGTGAAATTGAATTTTGTATCGACCTTGAACCCGTCTGACAAAACCTATTTCCAAAGCCCCATATCGAATAGCTCTATTGAACTTGAGGAGTTAAAGACCCAACTGCAGGAATTGTTAGACATTGGCTTTATTAGTCCTAGTACTTCTCCTTGGGGTGCTCTCTGCTCATATTCGAAGAAGAAGAAAGATGGGAGTATGCGACTTTGTATTGATTATCGGGAATTGAATCATGTCACCATCAAAATAGGTATCCATTGCCACGTATTGATGACTGTTTGACCCGATTCTGAGGCCAAATTCTTTTCAAAGATAGATCTTCGTTCCGGATATCACCAATTGAAGATTAGAACCGTGACATTCCAAAGAGCGGCTTTCGGAACTTCGATGCGGGCATTATGAATTTCTAGTCATGTCCTTTGGATTGACTAATGCTCCTAACTTTGTCTTCATGGATATGATGAGCCAGTATTCAAGGAATATTTAGATCACTTTGTGGTCGTCTTTATTGATGACATTCTTATTTATTCCAAAAGCCGTGAAGATCATGAAAGCAACACTTGAGGTGACACTCCAAAAGCTTCGTGAATATAAGCTTTATGCCAAGTTGAAGAAATGTGAGTTACGGCTTGAAGAAGTAGCATTCCTTGGGCACGTGGTATCAAGTCATGGAATATCTGTTGACCCAAAGAAAGATTGAAGCCATTGGTGCTGGGAACAACCTAAATCGATGGCCAAAATCGTAGCTTTCTCGGTTTAAATTGGTTATTATCGGAGATTCGTGGAAGGATTTTCTCGAATCGCTACTCCATTACTCAAATGACTCGGAAAGATACAAAGTTCGGTTGGAGCGAAGAATGTGAGAAGAGTTTTCAAGAACTCGAGAGGAGACTTATTTAAAGACTGTTACGACAATACCATCGGCTCGGAGGGATTTGTCATCTACGATGATGCTTGAGCAAAAAGGTTGGGATGTGTTCTTATGCAACATGGAAAAGTTATAGCATATGCCTCGCGACAACTCAAAGAATATGAGAGGAATTATCCTACTCATGATCTAGAGTTAGCGGTTGTTATCTTCTTGCACTTAAAATTTGGAGGCATTACTTGTATGGGGAGAAAGTGGAGATCTTTACGGATCATAAAAGCCTCAAATATTTCTTCACTCAAAAAGGAACTCAAAATCGACAACGACGTTGGCTTGAATCTGTTGAAAGATTATGATCATACCATCCAATACCATCCTGGAAAAGCGAGCGTGGTAGGCGACGCATTGAGTAGAAAATCATATCAAATCTGAGTGCGATATTGTCAACGTATGAGCCCATTTGTGTGACTTGCAAAGGATGGAGATAGAGTTAAAGACTCGAGGGGCGCGTGTGATGATAACGAGTATCTGAGTAGAACCAAACTTTAATTGATAAAGTTAAAGGCGCTTGAGCTCTGGGACACGGAGGCGATCGTATTAGGAAGAAAGTCAAAGGTGCTACGCTTGGGAAGCGAGAATCGATGAAGAAGGAATACTTGAGTCGACTCCGGACTTTGTGTTCCTAATGACCTGATTTAAGGTATAATATCATGATGGAGGCGCACACACACCATTTGCAATCCATCACAGGAGTACAAAATGTATCATGATATTAAATCATACATTTTGGTGGAGTAATATGAAGAGAGAGATAAGCATTTGTTTATATCAAGGTGTCTAACTTGTCAACGAGTTAAAGCGGAGCATCAAGTACCAAAAGGTCCATTCTGACCACTTGAAATTCCGGAATGGAAGTGGGAGCACATTACCATGGATTTAAATTCTTGGTCTTCCTAAGGTTTCTCGGCGCATTGATGCGATTTGGGTCATTGTTGATAGATTGACCAAGTCTGCTCATTTCTTCTGATAATCGAGAAGCTTATACACTTGAGCGTCTTGCTCAGTATGTATACATAAACGAGATTGTAAGATCGCGTGGTATCTTGCGGTATCCATAGTTTACGATCGAGACCCAAGATTCACTTCACGATTTTGGGTTAGTTTGCAAAAAAGCTATGAAGCACAGACTTACGATTTAGCTCGGCATATCATCCTCAGACCGACCAGACGAACGGTCGGAAGGACTATTCAAACTCTTGAAGATCTATTAAGACTACGTGTCCTTGATTTGAGGAGTTGGGACAAGTTCTTACCATTGGTGGAGTTTTCCTATAACAACGATTATCAAACAGTATTGGCATGGCTCCATTCGAAGCATTGTATGGAAGAAAGTGTCGTTCTCGATATCTTTGGGATGAGGTGGGTGAAGCAACGTTGTTGGGGCCGGAATTGATGCGTATGACTACGGAAAAGATTGAAACGATCAAACAACGTATAAAAACCTCACAAAATCGACAAAAGAGTTATCTTGATCTTCATCGAAAGGGCGTGGAATTCGATATAGGAGATCGTGTGTTGTTAAGAGTTCTTTCCATGGAAAGGAGTTCTGAGATTTGGAAAGAGAGGAAAACTTAATCCTCGATTCATCTGGTCCATTTTAATCCTCGATCGAGTAGGAGCGTGGCTATAGACTTCGACTTTTCCGTCGAATATATCTCGTGTTCATAACGTTTTTTCACATATCTATGTTACGTAAATATGTGAAAGACCGAACCATATTATTGAGTTAGAAGCCGGACGAAATAGCGGAAGATTTGACGTATGAAGAGGTTCCCTGTTCAAATTTTGGATAAGAAGGAGCATATTCTACGCTCCAGGAGTTATCTCTCAAGTCGAAAGTTTGTGGAGGAACCACGATGTTGAGAAATGACTTGGGAGTTAGAATCAAAATGAAATCGAGTATCCTTACCTCTTGACATCTGACAGATCGTCTTAATAATTTAGAAGCGAAATTTCATAAGAAGGGAGGTTGTAAGACCCCAACTTTTATAAATAAAGATGAATTTTTCTATAAATATTATTTTTTTTGAATATTATGGAATAAATTTGATATAATGTTATAGTTGTGGGTAATATTTATAAATTTTGCAAAAATGTGCAAGTTGTTATAAAATATTAGTTTTGGTTTAATATTCTTTTGTTAGGGAATATTAAATGCAATAATTTCAATCATTGGTGGACCCCAGCAAAATTATTATCGGATTGAGAAAGCGACAAAAATATTTTATAAAAATAACTTGGCGGAGGTATTCTGAATTAAAAGCTGTTGAACTACCGGTGGTAAAAAGTATAATGTCTGGCGTGGTTGCGTAGTAGCCACCGGTATTGATTATTGATCTTTACGTGAAAGTCACTTCATTTATCTTTCAATTATTCTTCTGATAATTCTTTGCGTCATATCTCTTATATTATTGATTGATTATTGTCACGTTATAATACATATAATATGTTATAGTATTAAATCGATAATTGAGGCGACACGAAGTTATAAATGATTAATAATTGTTGAAAGATTAAATATGTGTTGATGAAAAATAAAATGATTTGTGGTAAGTTTGATTATTTTATGGAAATTTCTCGTATGTAATCATCTAAGAAGTCTCTTCGTCGATAGTAATTACCTTCGTCGATAGTAATTACCTTGTGAATAGTATTTACCTTACGTCGATAGTAATTACCTTCGTCGATAGTAATTACCCTTGTGAATAGTATTTACCTTCATCAATAGTATTTACCTTCCGTTAATAGTAATTACCTTTCTGGGACGTCGAACCAAACTTGTCGTTTTTAGCATTCTGATGCGTCAAACCAAACTTTTAACTTCACATCATTAGTTAAATTCAATAAACTGCGCACTTCGCACATGCATGTCGGTCTTCAAGTAGAAATCTTATATAAATAGGCGCAGGCGCTTCATTATTTTCACGAATTCATTCAGTATAGAGAGAGAAAGTATAGAGAGATAAGAAAGAAGAAGAGTATTTTTATTCTTCTGTTCTTCCGCGAGATTCAATCTCTCTACCACAAATGTGTAAGGGGTGTTATTCTTTCTTATTCATGAAGAGAATCATTGTTATTCCATTACTTATTATTACATTTGGAATAACTCAGTATCTGTGATTTCTATATCTTGGTGACATTCTTCTATTATTCGCATTGGAACATCCATGCATGTGTTTTTCTGGGGACTCGGTTCCGCTCTTTATTATTATTACATTTGGAACATCCTGCTGCATGTGTTTTCTGGCGGGACGCAGTTCCGCCTCTTTATTATTATTACTGTTGGAACATCGCATGCATGTGTTTCTGGCGGGGACGCGGTTCAGGTCTTTATTATTCTGTTGGAACGTCGCAGCCGGTTGTGAATTTCACAGCGCCTGGTTAGATTATTATTATTACGTTGGAATAAACATACATCAAGCATCTGCATGTACGTGGTGATTTCTTTTGTTATTCCATTCTTTATTATCTTCGGTTGATTAAAACTTTGACTTATCTTTCATGAAATTAGTAGAATATCCTCGATATTTGCGTTTAATCCAGATATCTTTTCAAATGGAAATATTCTTCCGATCGTTCTTGAATTTTACTTTCTACAAAAGCGATGTCGTGTTGTGATTTTGGATGTTATTAGTTAGAATAACTTAATTCTTGAACTTGTTTTATTGAATTCTTATATCATTGTCATCATCCCTTACGTTTATATTTTTTTAAAAAGTAAATACGTGGCGCGTAGGCGTGGATGAACTTGGTATGATTATAATGAGGATTATTCGATTATGTCGTGGCCAGTAATATTCTGAAATGATGTGGTAAAAAAGTCGCCGATTAGTAGTAGTGCGTTGATGGGCCGATTGTTAGCGTGATCATGCTTAATTAATGAATACATGAAATATTAACTGGCCAGAGTGCGTGAATAATTGTGGTCGTGAATCTTAAAGAATATCGCTGGGTAGTAGTGCGGGGAGTGATTCGATGATGTGGAATATTTATTAAAAGTGATCTCAATTTATAACAAATGATAAAAACCTTTTAAAACCTAAAGATAGTAGAACTTTTATTTTCTACTTGACTCTTTTTAATGGATTCTTTATTAGATCTTGATTAAACCTGGTTGTCTATTATGTCTTATCGGTTTAACGTTGTTGAAGACTATTGATAATTTATTCTGCGTTATCTTGATCGTAATATTTTTTTTTTAATTTAGTTGAAATTTCACCCTTTTTCTTTTCTTTAACTTGAAATGAGAATATAAATTTGGGACGAGTCGGGAAACGAGTGATGGTCACGAAGATAGCGTTAGTAGTCACCATTTATTACGTGAGATAGTGTGATAATAATTGTAATGAGAATTTCCTTTTTGAGTTTGTATAATATCTAGTGAGAGCGATATTTGTATTTAAAATTTCATGGTTTATGTATTAAGTTGTATTTAAATTACATCTTAGTATAAGTGGTGACGCAAGATGGGTGATGTATCACCTAATTTTGGAGGCGTCATAACATATTTATATCGTTTAATCAAAATATTAAAATTCAAATTATTTTGTTAATCTAATCAAAACAACTAATTAAATAAAATAAGTTGTATAATATATTTACATCATTTAATCAAAATCTTAAAATTCAAAACATAACATATTTACATCAAATACTAATTAAAAAAATACTAAAATACTAATTAAAAAAATTACTAAAATATTAGAAAAAAATCAAATTAAAAAAAATACTAAAATACTAAAATTCATTGAAACCAGACACTCCTCCATCATGTTTATCCAAACTCCCGTAGCCTCTTCTTCATAATCTTCAAGGGTTGTGGGGTCCACAATATCTTTCACATTCTCTGCCAATGCCATGCTTGCAAAATTATGAAGATTAAGGCCTTCCTTAAACATGTTATCAGTAGGTCTCTTGTCTGCAGTGGCGAAGCTACATTAAAAATATGGGGTCAATTGAGCCCACTGATCCCAGTTAAATTTTTTTTTTATACAAAGCACAGTGAGGCATTTTTAACACATTTTTGACCCCACATACATCAAGAAGCATGTATTCGATTAACAATGAAAGTATTATGTAACGATTTCAACGAATGAAAATATGGAGAGGGCAATTGTAATTATTATATTTTAATTCTACTAGTTATTTTTTGTGGATAAGTTTGATGGCTACAACAATGACATATTATATTTTTGTGGTTATATATTTGAGTTGTTTTTTGTTACTATAATTATCAATTTTAATTTATTATCTGATACTCTAATTATTGACCCCACTGCGAACCAATCCTGACTTCGCCGCTGCTTGCCTGTTATCACCTCTAACAACAAAATCCCGAAACTGTATACATCCCCTTTTGTAGAAATCTCACTTCCCAGACCATATTCTGCCATTCATAATTAAGACATACATTGAGAAACAAATTTTCTTAAAATCAGAAGACTCATTACTTAGCTTAAGACATACATCGAAGATTTAATACTTTGACAGCAACAACTTTGATTCTTAAGAATG
This sequence comes from Panax quinquefolius, assembly GCA_020205615.1. Classification (NCBI taxonomy): domain Eukaryota; kingdom Viridiplantae; phylum Streptophyta; class Magnoliopsida; order Apiales; family Araliaceae; genus Panax; species Panax quinquefolius. Next base: position 135,785,809 of record CM035167.1, on the reverse strand, counting down.
GTTCCTTCAATAGTAGTCCAGATGATCTCGTTTTACTTGTTCTTTTATGGCGACAAAACAGGATACACAACATAATAATTACACACACAAGTGTGCATATAATGAATTAAGTTCACAATCATGAGTACACGAGTCTTTCCTTTCCAAAACTTTGATTCTTCAGTGTAGCATTTGTCTAGGTGCAGTTCATGAATTCCCCCACAAAGCTTATTGTTCCCAACAACTGATACTGCACTTTGATTTGCAAAAACTCCTCTCATCGGTACCTCACCCTCCAAATTGTTAAATACTTGAGGGCGAATTGCTCTAAAAATCTTGGGATTTGTCCTGACAAGTTGTTACGAGAAAGATAAAGTTTTACGAAAGAACTCACTGATGATGGTATTGGACCTTGCAAGTTAGTATATTTTCCAAGGCTTGTGCAGCTAGTGGGAATAAAGGAGGAAAACATAGTATATTTATGCAAACTTAGTAGTATAAGCAAATATGAGTGTCACACAAGATACACTTTCTTGTCCTGCATTTTTAACAAAATAAAGGAGGAAAACATCATGAAAAATCTAAACAATGTCGACTTAAATTCTATTCAAGCAAATTAATATAGAATTCAAACACTAAAATTCAAAGAGTGCTCTTTTATGAGAGCATATATAATTTGAATTGTATACCTCTAAGCATTAGGCACAAGTTTAGGTTCTTTGAAGGATGCCCTTAATTGAATGCAGCTCGAGCATAACACTATTCATGTCCATTCGGTCTTCTGGTGACTCCATGGAACATGCCACCCCAATTTTGAGCATGGAAATCAAACAGTCTTTCCCTTTATTGCCATTTCTTGATCCATTATCGCTGGAGGCTGTTCCTGCCATCTGTTCTTCGCTAGCTGATGATGTAGCCGTCTGCTCTTCAATGTTATTCAGAAGTATTGGGTCCAGTACATCTAACACATTGTCAGGCAAGAACATTTTAACAAAATTATGAAGGTTGAGGCCTTCTGCAAACATAGGATCAGTTGGTCTCTTCCCTGTTATCATCTCCAGTATCAAGATTCCGTAGCTATAGACATCTCCCTCTGCTGACACCTCATTCCCAAGTCCGTACTCTGATTTGAATGAAATCGCATACTCAGGACGTAATTTTCAAAAATAACACTAACAACGATGGAATAAGTGAGACAACCATAGTAGTACAGATGACACTGTCATAAAGTTTCCCATCTTCATTATGTCAACACTATTTAAACTATAACTTATTTTCTTTGTTTCTTATAAGATTATTATTGACTTTTGAAAGTCAACTTAAAACATTTTCAAATTCAAAATTGATAAGATTCATAAAATCTTACAAAACTATAAATATTATAATTAGTAGTACGTAGTCTACTAGAATATGGGAATGCCAAGAAGTAAAGAGGATGTTACCAAGTAATGTGTTTACCTGGAGCAGCATATCCAACAGTTCCTCTTATTCCAATTGAGCTGATATCATTTGGATCCGAGAGTTGAGGAAGAAATTTGGCAAGTCCAAAATCTCCAACATGAGCAACCATGTCCCCGTCTAGCAGAACGTTGCTTGGCTTTAGATCGCAATGAATGATGGGCCTCTCACAATAGTTATGCAAATAATCAAGTGCAGACGCGACATCAATGGCAACATTAAGTCTCTGATGAAGCCTCAGCATCTGATTTTGTTCTTGTCCTCCATCTGTTTCTTGCCTTGAATGTAGCCACTGGTCTAGACTTCCATTAGGGATGAATTCATATACTAGAGCTTTAAAATCATTGCCTTGGAAATCAATACTCGAGCAAGATGTAATGATTTTTAACAAATTTCTGTGACGAATGTTTCTCAAGGCTTCACACTCGGCCATAAAACTCTGGGAAGCTCCCCGTCGTTGAAGGTTAAGGACTTTTACAGCAATAGTTCTCTCTTCCTGATCCAAAAGTACTCCTTTGTAGACACAGGCAAAACTTCCAGCACCAATTAAATTTGTTGTGGAATACCCATCAGTTGCTTTTAGAAGATCGCCGTAAGACAAGTTTGAGAAAGGTTCTTTGAGCAAAGGTACTGAAGACTGCAATCTTTTCTTCCTTTTGAGCCAGCAATATAAGAATACAGACACCAATATTAGAGAAAAAACCATACAAGCTGCAGTGATAACTAGTACTAAGCGAATGCGAGGCATTTTGCTTTTCCTGACATTCATGCTGCATGTAGGCAAGTTTAGTTCGGAAATGCCCCCACAAAGCTTATTATTTCCAGCAACTGATATTGCGCTTGCATTTGCAAAAGCGCCTCTTGTTGGTACCTTACCCTCAAAATCATTATAGGACAAATTTAGGTAACTCAAGGAAAGATTCTCTAGAAACTCCGAAATTTGGCCAGACAAGTTGTTGCGCGAAAAATCTATGATTTGAAGCCCTCTCATAGAACTCAATGTGGGAGGAATAGATCCTTCAAACAAGTTACCCTGCACATATAGTATCACAAGGCTAGTGCAGCTACCAATGGTATCTGGAATTTCGGCAGACAAGTCATTCTCAGATACATCCAATGCCACTAACTGTATCAGTTTACCGAACTTTGAGGGAAGGGGCCCGGACAACCGGTTACCTGACAGATTAAGTGACACTGATAGGGTGGAGATGTCAAAAATGTACTCAGGTATAGTGCCACTGAGATTGTTTTGAGAAAGATCGAGTGATGACAATTGTTTGCAGGATCCAAGACTCGGTGGTATGTTTCCTTGTAGCATGTTATTACCCAAGTAAAGCTCGTTCAAAAAAGATAGGTTTCCTATAGAAGCTGGAATTTCCCCTGATAGGGTGTTGGAATCAAGTTCCTGCCTTTGTAGTTGATAAAGAGAACCTAAATTAGACAGGATATTGCCAGTGAATTCATTCTCACTGAGTAATAACTGAGTTAAGTTAAAGAGGTTACCTATACCTGAAGGTATGTCTCCATATATATGATTTCTCTCAAGTGAAAAATAGAAAAGCTTTGTCGAGAAATTGCCAACATCTAATGGTAACTCCCCTTTTAGTTGGTTTTCCCCTAGCTCGACTACGTGCAAATTGGTACAATTTGCAAGGGAACTTATGAAACTAAGTTCATCAGGCTCACCACTACCAAGGTTATTTGCCCCTAGAACTACACCCCATAGATTCTGCAGGCTTGCAAAATTAATCAATACTTTTCCAGTAAAGTTGTTGTATGGGATGTCAATTCTTACTAGTTCCGAAGCATTAGATAATGAAAGTGGAAGTGTTCCACTAAATTCATTACCCGATAGCTGAAATATTTGAATATGTGGCATCATCAAACCTAAGTTGGGTGGAAGACTACCAGTAAGTTGATTGTAAGCTAAAGAGAAAAGAGTTATGAGGTAAAGGTTGTAAATAGATGGAGGGATCACACCTGAGAGTTGATTGTCACCCAGTGTAAGATCACGCATGTTTTTCAATTGACCAATGTCATCTGGAAGAGTCACCAAGAGATTCGAAACAGCCGAGAAGGTTTGCAAAGAAGTGAGATTTCCAATGGAATGAGGAATCTTGGTTAAATTGTCAACATGAAGCCATAAATCCTTGAGCTTTGACAATGAACCAAGCTCCTTAGGAATTTCACCAACTAGCTTGTTGTTAGTTAATGCAAGAAATTTGAGGCTGGAGCAGTTGGATATGTTGGCTGGAATTTTGCCCTCAAAATAGTTTCCCCGAAGGTCAAGTATTTGTAATATAAATAAGCGACCAAGTTCTGGAGGAATTGTACCTTTAACTGTGTTGTTACCAAGCCTAATCTCCCTGAGGAAGCTCAGATTTCCTATGTAAGGAGACAATGAACCAACCAGGCCATTGGATGTAAGATTTAAGGCAATGACTCTTTTAGGCCGGTAGCTACATGCAACACCTTTCCACTGAAATTATTGTGAAGAATCATTCCATGAGCTTAGAGCCCCTTGAGGGTCAAGCTCAATCATTGATTTGAAGGCCAACAGTGCATGATGATCTGTTTCATTTCCACCAAATGTTGTAGAACTGCTTGATCGAAAGGCGAGGATTGCGAGCAAGAGAAAATACAGGATTTTGACAGAAACCAAACAGAATTTACTTAAACTTATTGCAGAATATGCAAGTATGCTATACTGCATTTTGTCTAGTTTGTTCTTGTGGGACATAAAGACACAAAAATGTGAAAGGGAACAGGAGATTAAATAGCATGCATGCAATGCAGCCTACTTTAACTTTTATGCCAAAGCATCAAGAAGTCAAGAAAATTAATGGGATCAGCAGCATTTTCCAATAACAAAATACAATATTCATATAAAAAAGTCAACAAAAAATAAGAAATATATTATTTTATATACCTTGGATTAGCTCACCAATGATGCCGTAAGAGCATAGAACAATGCATTCATTGCTAACAGCCACACACTCAAAATACAGCTCCCATGCTTGGTCAAAGAAATAAACACACACACACACACACACACAAAAGGCCAGTGCATTACTATCACAAGTTTAAAAACAAGAAATAAACAGAGCCTTGTCAATATATCTGTAGCATTTTTCTTTTTCTTTTTTGAATTATGATACTCCTTGTTAGAGCATATCCTTTTACGTGATATACTAGGCATCTGAAAATTTTAGAAAAATAATAAAGAAAGAAAATAAACGTTGCAGTACCTGCAAGTAGCAACTCATCATACTTCAATTATTAGGTGCTCACTGTCGTGACTTAATAATTAAATATGCACCCTCTCAATTAATGATCTGCATTAACTACACAACCACCTTCCCTCTACATGCTGGCATTCATTAGCAGCTAAGTCTGACATTAACCATTCACTTGTTATTTTTCCTCCTCCTTGGTCCCTCATTTGAGTTAAAGAGCTAATACACTAACGCAGCGGAATAAGGATGAGGTAGATAAATCTTTGCCCACAGGGAAGATAAAGAATTTTTCAAGAGAAAACACAATATAATTGATAATAAATTGTCAAAAGATCGTTTTCAAAACCCTAAAATAACATATTTATAGGCTAGAACACATTCAATTAGAAAAGATAACAACGAAATACCCAAAAATAAAAATAATACTCCATGTTGACCAAACTTCATGGCATAGGTATAGTAGAGCTCTTTGATTTGATATACTATGGGGCTCAGCCCATAACTCCAAACGGATCAAAAGTTATGTTAAAGTTTACCCGACGAAAAACTCTTATTCCAACTCAATTTGAGAAATCAGCTTCCAAATCTTGTTCCTGTTCTGCGGCATACACCTAAAATCATGTTCCTGGAAGTTGGGGTAGCTCGTGCTGATATGAATGTGAAAAATAAAGAGTTAGGAAAGTCTGGGGACTCGTATGTATTGCTAACATGAATGCATGAGAAGTAGAAGGAAAAAAATAAAATAAAGAGTAAGGCATTCTAACAGTTGGACGCTTGAATATGGTGTGAAAGCATGTAGCTCATCTACATAATAGGTCAAACAACTAGACATGCTCAACATGATATCAGAGCAGAGCGGATGATTTGATCCACATAGTAGGTCTACGTAACCATAGATCTATGACTAGTTTTTCAGTCCAACATTTGCCAATCCAAACCTTATTCCCCATGATGACCCTATGAACTCGGCTCACTCAACATGAGCCTGAAACCTGAACCTGTTTTCAAGCTCTTAAATTCTACTTATCAGCCCGATATATTTCTGCATGAGAAAGGGAAAGGAACATATCTTATTAATTTGGGCGGGGATTCATTGATAACTTATTGATGGGGTAAGAGGTTTATACATAATCACATAATATATTTTTTTGGTGGGGATGAGGGTGGGTGGGGTAGGGGATGGGGGCGGGGGCGGGGGCCGGGCGGGGGTGGGGGTGGGTGGGTGGTTAAACTTTTTGAATATTTAAACATAGATGGAAAAACTTTTGATTTGAATTTGGAATAAAATATGGGTCGAAAAATGGTTAACCGGGTTGAAACTATATTTCTTTTTAAAAATATGGTTCCAAACTTTAACCGAACCAAATAAATAAAAACAATTAACCAACTCATTTGGTTTCAGTTAATATGGGTTGACCCGACAATTAACCAATTATATTGCCAGGTCTAGTGTGGAGTGATGTATTAAATTTGTGTAATATAGATAAGATGGAGGAGATTTGTGTAATATAGATAAGATGGAGGAAGTAAATTGGTGGGCAGAAATGGGAGTGGAAATTGGGGAATTAACAATAAGGAAGTGGAGTGGAATATACTTGTTAAGAGAAAACTAAGAAAATGGAAAATGGAAAATGGAGCAATGGGAAGATCTAAAACAATTCATTGGACATTGTAATTTGCAGGTAGAGTCGGATGACAAATTATTGTGGAAAGGAGATGAAAAATAAATTTTTTTAATGAAAAAGTGTCTTCAAATTATGGAGCAAAGAGAATGATTTAAGTTCAGGGAAAAGATACAAAGCATGGATTAAAGGAATACCAGCTAAACTGCTGGTGTTCTTATGGGATCCGGGTAGTATGAAGTTTATTTTTTGGTAAGTTGGTCAATTGATCAGTAAAATGCTGACACGAATAGAGTCTCGCCTGCGTGTCAATATTCTATTAATCAATTGATCAATTTACCTAAAAATAAACTTCCCGTTCTTATGGTTAGTCTCTGTAATGATGCAGTGCCAGTGAAAGATGTAGTGCGAGGAATGCACACAAATGTATGTTGTTAGTGTCATTGTAAGGGAGAAAACATCGATCAACATTTTTCTTGATACTTTATTTTTTGAAATATGATAATTAATATATATATATATACACTCTTTTTTTAATTCACTTTTTTCCCATTTTTTTAATTCACATTCAAAATTTGATTATTTTATTATGGTGTAGGTTCCATGTAAAAATTAAAATAAAAAGGTAAAAAATAAATCAATATTGCTATTGCCAGATTACAACTGTTAATATCAAAATTGTTGTACACTATTTTTGGAGCAGCTAATATCATTTCATTTCCCAGATAGGCACTCCTACTCTCCTCTCTCTCTCTATCTATCTTTCTTTCTTAAGTCTCCTCCTCCTCCTCCTCCTCCTCCTCCTCTGTTTCTTGCAAATCGAACCACCATGGAAAGCCTCTGGCGAGCCGTGACGGGCGCCGCCCAAAACCCCGAAGACTACGGCGGCGTCGAGTTCTGGTCCAACCCGGAGCGAACCGGCTGGCTCACCAAGCAAGGAGAGTACATAAAGACATGGCGTCGCCGTTGGTTCGTGCTCAAGCAAGGGAAGCTCTTCTGGTTCAAGGAATCCACCGTCACCCGCGGCTCCGTTCCACGTGGCGTTATCCCAGTGGCTACCTGCCTCACAGTCAAGGGCGCCGAAGATGTACTCCACAAACAGTTTGCTTTCGAGCTCTCCACTAGATCGGAGACTATGTACTTCATCGCCGATTCGGAGAAAGAGAAGGAAGATTGGATCAATTCGATCGGGCGGTCAATTGTTCAGCACTCTCTCTCGGTTACTGATAAAGAAGTTGTCGATTACGATAGCAGGAAATAGAAGCTTAAATTTTGGGATTTCGTCCTTGATTCTGCATAATTAGGTATAATTTTTTTTATTAGTATCCTTTGTATTTTGATAAAGTTTAGTACTGTGAGTGGAATCAAATATTTATGTCACCGATTGTACATCGTGGATTACGACAGTAAGCAATGGAAATTGGGTGATGGTGTAAATTTAGCCGTGTTTTTATCTTTTGTTACCGAGTAATTTGATAAATTTTCATTCCATATGTTGGATGTGTAAATGAATTGAAATGTTGTTTCTCTTTGATCGTTGTAAAAGTAATATGCTTTTTATTCATAATTCACTTTCTTATGACAGATGAAATCAGTAGATTCTAAAATGAAAAAATTAGGTATTTTTATTTTTATTTTTATTTTTATTTTTCGGTTGTTTAGAATGTGTATGTGTATATAAACTGATTATGAAGTGGTAGATTACAATAGCAAGAAATGGAAGTGTAGTGTTCCATTCTCATTGATGATAATGTAAATGTGGGTATATTTACTATTTTCTTTCAGTGTAATTATGATAACTTCCATGTGATTTACAGTTGGTGATTACTAAATTTTAGGTATGTTTCGTCTCATCTCTTAGGTTAGGTTTGATTAACTTTTACGACATTGGTGCAATGAGCATGTGGATTTAAATATTTTTTTTTATTGTTGCATCATTTTAAGAGTAACTTGTGTGTGTATGTTCTAAACTGTCAATCAGGTATAAAATGTGTCGAGGTGCTAACTTTTAGAGATTATTAAGTTTACTTGAAGGTGTACTTGCTCTTTTTTGGACCTTAATGTGTGTTGGAATCTATTTTTTGCCATTTTTTTATCGAGAAAAAAAAGAGGTAAGGCAGATCACCTGTGTTTTTATTAATGCATCTGTGTTGCCTTTTCCTAAAATATTGACTACAATGTAAAGTGAGGGTTGTCTACTTGTCTTTCAAGTTTCTGTAGGAACGAGCTGTTTTAATCTCTCATGAGAAATGTTATAGAACATCATGTTATTTGTGTAATGTGTGTGTTATTAAGCTCGTCTCTCATTCTGTAGTTGTAACTTGAAAGCATAATTTTTTTAAAAAGGATCAATGAAATTTTGAGTTGTTGATAAGTGATAACTGAATTACTGATTATGATGGCAATAGATAGAAGTATAGAGATTGATCTCTGTTTTTTCTTGCAACAATGGGCAAAAAAGTTCTATTTTCTTCAGTAACTTGATGTTCATTGGAATCCATGATTTGTTGCAATTTGTGCTGCATTAACTAAGAAGAACAGAAATTTTTAAATGATTTGTATAATCACCAATAGTGGGACTTATATGGTCTGGATATCAAACTCTGGATTCCTTGTATCAAGATGGTAAGACTTCACTTGTGCTTCACTAATTACATCTAGATTGCCCTTTGGTCTTAAGGAAACGGTTACACTATTCTAGGTGAAGCGGAGAGAGTATTGCTAAATTTTGCAGCTCGTGAAATGAAAAACTCTCGAGTAGACAGGAGGGATTGGGCAATTAGGTAACCTCTCATGCGCATCCATCGTTATTTCCATGCCTTTGTATATGTATTATGTCAAGACTAAAGTAATAGTTAAACTTACATCTTTGCAGACCTTATATATATATATATATATATATATATATATATATATATATATATATATATATATATATATATATATATACAATATTTGTGTATTACCCAGTAGAGTTATGGCGACGGATTTTTTGAGCTATAGCGACGGTAAACTGTTGCCATAGCCCATAATAGCTATAACGACGGGTGAAACCGTCGCTATAGCCCAAAAAACCGTCGCCATAGCCGATTGTGTAATACACAACTGTATATATACATTTTTCCCTATATATAATTATTTTATTTATTTTTTATAACTAGGAATGAGGAATTGAGCAAGGTTCATGCATAACTTGAGTAGATCTAAACAGTTCAACAATTATAGTAACCCTTTGTTCAATATCTATTGCTCAGGTATTTGTTTGGGGTGTGATTTTCATTTTTCACATGGGTGAATCATGTGATTTATTAGTTTCTCCCTTCCCGTGTGGTTGTGCAACAAGTGTTAGTATACACCATATTAAATTCTAAGTTAAGTAATACAATACAGTAAAAGGGGCCAAGGGGGAGCTCCAAATGGCTACCTGAAAGGTTTGGGTACACCATAATTTAAACTGAATTATGTACATGATCGGTTGACAAGCAACGTCAGAAAACACCCAAATGGCTAGTTGTTGGAGTCGGCTGTTCTTTTTTATTTTTTAGATGATTTTGGAGGCAGCTTTTGAAATCAATTTTTCTCTACCTTTATCTGGGGGGATGTTATCTGATTATTGTTCGATACCACTTATTGAGTATTTCCGAAGGAAAAAAACTTGCCTCTGCTTTTGTTTATCTAGTGTAATTTCCTATTCAATTGGCAACCTCTATCCAGTACCCAGTTAATATACCCTATTAGAGGAGTCATCATGTGGGGAGAGCATTTCAACAAAATGATTTTACTGTTGTTGCATAATGTGGTTGCTTTCATAGAGAAAGCAGTATCAGATTTTACTGTTGTTACATAATGCAGTTGCTTTCATAGAGAGAGCATTATCTGTTAGTGAAGCATAATGCAGTTGCTTTCATAGAGAAAGCATTATCTGTTTGTGAAAATCTTTGGGTGAAAATCTTTGGAGCTCGGCTCGAATATAGTTGGAGAAACTTTTGGTTGGAGAAAGTCTTTGGTTTTATCTAATTTAGATCACATTTTCTGGTTTAAAATGTAGGCTAGTACTTGAGTGTGTCACACTGTCTCTGTTGGTTTTTCATTCATGTTCCTATAGTATCAAACAATTTTGGTTAGTTTTTGCATACTTTTAAGATTCTGCTTGGATTTATTTATCAAAAAAAGAAAGATTCTGTTTAGATTTTACTGAGTTGTTAGGGGTTTAAAGAATAAACAGGACAAGCAATTTATCCTGTGAGTTCTATATATTGAATCAAGAGTTTGTTTCCAAAGAGAGAGAGAGAGAGAGAGAGTTAGAGTTGCAGCTTCAGTACTGCATTGTGAAAAATGTGTGTTAATTTTCTTGTGCTAATTTGTTGTCTTCTTCTTCACTATTCTTCCATATGCGAACGTGTTTTAAGTTTGTTTTAGTGTCCTATTTTATCTATTTGTTGTATCTATTCTTGCATACAATAGCTTGTTGTCTTTTGACTATTTTTCTTTGGCTGGGTGTAATTGAGGAGTTTTTGCTTATTTATTATTGTGTGCCCCTTGTGAGAATCTTAGGTCTGTTTCATTTTGAAACCCTGTAAGTGTGTTAGGGATTAGATAAGTGGAATTGTTGAAGGTGCATATTTCTTTTTCCAAGGGTAGGACTACTATGGTTCATGTTTGTTTGTCCCATATATTCTGTCTTACCTATCTTTGCTAAAGTTGACCAGAGTTTTCTTTTGTGGTTGAGAGGAGCAATTATGTGTTTGTCCTAGTAGGTGGGGGTTGTGTTGAGTAATTTGGTCCTTAAGACTGTTGTTTTGATAGGTAAGAACTATGGACATTTCATTCGGAACCTCATTCTTTTTTTATATAAAGTTATTCGAAGCAGGTTTGGTATGCCACTGAGGTCGTGAACTTATTTACACATGCAATTCCTTGGAAATTCATCTTCCAAGTTCCAAGGATACTTCTTTTGTTCATAATATGAGATCGATCCGGAGTTGGGAACTACCGGCAGGGGCGAGGTGGCTTTCGCTAATGTCTCGCATGTTGGGTGGGAGATAATGAGTTCTTATTGGTTTTCAACTGTTTGTTTTACATTTTTTGTTGTATAATGTTATTATTTTTAGTTTCATATTGGAATTGTATTTCTCCAGAAATCTCAAGGATCTAGATTCCAGTGAGTTGGTATTTTTTGTTTAGATAAGCACACCTGATTCCTGAAGTTCAATTCCAATTGTTTCCTTCTCTCGGAAGGGATGTTCCTCTATTTTGACTCTATGCTGCACTTATTCAGTTCCCATTGGCTTGAAGGTCTCTTAAAAAGCTAAAGCTTTTGTCTCGGATTTTACCAAGATTGAATACTATATCAAGATCAAAAATCCTATTTTTTGACAACTGATATTTTTACATAAAAAATTGATATTTTCACCTGATTTCTCTCACGTGAATAGTAAGTGGGTCTTACCTCCATGTAAGAGAGTCTCGTGTAATATCATTTTAACATGTGGAAATATTAGTTTCTTATTTTATTTTATTTTTGGCTAACTTAAGACATATAAACACGTATTATTTCGGAACAATTACATTTTCTAGTACATTTTTAAAAATTATTACAACAATAGTTCACTCATAAAATATTTACACAATTAATGCATTTAAAGTTTTATTTACATAATTAGTGAATTTATTCTTCCTTTAATTTAGTTGTGTGATTTACACCTCACCCTCCCTCCACCTCATCCCCACCACTTCCTTTTATTTTTATCCGTCTGGTTTCTCCTTACCTTTTGACATAGTCCATCCCATTCCAGGTTTCTTTTATTATTTTCTTCCTCCTCATCCATTCTTTCTTTTTGTTTCATTCCTCTATTTATCTAGTCAGGTATCAGTTTCTCTCTATAAAATTTTTTGAGACTTTGAGTCTCGCATTATACTAATAAGAAATCAAACGGTTAATGGGTCAAGATGATGAAGCATCCGGTTTTACCACAACACAACTATGAGTCTTTTTCTTCTTTTCACCCACCAATTTTCTAAAATATCTTTTCACTTCCGATTTTATGCTTTATGTACTTGTACACCCATTTGGTTTGGTTTTGTGGGTCGTCGAATTTTATGGAGGAAGACATGAAGTTGGAGAGAGAAAAAGCGAGATTAATTCTGAAAACACAACATCTTCTGAGTTCTGAGGCTTATTTGCAAAAAGCATGCAAGCTTTGAAAAGAGTTTGATATTTTCAGTCGGCTAAAAGGCATGCTTTGTTTGATAATTTTTTCATAGTACAGTTGGTAGCCAAACCTTCATACTAAGGTAACCAATTCAATTTTATTAAGTTACCAATTTATTTTGAATGTGATGCAGTTGGTAGCCAAACCTTTATGCAGTTGGTTGCCAAACTTTCAGACCAAGGTAACCAATTCATACTACAGGTGTTGAGGTAGATTGGTTACCATTGTATAAAGGTTTGGTTACCTTGATATAAAAGTTTGGTTACCTTGGTATGAAGGGTTAGTTATCAACATTACATTCACTCTTTTATCTCTCTCTTTTCTATGCAGTGTTCTTATTTTTCTTTGGATATAAAATTGGAATTGAAATTTCTGGACATGAAGAAATTGTAAAAAATCAAATATCCATGATTAAGGTTTTAATTTCCAGTTCGGTTGTTGTGCGGAAGAGAGGGAAAATGGCAGTGAAAGAGATGAAAAAAAATGATAAGGAATTACGGCTTATTGTAGATTTAAATGATAAAGTTGTTGATGTAAGAACTAAAGTGATTGTAGGGAAATTATTGAGGAACAAAAAGGTTGACAATGTTGTGGTTTCAAAGAAGAATGTGAGGAAGAGGATTACGCAGGAAGAAGAAGTGAAGTTTACGAGAATATTTTGAGGGAGATGAAGATTTGAATTTTAATATTTGAATTTGAATTATTATTTTGAATTTGAATTTATTTTTGTTGTTAGATCCAAGATGTTTGAATTTGAATTATTAATTATGACAGTTATTTCTCCTTGATTTTAGGCTTACTTATTATTGTGAATTGAATCTTATACTAATTCCCTAAATTAATGAATTGTAATTGCACTAATATTGTAAATAAATATGAGAAAATTATTATTTTTGTAATTATTTTGATGATGCACTAATAGTGTAATTACTTTTAAAATGTTGTATATTATTGTAAAGGACCCTATTATTTCCCACTAGTTTAAACTCTCACCTTCGCAAGAAATGGGGATAATCATTGGGTCAACACCCCTTGATTAAAGGCCCTACATCTTGATTGTTTTTCATGATTTGATGTGGGCCGACTTCTTGTCCTTTCATCTTTCTATACTCATTTGTGATTGTTTAAACCAGAAACTGTAACTTGAAACCATTTGAATTGTTGCGAAATAGTTTCTAAGAATGCGGTGCGATTTCAGGTGGTGCGATTTTTGCTCGAAAATTCATTGAAAAAAATAATAAAATTGTCGTACTTTTTAAATTCTAAATAAATCTAAAAATTGTTGGCTTGTTATCTATTATATATACTAAATTACAGTACATGACACCATATATTGATATATGTCATTCTACAAATTCAACACATGTCCATCTTAAATAATTTTAATGGCAAAAGCACCTTTTGGCCACTGTGGTTATAGTGATTTAACGAATTAGCCACTGTATTTTTAAAATATTCAATTAGCCCACTGAACTTTTTAGAAATGTTCAATAAGCCCATTCCGTCCAATTTCTTGGACGGACGTTAACAAATTGCACACGTGACATTGAAAAAAAAAACAAAAAAAATTATTTTCTGATGCGGTAGCATAAAAAAATAAAATTAAATAACACCATTGATTATGTGACATGTACAATACATGTTGACTTTAAATTTAATTGTATAAGACCAATTTTTTTTTGAATTTTTTAGACAAAAAAGAAATAATACAAATTACAAACATAAATAAATTAATATTTATAAACATAAAGAAATAATGAATTTTTCTTTCTTTTTCTTTACCTAAATATTTATAATATTTATTAAAATAATAATAAAATTAATTTTATTCATCTCATTTAACCCTCTTTATCAAAAAATTTGTATCAATGAGATCTAGTACAACATTATATTAACTTTTAAAAAATTAAAAATTAAAAATCATTAATTACGTGACAAAAAATAATTAAAATAATAATAACATTAAAATAAATAGTTTAATTCATTTTCTTTATTTGTATTCTTTTCTTTATCTCTTTTCCTTTCTTTTAATAATTATTTTTTTATTTTAAAAATTAATACTAATATATATTTTAATGATATAAAAAGTAAGTTCATAATTAACATAAAATAGAAAATTTGATACAATTAGCAAAAATTAGTTAAACAAATGACTTAAAAATTAAAATTAATTATACAATCATTAATTTTAATTTACATAAACCCTAATTCCCCAGGTTCTCTGTACTTCAAGGTTAGATCTTGACTTTTTGTCGGGGGGAGTAAGTCGATTTGAACTAATCGAGTATGAAATTTCAAATCGATTTGACATGAATTTCTCCTTATTTGTCGGCGTTTGAACCTTAATCTATTCTTTTTTAATTTTGGAAAAGCACTGCAATATCCTTAGATCCAACCCTATGTTCTTGTATTTGTATTGTTGAAAAATTGACTGCACTTTTTGTCATTTTTGTAATCACCATTGATGGAATATGTATATGTCATGGTGGCGGAGGTGGGAGAACAGATTTTCCCCTTTCCCTTTTTATTTCTCATGTTCGTCTCCATCTTGTTCGGTAATAGAGTCTCATCGGCCGGAGACCGTAATTGTGAGACCCCATATTTTATGAATAAAGATTTAAATTTCTCGAAATATTTTTTTTAAAATTATGGTGTGGATTTGATATAATGTTATAGTTGTGGGTATATTTAAAATTTTTGCAAAGTATGCAAGTTGTTGTATTATATTCGATTGGTCTGAGAATATTCGTTTTAGCGAGGAATATTCGCATAATGGCAAGAATCATTGGTGGACCCCACAATGTAATTATTGCCGGATTGAAAAATAACAAAAATATTTTTATGAAAATAACTACGGAAGTTTTACAGTTAATATTGTTGAACTACTTTCATTAGTAAAAAAGTACAATGTACGCTGTGGTTGCATAGTAGTACACGGTATTGATTATTGATGCTTACGTGAGAAGTCACTCAGTTTTGCTTATTATTTGAATTCCTATTTACCCATTTTTCAAAATAATTGGTAGAAATTATTTAAAGGTGGGGCCCACATGTGGGGCCCATATGTGTTGAAAAACTGATTTTAGAAATGGGGGTGGGAGAGAGTTACGTATGGGGAATAAGTTTATATATATATAAGATTGTGATGTGTGTGTATATATATAATATTATATGTGTGAGTGGAGAGTGGTGGGGAGAAAAGAAAGAGTGAAAGTGATGTGTGTGAGTGGAAAATGATGGAAAAGTGGTAGTGTGATAGTGATGTGTAAGAGTGTAGTGAATTTGATTATTGGGTGGGTGGGGGATTGATGTTGGTTATGGGGGAGAAAAATTAAGTGGTGTATATATAATATTGATATATATAAGTTGAAAACATGTGTTTATATATATGTATTATATTTTAATTTTTTTGTTGTAATCTTATTGGTTAGTTGATTGAATTTTTGCATTGGTGATATCAAAACCTTGATACGTATATTTGCAAAATTATTTCATCCATGAATAGTGCTCTTCCATTCTCCTATAAATAGAAGCTCATTCCTTCATTATTTCTTACAAATTCACTGAAACTCTAGAGAGAGAAATTATAGAGAGAAAGAAGAAAAATATTCTGCTACTTCACTACTCTTATATCAAGTATTATTTTACGGTAAAGGATATTATTCTTTTGTATTCAAGAAGAGAACTTCTGTTATTCTATTTCTTTATTGTTATGTTGGAATAACCTGTATATGCGGGCTACCCTATACTTGGTGACATTCTTCTATTATTCTGTCTTTATTATTCTGTTGGAATATGTGACGCCCCCAAAATAGGTATACAACACCCATTCTGAGTCGCCAAATACATGGTACAGAAAGCAAACTACAACTTCAATAATACAATTGTCGTGCAAAATACGACAACACATACTTGTGAGTTTAAATACAAATATTGTCTTCTGCATAATATCCACACTCAAATAAGTCCTCGTTACAATTATTCAAACACTATTTTACTGAAATAGTGAGGACTGCTAAAACATCTTTCTAGAACCATCACTCCATACTCGACTAGTTCTCCTTATGTTCTCACCTCCCGAGAAAAATAGAACAAAAAGGAAAAGGGTGAGCTCAACTAGCCCGAAGAAAGAATATTATGACTAAGATAATATACAACAAATTATCGTTAGTCTTCAACAGAAATAATCTGATAAAATATAATAGCCAACAAGTTTTAGATCAACAATCGCAGCGTGAAACATCAATCCATTAGAAGAGTCGAAGAGAATGAGTTCTACTATCTTCTAAGATTTAAAAGTCCATCATCAATATTTTATCCTCAGTAATAACAATCAATATACATCTTTAATCAAATATTCATCTTTGCACTACGTGCCAAAGATATTCATTTGTATCACCAGGTTGGTCGTATTCATCTCAACACTGTTCATCTTTTGCACTACGGGCCAAAGATATTCATCGATTAATCATTTATCTTTTACACTACTGGTAGAAGATATTTAGTAATATCATCATTTAGGATGAGGATGATGAAAATATTTTAAAGAAAACGAATCCAGTGAAACGGAAGGACAAATAGTAGGGATTCGTATAACAGTTTATCCAAGATCAATAATACTTCATAAATACCAATTTTGAAGCATAATTCAAAAATAAAGATCAAAACATGGATACAATCAAAGATAGTAACCATAATAGACATCTTGGACAAAAAAAGAAAATTTTATTTTTTGGTGAATAGTGCCGTATACGTGAATAGTAATCCCGACATAAAAAGTTCCAAATTTGATAAAAATTCAGATCAATACTTGGCGATAATGATATTGAAGAAATAATATCATATATGAAGAAAATAACATCCCTTACCTCAAAATATCGAGATTCGATCGGAATATCGGTATAAAATCAAGGAAACTTGCATCGATGAATAGAAACTCACAAAGTATCTAAATACTCACAAAATACACTCAATAATCTAGAGAGAGAAAGAGAAAAACTTATTTCGGTGTGATTTTCAATTCTAACTTAGCCTCTATTTATAGGAAAATATTAGCAGACTTGACTGCAACCCCGATGGCTTTACTTTTCTACTATTCCCACCCACCACATTTGAAATAAATTCAGCACATTTCTTCACCAACCACAAGTGGGGCCCACTCAATTCTAGAATTTTCCACTAAAATCATTTATAAACCTAATTTACAATCACCACCTCTTAAAATTCATAACAAATCATACGTTCATTTTTAACCGCTCAAAATTTGTGGACATATATTCAACTTATATATGTATAACATATCCAAAAATTACAACGATCCAACGGTCATTTGATTAAAAATTATAACTCACACAATATATCTCAAAAACGCCGTTTAATTTTTAATACCTTCATTCCGACAAAAATAATGATAAAACACCTCAACATTAACTCCTTCATTTTTAACCACAATAAATATATCCAACATTTATATCCACATAAAATAAATATTTTCTTATCATATGAATCAATAATTAATTATTCACAAATAATATTACGAATCACATTTATGACAACCAGTAGCTCCTCAGAAAGAGGGGCTTTCAATAAGAATTTCTCCTTATTGGCGCGCAATTAGGTGACCAAACATCTCCTTGACAGAACTTTCTAGACATTGCCAATAATACTATCTAATAATATTTGTAAGACCCCAACTTATTATTAATGAAATTTAATTTTCTCTATTTATTATTTTAAAATAGTAATGGTTGATTTGATTAATGTGGATAGTTATGGGTAAAATACGCAAATATTTTAAAATAAGCAAGTGGTTATAAAATATTCATTGTTGTCGGGGAATATTCGTTTGGTCGTGGAATATTAGTCTTGTCGGGGAATATTAAATGCGACGACGCAATGCGACCATGTGTGGGCCCCATAACTTGAAAGCGATTGGATGAAGAAAATGACAAATATAAGTTGTTTAAAAATAACTGGCGTAGTTGTTACCAATTATCTTTGTTAAAATACTCTTTGGTTAAAACACGTGAAGCACCTGCGGTATTGCACCAATTATTGATTCTTACGTGAAAGGCACTTACTCAATAATGGTTACGGTAATTCTTGCTCAAAGATTTTATTGATTTAATAATTCTTTGCGTTGATATTTTATATTCTTTGGTGTTTCAATAATTATCATTACACAATATTTTTCATTATCGAAAGCAATAATTCATATTATCTGAATAATATTATTAGATAACATTATTGGCAATGTCTAGAAAGTTACATCTAAGGAGAGGTTTGGTCACCTAATTGCGGCGCCCAAGAAGAGAAATTCTTATTGAAAGCCCCTCTTTCTAAAGCCGTCCTCAGTTTATCGATATTGTGATTCAGTAATATTATTTGTGAATAAATAATTATTGATTCATATGATGAGGAAAATATTGATTTTATGTGGATATAGATGGAGAAAATTTTAATGTGACAATTGTTGAAATTGAATTTTTATCTTTTTCGATAAAATAATTCATTTAAATATATTATTATATTTTAATAATATAATAATGGTGATATTTTTACAACGAATGTGGGATATATGAGTATACGAGGAGGAAGAGTATTTTTTGTTACAATAAATGTTTAAAACATGTTAAACATGTCGGTTGGACCCCATTTATTGACCGAAATTTGATTATAACATAAAATCTCCCCGCTTTGTGGATTTCGGTCATTTTCTGTTTGGAATTTGGAAAATCTTTCTTCTGCAAAGTTGTAGAGAATTGAATTTCCTATACAAACTTGAGAGATTCGAATTTTCTGATAGAAGGTCTATTTATTATGAATTATTTAAGTTTCGAAGCTCCGAAATAATTGATTTTTGGAAGTTTAAAATATTTTAAATTGGAAAAACATTTTTATTACTTTTTCTAGAAGGTGAGCATGTGAGAAATGCTAGGAGCTCAATTCTAAGAGGCATAGGAAATTTTATTATAAATAATAATATTATATTAAATTTTACATTTTTTGGTGTTCTAAGCGTTTTCCTATAAATAGGGTCTTAGGTTAGAATTGAAAATCACACCGAAATTGAAGTTTTCTCTCTATATTATCGGTATTTTTATGAGTATTTTGAGTATACTTTGAGTATTGCTATACTGATACAAAGTTCAAGTTATAGTCGATATCCTGTGTTTAACTAAATCTTGTCTTTGTGAGGTAAGGGATATTATTTTTTTTCGTAATGATATTATTTCTTCAATATCATTATCTTTGAAATATTGATATGAAGTTTTATCAAATTTGGAACATTTGGTGTTGGAGTTACTATTCACGTATATCGACCTTATTCACGATCACGACACTTATTTACTGAATACTAAGACTATTCATAGAAAAATAAAATTTTTCCTTTTCGCCTAAAATATCTATTCGGATACTAGCTTTGATTGTATCCATGTTTTGATCATTCTTGAATTTTACACCAATCGTGATTATTTTTGAGGTATTTTTGGACGTGGATAAAACAAAGTACTAATCCTTAATCCTTAATCCTTGTCATTTTGTTTCACCGGATTCGCTTTCTTTAAAATTATTTTCATCATCTTCAGTCTTAAATGATGATATTATGGAATATCTTTGGCACAGTAGTGCAAAGATGAATGATTTTGAAGAATATCTTTGGCCAGTAGTAGTAAAGATGAACATGTGTTTAGATGAACATGACCCGGTGATGAATATCTTTGGCACAGTAGTGCAAAGATGAATATTTGATTCCAGGATATATATTGATTGATGTTACGGGGATAAAAGATAGACGATGAACTTTTAAATTCATACATAGAAGATAGTAGTTTGCATTCTCTACTTAACTCTTCTAATGAATTATTATTTTCATTGCGAATATTGATTTAAAACTTGTTGCCTATCAGTATTCTATTAGATTTTTTTTTCCTGTTGAAGACTAATGATAATTTGTTGTATATTATCTTAGTCATAATATTCTTTATCGGGCTAGTTGAGCTCACCCTTTTCCTTTTTGTTCCATTTTTCTTCTCGGAGGCGAGAATATAAGCGAGTACGCAGTCGTAGTATGGAATGAAGGTTCTAGAGAGAGTTGTTTAGTAGTCCTCACCATTTTGTAAAATAATGTATCAATAAATGTGATGAGGATTTATTTGAGTATAGATATTGTCTAGAAGATAATATTTGTATTCAAACTCACAGCTTTCTTGTTGTAATAATAAAGTTGTAGTTGTTTACATACACGATTGACAACTCAAAATGGGTGATGTAATAAAATATTAATATTAATATTATAAATTCCTACGCCCACTTTTAAGGATCTGAATTCAGCATTTACATCACATGCAAGACCCACCTTTAATGACAAAAACGTTTTTCATAATAAAAATAATTAAAACTTCCAAAAATTAATTATTTCGGAGCTTCGGAACTTCAATAATTCATAATAAATAGCCCTTTCATCAGAAAATTCGAATCTCGCGAGTTTTTATAGGAAATTCAATTCTCTACAACTTTACAGAAGAAAGTTTTTCCAAATTCCAAATAGAAATTGACCAAAATCCACAAACGGGCGATTTTACAGGCTATAATCAAATTTCAGTCAATAAATGGGGTCCACCGACATGTTTAACATGTTTTAAACATTTATTGCAACAAAAATACTCTTCCTCCTCGTATACTCATATATCCCACATTCGTTGTAAAAATATCACCGTTAATATATTATTAAAATAATATATTTAAATGAATTATTTTATCGTAAAAGATAAAATATTAATTTTCAACAATTGTCATTTTAAAAATTTCTCCATCTATATCCACATAAAATCAATATTTTCCTCATCATATAAATCAATAATTAATTATTCACAAATAATATTACGTAATCACAATATTGACAACCGTGCGGTTCAGGAAAGAGGTGGCTTTCCAATAAGAATTTCTTCTTACTCAACAAGCAAATTAGGTGACCAAACCTCTCCTTAGACAAGACTTTCTAGACATTGCCAATAATGTTATCTAATAATATTATTTAGATAATATGAATTATTGCTTCGATAATGAAAAATATCACAGAATGACAATTATCAAAACAACGGTAATATAAAATATCAACGCAAAGAATTATTAACTCAATAAAATACCGAATAAAGAATTACTCGTAACCATTATTGAGTAGTGCCTTCTTACGTAAGAATCAATAATTGGTGCAATACCGGTGCCTCTTCGCAACAACGCCAGACATCGTGTTTTAACCAAGGGTATTCCAATAGTGTTAATTGTATAACTTCTGCCGTTATTTTTAAACAACTTATATTTGTCGCTTTCTTCATCCAATCGCTTTCAGTTATGGGGCCCACACATGGTCATTTTGTCATTGCATTTAATATTCCCCGACAGCGATCGAAATATTCCACGACCAAACGAATATTCCCCGACGATAATGAATATTTTATAACCACTTGCTTATTTTGAAATATTTGCGTATTTAACCCCTAACTATCCACATTAATCAAATCAACCCTTACTATTTCAAAATAATAAATAAAGAAAATTCCTTTTTATTTAAAAATTTCGGGGTCTTACAACCTCCGCTCCTTATGAAATTTCGTCCTCGAAATTGACATACGTACCTGGTGTTTCGAAAAGGTGAGGATACCTCGCTTTCATTTCCGCTTTCCAATTCCCGTGTCATTTCCTCTATAGCATGATTCCTCCACAAAACTTTAACTTGTGGTATGACCTTTCTTAGCGTAGGACATGCTCCTTCCTATCCAAGATCTTGGATGTACCTCTCCTCATACGTTAAGTCTTGACTATCTCGTCCGGTTCTAACTCAATAACGTGGTTCGGGTCTTTCACATATTTACTGAAGTATGAGATATGTGAAACACATTATGAACACGAGACATACTCGGAGGTAACGCAAGTCTATAGGCTACATTTCCTACTCGGTCAAGAATTTGAAATGGACCAATAAATCGTGGATTGAGCTTTCCTCTCTTCCCAAATCTTGTAACTCCCTTCCATGGAGCAACTCGCAACAATACATGATCCCCTACATTAAATTCCACGTCCTTTCGATGAAGATCCGCATAACTCTTTTGTCGATCTTGTGCCGCTTGTATACGTTGTCGAATCATTTGGATCTTTTCGGTGAGTCATACGTCTTAACTCGGGTCCCAATAATGTTGCTTCACCCACCTCATCCCAACATATTGGAGAACGACATTTTCGTCCATATAATGCTTGAATGGAGCCACACCTATACTTGCACGATAATCTGTTGTTGTAGGAGAATTCCACCAATGGTAAATACTTATCCCAACTACCCTTGAAGTCTAGGACACGAGTCTTAATAGATCTTCAAGAGTTTGAATAGTCCTCTCGATTGTCCGTCCGTTTGGGGATGGTATCTTAAACTAAATCGCAAATCCGTGCCCATAGCTTTTTGCAAGCTAACCCAAAATCTTGAAGTGAATCTTGGGTCACGATCCTAAACTATGGATACAGGCATGCCATGCAACCTCACAATCTCATTCACGTGCATACTAGTAAGACGTTCAAGGAATAAGTCTCCGTGTCGGCAAAGAAATGAGCGAGACTTGGTTAATCTATCAACAATAACCCAAATAGCATTGATGCCTTGAGAAACCGTAGGAAGAAGACCCGTGAACGAAATCCATAGTAATGTGTTCCCACTTCCATTCCTAAATCTCAAGTGGTTGCAACGGACCCTTAGGTACAAGATGCTCCGCCTTTACGTTAGCAAGTTAAACACATCGAGATAAACTTGGCAATCTCTCTCTCATATTGTTCCACCAAAATGTATGTCAAGATCACGATACATTTTAGTACTTCCAGGATGGATTGCAAATGGCGTGATTGTGTGCCTCCATCATAATCTTGTACTTCAAATCGAGTCGTTAGGAACACAAAGTCTAGAGTGGACTCAAGTATTCCTTCTTCATCAATTCTCGCCTTCGCAATAGCTCCTTCTTGTACTTTCTTCTTCATACGCATCGCCTCCTGCCTGGGTGGCTTGAGCAACCTTAACTTTTTCTATTAAAGTTGGCTCTACGTCGTATACTTGACATCATCGCACTTTCGCTCCCGTATGATCTTCTTCTACTCAATGCGTCGCCTACCACGTTAAACTTTACCGGGATGGTATTGAATAGTGTGGTCGTAGTCTTTCAATAGCTCGAGCCAACGTCATTTTGCCAGATGTTGAGTTCTTTTTGAGTGAAGAAATATTTAAGGCTTTTATGGTCCGAATATATCTCCACTTTCTCCCCATATAGATAGTGCCTCCATATTTTAGCGCCGGAACGATCACGCTAACTCTAGATCATGAGTAGGATAATTCCTCTCATACTCTTTAAGTTGTCGCGAGGCATAGGCTATGACTTTCCCACGTTGCATGAGAACACATCCTAACCCTTTGCACAAGCATCGGCAGAGATAACAAATCCATCCGAACCGGATGGTATTGTTAGAAACAGTCTTAGAAATAAGTCTCCTCTTAAGCTCTTGAAAACTTTTCTCGCATTCTTCGCTCCCAAACGAATTTTGTATCCTTCCGGGAGTTAGGCGAGTTAATGGAGTAGCGATTCGAGAAAACCCTTCCACGAATCTCCGATAATAACCACTAAGCCCAAAAGCTACGTACTTGATCACCGACTTCGGTTGCTCCCAACTTTGTATTGCTTCAATCTTCACGGATCAACAGATACTCCATGTTTCGACACCACGCGCCCAAGGAATGCTACTTCCTCGCCGAACTCGCATTTCTTCAATTTGGCATATAGTTTGTTTTCACGAAGCCTTTGGAGTACCAACTTCAAATGGTGCTCATGATCTTCACGGCTTTTGGAATATATGAGGATGTCATCAATAAAGACAACAACGAATTGATCCAAATATTCCTTGAATACTCGGTTCATCATATCCATGAAAGTCATAGAGCATTAGTCATCCGAAAGACATGACTAAGAATTCATAATGCCCGCATCGAGTTCTAAAGCGCGTCTTTGGAATATCCTCGCCTAATCTTCAAATGATGATATCCGAATCGAAGATCGATTTTGAAAAGAATTGTGCCCCTTGCAATCGGGTCAAACAAGTCATCAATACGAGGTAGAGGATACCTATTCTTGATGGTGACATGGTTCAATTCCGATAGTCAATACAAAAGTCGCATACTCCCGCCTTTTCTTCTTTACAAATAAAACAGGAGCACCCCGAGGAGATGTACTAGGGGCGAATGAAACCGATGTCCAATAATTCCTCGTAGTTGGACCTTTAACTCCACGAAGTTCAATAGGAGCCATTCGATATGGGGTTTTAGAAATGGGCTTTGTACCGTGTTCAAGATCAATAAAGAATTCAACTTCACGCTTACGGGGTAGACCGGGAAGTTCTTCTAGAAATACATCGGAAAGTCAATAACAACAGAATATTATTCAAATTTGGCGTGTCTTTATTCAAATCCATAACATGGGCTAAGAAAGCTTGACATCCGCTTTTCAATAAACGAATAGCTTTATGATTAGATATGATAGTGATTGATTTTAATGGTTTAGTTGCTTGAATTGCATAACACAGGTTGGTTAGGAATATGAAAACTAACAACCTTACGAAAACAATCAATTTTGGCATGATGAGTAATTAACCAATCAATCCTAAAATCACATCAAAAGCAAGTATCTTTAAAGAGATAAGGTCAACGGTAAGTAATGGTGCCAACTTGAATCAAACAAGATTTATAAGCGATGGATGTGATGAAAGTTTCTCCTAACGGAGTTTCCACAAATAGGTCAAAGTCTAATTTCTCCTGAGTCAAGTTTAAACGTTGAGCACAAGGCGGGAGAGATAAATGAATGGGTAAGACCCAGATCAAGTAAGGTATAAACTTCGCGAAGAATTTATAAATAGCTTACCCGTGATCACCTCGTTTGGGTTCTCGCATTATGACCGATCACAACAAACGCTTCTTCCGGAATCGTTGACTTTGACTTTTCGGGATGATCTTTTGAGTCACCGTCCCGGTGAACTAGGTTTTGCTACTGCATAATCTCGAGCGATATGTCCTTCCTTTCCACAATTATAGCATACCTTGAATCATTGTGGACGGTTTGGTGATATGTCCCTCTTTTCCGCATTTGTAGCATATGATGGGTGGTCGTTTCTCCTCCCTTAGAACCGATTCTTTCTTACGCATCCTGCTATCTTCACATAATCGTTGTTAAATCTCCTCTTTTTAAAATCTCCTCCCGACTCGCTTCTTCTATTTTCATGGCCATGATTACCACCAGTGAGTGGTTACCATTTCATCCGTCTGTTTCTTTCTCCGCAGTTATCATTATTCTGTTGATCGCTATCTCTCGATCACGATCCTGGTTGTGGTCCTCAGTTGACCGTACTCGTTATCTCGCTTTCTAATAATTGAGCCTGCATACAACATCCGAATAAAGAGAAAAATTTATGAGAAATGAGATATCGACGTATGTCGGGTTTCAAACCTCTAAGAAACATTCGCGTCATCGTTCCTCATTCTCCACCAAAATGAGGTGCAAACACGGATAACTCTGCAAACTTTGCCTCGTCTTTGAGACACCGTCGTATTGTTTTGTTCCAATCGATGAACTCCACTTCCTTCATATATTTAACACTTTCGTGAAAGTATTTGTCATTAAATAGCTTCAAACGCCTCCCAAGACATCTTTGAGTCGGTACCGGATGGAGTACGCTTCACGACTCTCCACCAAGAGTCCGCCGCCACGAAACATAAAGGTGGCGAATGGAACCTTCTGTTCCTCAAGTGCATCCCAAGACATCGAATATCTTGGTAATTTGTTTGACCCATGTTTCCGCCATGATCGGATCTGGTTTTCCTTAAATTACGGTGGTCCCAACTCTTTGAATCTAACTTAATTGTGACAACCCGTGAATTGCTATCATTTCCTCCTCAGATTTTGAACACGAGTCTCCTCGTCTCGATTTTGCATGAATCGCAAAAACTTCTAAACATCCCATCGTTCATCATCTCGCTTTCAATGGTGTTGTTCACAGGGAGGAACATTGCCAACTGTTGCACGTTCTCCTCGTTGGTGAGTACAGGGCATCTCCACGGTCTCATTTCCATTGTTAATATTCTCGATCGACATTCTCAAATCATTGTCATAAAACAAGGGTTAATTAAGGAAATCAATATATCACACAATATCCCTATATATCTTGACCAACTAACAAATAAGCTTAGGTAGGACACACTAGCGAAGGATTTACTCGTCTCTCCCTCCTAGTTCTATTCCCCATCTCCGCCAGAGATCATATCCCTAAGCTCGATACCAACCGTGGCGCCCCAAAATAGGTATACATCACCCATTCCGAGTTGTCAATACATGGTACGAAACAACTACAACTTTATTATTACAACAATAAAAGCGTGAGTTTGAATACAAATATTATCTTCTGCATAATATCTATACTCAAATAAATCCTCATCACATTTATTGATACATTATTTTACAAAAATGGTGAGGACTACTAAACAATCCTTTCTAAAACCTTCATTCCATACCCCCAGGCTAAATGCATTTCGCTATATTCTCGCCTCCACGAGAAAAATGGAACAAAAAGGAAAAGGTGAGCTCAACTAGCTCAAGAAAGAATATTATGACTAAGATAATATACAACAAATTATCGTTAGTCTTCAACAGGAAAAATATAATAGAATACAATAGACAACAAATTTTAAATCAATATTAGCAATGTGAAATAATAATTCATTAGAAGAGTTAAGTAGAGAATGCAAACTACTATCTTACATGTATTAATTTAAAAGTTCATCGCTCATCTTTTATCCTCAGTAACATCAATCAATATACATCTCGAAATCAAATATTCATCTTTTTACTACGGGCCAAAGATATTCATCGATTAGTCATGTTTATTTAAACACTGCTCATCTTTGCACTACGGGCCAAAGATATTCTTCAAAATCATTCATCTTTGCACTACGGGCCAAAGATATTCTTAAGAAATCATTCATCTTTGCACTACTGGGCCAAAGATATTCCATAATATCATCATTTAAGACTGAGGATGATGAAAAATATTTTTTTAAAGAAACGAATCCAGTGAAACTAAATGACAAGGATTAAGGATTAAGGATTCGTACTTGGTTTTATCCACGTCCAAAAATACCTCAAAAATAATCATAGTGGTGTAAAATTCAAGAATGATCAAAACATGGATACAATCGAGTTAGTATCCAGAATAGATGTTTTAGACGAAAAGAAGAAATTTTATTTTTCGGTGAATAGTACCATATCGTGAATAGTCTTGGATATCGTGAATAGTCCGTATATCGTGAATAAGTAACTCAAACACCAAAAGATAGAAATTCCACAAAAACATCTTCACGCTTACGTGAATAAGACTTTATGTGAATAGTAACTCGTGAATAAGTAACTCGTGAATAAGTAACTCGTGAATAGTAACCCCGACATGAAAAAGTTCCAAATTTGATAAAAACTTCAGATCAACATTTCAGCATAATGATATTGAAGAAATAATATCATTACTGAAAAAATAATATCCCTTACCTCGAAAGATCAAGATTTCTAAATTTAAACACCTGATATAAAGCTATGACTTGGACTTGCACCGTATAGCAATACTCAAAGTATACTCAAAATACTCACAAGAATACGCTCGATAATATAGAGAGAAAAACTTCAGTTTCTGGTGTGATTTTCAATTCTAACCTAAGAACCCTATTTATGTAAAAAACGCTTTAGAACACCAAAAGCAGAAAATTTAATAAAATATTAATATTAATATTATAAATTCCTACGCCCACTTTTAAGGATCTGAATTCAGCATTTACATCACATGCAAGACCCACCTTTAATGACAAAAACGTTTTCATAATAAAATAATTAAAACTTCCAAAATTAATTATTTTGACTTGAACTTCAATAATTCATAATAAATAGCCCTTTCATCAGAAAATTCGAATCTCGCGAGTTTTTATAGGAAATTCAATTCTCTACAACTTTGCAGAAGAAAGTTTTTCCAAATTCCAAATAGAAATTGACCGAAATCCACAAACGGGCGATTTTACAAATTTATAATCAAATTTCAAATTGATAAATGGGGTCCACCGACATGTTTAACATGTTTTAAACATTTATTGCAACAAAAATACTCTTCCTCCTCATATACTCATATATCCCACATTCGTTGTAAAAATATCACCGTTAATATATTATTAAAATAATATATTTAAATGAATTATTTTATCGAGAAAAAGATAAAATATTAATTTTCAACAATTGTCATTTTAAAATTTTCTCCATCTATATCCACATAAAATCAATATTTTCCTCATCATATAAATCAATAATTAATTATTCACAAATAATATTACGAATCACAATATTGACAACCAGCGCTTCTGTGAGAAGAGGGCTTTCCAATAAGAATTTCTTCTTCTCTGGCAAGCAATTAGGTGACCAAACCTCTCCTTAGATGTAACTTTCTAGACATTGCCAATAATGTTATCTAATAATATTATTTAGATAATATGAATTATTGCTTCGATAATGAAAAATACTTGTGTAATGACAATTATCAAACAACAAGAATATAAAATATCAACGCAAAGAATTATTAACTCAATAAAATACTCGAATAAAGAATTACTATAACCATTATTGAGTAGTGACTTCTTACGTAAGAATCAATAATTGGTGCAATACTGGTATCTTCTTGTGCAACGCCAGACATCGTGTTTTAACCACCGGTATTCCAATAGTGTTAATCTTGATAACAACTACTGTAGTTATTTTTAAACAACTTATATTTGTCGCTTTCTTCATCCAATCGCTTTTCAAGTTATGGGGCCCACACATGGTCGCTACTGGGTCAGCATTTAATATTCCTCGACAAAGATTTAATATTCCACGACCAAACGAATATTCCCCGACGATAATGAATATTTTATAACCACTGCTTATTTTGAAATATTTGCGTATTTAACCCCTAACTATCCACATTAATCAAATCAACCCTTACTATTTCAAAATAATAAATAAAGGAAATTCCTTTTATTTAAAAATTTTGGTCTTACAAATATGAAGAGAGAGATTGCAAAGTTTATCTCAATGTGTTTAACTTGTCGGCGTGTAAAGGCGAGACATCTAGTACCTAAGGGTCCGTTTCAACCACTTGAGATTCCGAAATGGAAGTGGGAACACATTACCATGGATTTCGTTACGGGTCTTCCTACGGTTTCTCAAGGCATCAATGCTATTTGGGTTATTGTTGATAGATTAACCAAATCTGCTTTCATTTCTTTGCCGATACGGAGACTTATTCCTCGAACGCCTTGCTTAGTATGTATGTGAATGAGATTGTGAGGTTGCATGGCATTCCTGTATCCATAGTTTTGGATCGTGACCCAAGATTCACTTCAAGATTTTGGGTTAGCTTGCAAAAAAGCTATGGGCGCGGATTTGCGATTTAGTTCGCATACCATCCTCAAATGGACTGGACAATCGAGAGAGACTATTCAAACTCTTGAAGATCTATTAAGACTCGTGTCCTGACTTCAAGGCGAGTTGGGATAAGTATTTACCATTGGTGGAATTCTCCTACAACAACAGCTTATCGTGCAAGTATAGGTGTGGCTCCATTTGAAGCATTATATGGACGAAAGTGTCGCTCTCCAATATGTTGGGATGAGGTGGGTGAAGCAACATTGTTGGGACCCGAAAGTTAAGACGTATGACTCACCGAAAAGATCCAAATGATTCGACAACGATACAAACCAAGACAAGATCGACAAAAAAGTTATGCGGATCTTCATCGAAAGGACGTGGAATTTAGTATAGGGGATCATGTGTTGTTGCGAGTTGCTCCATGGAAGGGAGTTACAAGATTTGGGAAGAGAGGAAAGCTCAATCCACGATTTATTGGTCTATTTCAAATTCTTGACCGAGTAGGAAATGTAGCCTATAGACTCGCGTTACCTCCGAGTATGTCTCGTGTTCATAATGTGTTTCACATATCTGTACTTTGTAAATATGTGAAAGACCCGAAACACGTTATAGAGTTAGAACCGGATGAGATAGCCGAAGACTTAACGTATGAGGAGGTACCTGTCAAGATCTTGGATAGGAAGGAGCATGTGATTATTTTTGAGGTATTTTTGGACCTGGATAAAATAAAGTACGAATCCTTAATCCTTAATCCTTGTCATTTTGTTTCACTGGATTCGTTTCTTTAAAAATAATTTTCATCATCTTCAGTCTTAAATGATGATATTATGGAATATCTTTGGCCTGTAGTGCAAAGATGAATGATTTCTGAAGAATATCTTTGGCCCGTAGTGCAAAGATGAACATGTGTTTAGATGAACATGACCAACTGATGAATATCTTTGGCCTGTAGTGCAAAGATGAATATTTGATTCCAGATATATATTGATTGATGTTACAGGATAAAAGATAGACGATGAACTTTTAAATTCATACATAGAAGATAGTAGTTTGCATTCTCTACTTAACTCTTCTAATGAATTATTATTTCCGCTGCGAATATTGATTTAAAACTTGTTGTCTATTGTATTCTATTAGATTTTTTCCTTGTTGAAGACTAATGATAATTTGTTGTATATTATCTTAGTCATAATATTCTTTATTGGGCTAGTTGAGCTCACCCTTTTCCTTTTTGTTCCATTTTTCTTCTCGTGAGGCGAGAATATAAGCGAGTGCGAAGTCTGGGGTATGGAATGAAGGTTCTAGAGAGAGTTGTTTAGTAGTCCTCACCATTTTGTAAAATAATGTATCAATAAATGTGATGAGGATTTATTTGAGTATAGATATTGTCTAAAAGTAATATTTGTATTCAAACTCACAGTTTTACTGTTGTAATAATAATGTTGTAGTTGTTTCTGTACCATGTATTGACAACTCAAAATGGGTGATGTAAACCTATTTTGGGAGCGTAACAATATTATTCAAATAATATGAATTATTGATCTGATAATGGGAAATACTGTGCAGTGACAATTATTGAAACAACAATAATATAAAATATCAACGCAACAATTATTGAATCAATAAAATAAAATATTGAATAGTAACTACATCGTAACAATTATTGAGTAAAGGCCTTCACGTAAGGATCAATAATTCATCAATCACTGCATCCACGCCAGACATCGTATTTTAACCACCGGGTATTCCAACAAAGGTTAATTGTAATAACTACGCCAGTTATTTATAAAAACTCAAACTTGTCGCTTTTTTTTTCATCCGATGCTTATTCTACATTATGGGGCCCATAAATGATCAAGGCAATTGCATTTAATATTCCCCGACAACAAGAATATTCCACGACCAAACGAATATTCCCCACAACAATGATTATTTTATAACCACTTGCATATTTTGTAAAATTTGCACATTTCACCCATAACCAGAGAATTATATCAAATTAATACCTTATTATTCATAAATATAATTAGAGGAAATTGATTTTATTTATAATAAGTTGGGGTCTTCTGTATATCCTCATCATGCTATCTGGGACACGGTTCTATTTTTATTATTCCGTCTTTATTATTCTCGTTTAATATCCTCGCTCTGTCTTATCTGCCGGACCTGGTTCCATCATTTATTATTCCGCATTTATTATTTTGTTGAAACATCCTGTTGGTGTGAATTTCACCTGACCTGGTTCCGTTATTATTATTCAGTTGGAATAACCGCTACATGCTGAAATACTGCATGCATGGTGATATCTTTTGTTATTCCATTCGGTATTATACTCAGTTGATTAAAATTTTGACTTATATACTTCATGAAATTAGTGGAATATCCTTGATATTTGCGCTTCATCCAGTATTTTTCATGGAAATATTCTTCTGAGCATTCTTGAATTTTATTCTACAAAGAAGTATCATGTTGACAATTTGGACGTTATTGGTTCCTGGACAAATTAATTCTTGAACTTGTTTAATTGAATTCTTATATCATTGTCATCATCCTCATGTTTATGTTATATTGAAAGTCATCTGTGGCCTGTAGTGCATAGATGGACTTGGTATGATTATGACCAGGGATTATTCGGTATAATCATGACCTTAATGTTACAAATGATGTGAAAATTAAAATTCCTCATTGGCCCGTAGTGCATTGATGGACAGTTTTTGGTATGATTATGGCTATGGATTCTATTCGGCCAAGGGAGCAAAGATGAATTGTTTTATGGCATGATCAGGACCGTTGATGAAAACACGATTATCTTTGGCCCGTAGTGCATGGATAATTTGTGGTCGTGATACTAATGAATACACGATTATCTTTGGCCAGTAGTGCATGGATAATTTGTGGTCGTGATACTAATGAAAACACGATTATCTTTGGCCCGTAGAGCATGGATAATTTATGGTCGTGATACTAAATAATATCCTTGGCCTGTAGTGCATGGATGATTTAATGATGTGGATTATTTATTAAGCTGAGTCTCAGCGATAAAAGTGATGAAAAACCTTTTAAATCATAAAGATAGTAGATTTTATTCTCTACTTGACTCTTCTAATGGATTGCTTGTTCCGCTGTAATTAAACTTGATGTTTGTTATATTTTATCAGTTTAACACTGTTGAAGGCTAACGATAATTTATTCTCGCATTATCTTAGTCATAATATTTCTTCTTTGGGCTAGTTGAGCTCACCTTTCTTTCATTGTTCTCTTCGTGAAATGAGAACGTAGTGGGACTAGTCCTAGGGAGCAGTGATGGTCCTAGATAGTGCATTAGTAGTCCTCACTATTCTGTGAAATAGTGTAATAATAAATGTAACGAGGACTCCATTGAGTGTGGATATTGTCTAGATGACAATATTTGTATTAAAACTCACAGCTTTCTTGTTGTATATTAGAGATTGTATTTGTATTCTGTACCATGTATCTGGCGACTCAGAATAGGTGATGTATACCGATTTTGGGGGCGTCACAGTTGGTATCAAAGCTTAGGGATATGATCCCCGGCTGAGATGTGAGACAAGAACTAGGAGGGGAGAGACGGGGAATTCCTTCGCTAGTATGACCTACCTAAGATTATTTGGAATTAATATTGGCCGGTCAGAGTATAGGGATAATATATGATATGTCAATTAACCTTTATTTTGTGACAGTGTTTGAAAATGGCATCCGAAAATGTTGAGAATAGCAATGGAGCACATGAGATCGTGGAGACACCTCTAATCAGCAACCAAGATAATGTGATTAGAGATATCCATGTGGTGATTGAGGAATTAAAAGTTGCACTCAAGCTAGTCGCAAAGGTAGCAACTGAGAGTGAGGAAGAAGAGGAACCTGAGGATGATTTATTAGAAGAACTTATTGATCAAAATGTAGAATTGCAAAATCGTATTCATGAGTTAGAAGTGCAGGCTGAAGAACGGCAGACGGTCGTAAAACAAAGGGATGCAATAATTCAAAATTGTATTACCCAATGTGCGATGGTTGAACAGAAGCACTCTTTGGCAGAGTATACGATATTAAAGCTGGAATCTGAGAATTCAAATGTCAAGGAGTAGCTGAAAGAAAAAATAACTGAACGAGAGAGAATGAAAGATGCATGGGTAAAAGCCGCACGACGCGTTGATATTGTGGAAAAAGAAGTCCGATCCAAGAAAGCTAAAATAGATGATATGTATTTCTCTTTTTCGATAGCAATTGGGAGAATCCAGCATCGAGTTTTGAATTACCCTGACGAGGAATCGAACGAAGTTATCACGGGTTAGTTAAATATAAATTTTTACGGAGTCTATACCTTATTAGATACCGGTTCTACCCATTCTTTTATCTCTCTTGCTTGCGCTCAACGTTTAAATTTGACTCCAGAGAGATTAGACTTTGACTTATCGATTGAAACTTCGTTAGTAGAAACCTTCATTTCATGTGCTATCCAAGTCTTGGATGAGAGTCACAGTTTTTAAATGATATTTTTATTGTTAATAAATCTCCTGACGTATTCTCGAAGGACTTCTTAGCCTACCCCTAGAGCGTGAAATCGAATTTTGTATTGACCCCAGTACAAAACCCATTTCTAAAACCCTCAAATATTTCTTCAACCAATACGAACGTAACATGCGCCAAAGAAGTTGGCTTGAGCTGTTGAAGATTACGATCGTACCATTCAATATCATCGTGGAAAAGCGAACGTGGTAGCTGACACGTTGAGTAGAAGATCGTATGCGTTTACAAGTGCGAATATACGAACCCACGTGAAGATAACGAATATACGATTAGAATCGACTTTAATCGATAATGTTAAAGTCGCTTAAGCTACAAACCCGGAGCTGACGAATGTGAAGAAGAAGGTTCAAGAGAGCGTTATTCTAGAAGCAAGAATCGACGAAGAGAGGAAATCTCAACCCTCGATTTAATTGGCCCATTTGAAATCCTCGATTGAGTAGGAACTGTGGCTTATAGACTCGTTTTACTGCTAAGTATGTCGCGTGTTCATAACGTTTTTAACGTATCAATGTTACGTAAATATGTGGACGACCCGAACCACATTATTGATTTAAAACCGGACGGGATAGCGGATGATTTAACGTATAAAGATGTACCTGTTTAAATCCTAGAATATATTCTACACTTAAAGGTTATACCTTAAGAGTTAGAATCTGACGAAGTGTCCGCATCGGTTTGGCATACCAGGTACGTACGTAATTTCGAGGGCGAAATTCCATTGTGAGACCCCATATTTTATGAATATAGATTTAAATTTTTCGAAATATTTTTTTAAAAATTATGGTGTGGATTTGATATAATGTTATAGTTGTGGGTAGTATTTAGAAATTTTACAAAGTATGCAAGTTGTTGTATTATATTCGATTAGTCGGGGAATATTCGTTTTAGCAGGGAATATTCGTACAACGGCGCAATCATTGGTGGACCCCACAACGGAATTATTGTCGGATTGAGAAAACGACAAAAATATTTTTATGAAAATAACGGCGAAAGTTTTACCGTTAATACTGTTGAACTACTAGGTAATAAAGAAATGCGAATGTCTGGCGTGGTTGCATAGAACACTACGGTATTGATTATTGATGCTTCGTGAGAAGTCACCCGCTTTTGCTTATTATTTGATTCTATTTACCCATTTTTCAAAATAATTGGTAGAAATTATTTAAAGGTGGGGCCCACATGTGGGGCCCATATGTGTTGAAAAACTGATTTTGGAAATGGGGGTGGGAGAGAGTTACATATGGGGAATGAGTTTATATATATATATAAGATTGTGATGTGTGTGTATATATATAATATTATATGTGTGAGTGGAGAGTGGTAGGGAGAAAAGAAAGAGTGAAAGTGATGTGTGTGAGTGGAAAATGGTGGAAAAGTGGTAGTGTGATAGTGATGTGTAAGAGTGTAGTGAATTTGATTATTGGGTGGGTGGGGGATTGATGTTGGTTATGGGGGAGAAAAATTAAGTGGTGTATATATAATATTGATATATATAAGTTGAAAACATGTGTTTATATATATGTATTATATTTTAATTTTTTTGTTGTAATCTTATTGGTTAGTTGATTGAATTTTTGCATTGGTGATATCAAAACCTTGATACGTATATTTGCAAAATTATTTCATCCATGAATAGTGTTCTTCCATTCTCCTATAAATAGAAGCTCATTCCTTCATTATTTCTTACAAATTCAATTTGAAACTCTAGAGAGAAATTATAGAGAAAAAAAGAAAAGTATTCTGCTACTTCACTACTCTTTATATCAAGTATTATTTTACTAAGTAAGGATATTATTCTTTTGTATTCAAGAAGAGAACTTACATTATTCTATTTCTTTATTGTTATATATGGAATAACTCAGATATGCGACTACCCTATACTTGGTGACATTCTTCATTATTCTGTTTTTATTATTCTGGCTTTAATATCCTGTTTGTGCTATACTGTGGGACTGGTTCCATTTTTATTATTCCGTCTTTATTATTCTCGCCGGAATATCATATGCATCTTATATACACCTACTGGTTCCATCATTTATTATTCCGCATTTATTATTCTCATTTGGAACATCCGCTTGCCGGTGTGAATTTCACCGACTTTATTCCGTTATTATTATTCTCATGGAATAACCGTCTGCTAAGTACCGCATGCATGGTGATATCTTTTGTTATTCCATTCGGTATTATACTCAGTTGATTAAAATTTTAACTTATATACTTCATGAAATTAGTGGAATATCCTTGATATTTGCGCTTTATCCAGTATTTTTCATGGAAATATTCTTCTGAGCATTCTTGAATTTTATTCTACAAAGAAGTATCATGTTGACAATTTGGACGTTATTGGTTCCTGGACAAATTAATTCTTGAACTTGTTTAATTGAATTTTTATATCATTGTCATCATCCTCATGTTTATGTTATGTTGAAAGTCATCTGTGGACTGTAGTGCATAGATGGACTTGGTATGATTATGACCAGGGATTATTCGGTATAATCATGACCATAATGTTACAAATGATGTAAAAATTAAAAGTCCTCATTGGCCCGTAGTGCATTGATGGACAGTTTTTGGTATGATTATGGCTATGAATTCTCTTCGGCCAAGGGAGTAAAGATGAATTGTTTTATGGCATGATCAGGAACGTTGATGAAAACACGATTATCTTTGGCCCGTAGTGCATGGATAATTTGTGGTCGTGATACTAATGAATACACGATTATCTTTGGCCCGTAGTGCATGGATAATTTGTGGTCGTGATACTAATGAAAACACGATTATCTTTGGCCCGTAGAGTATGGATAATTTGTGGTCGTGATACTAAAGAATATCCTTGGCCTGTAGTGCAGGGATGATTTAATGATGTGGATTATTTATTAAGCTGAGTCTCAGCGATAAAAGTGATGAAAAACCTTTTAAATCATAAAGATAGTAGATTTTATTCTCTACTTGACTCTTCTAATGGATTGCTTGTTCCGCTGCAGTTAAACTTGATGTTTGTTATATTTTATCAGTTTAACACTATTGAAGGCTAACAATAATTTATTCTGCATTATCTTAGTCATAATATTTCTTACTGGGCTAATTGAGCTCACCATTTCTTTCACTGTTCTCTTCAGGAAATGAGAACGTAGCTGGGATTAGTCGGGGAACAGAGTGATGGTCCTAGATGGTGCATTAGTAGTCCTCACTATTCTGTGAAATAGTGTAATAATAAATGTAATGAGGACTCCATTGAGTGTGAATATTGTCTAGATGACAATATTTGTATTAAAACTCACAGCTCTCTTGTTGTATATTAGAGATTGTATTTATATTCTGTACCATGTATCTGGCGACTCAGAATAGGTGATGTATACCGATTTTGGGGGCGTCGCAGTAACAGCCTTTAATCTCAACAGATCCAATCGTTTAATCTCCATCGCCGTCGCTATGATCGTGAATCCTCTCCTGTTCAAAAATTCTGGGTTGTTCTCGGCCGGATCGTAATCAATTTTATGGCTTTGGGTAGGTGAATGGATTGGATGTTGTTCGACCATCGGATTTTATGGCATTGAACACGTGGCTCTCTTCCGCATCATTATTCACATAATTTCTTGATGGCGATGGCGTGGGTAATTTTGGCGAGACGAATGAAGGTTGGGGAGGAAGAAAGTAGGTTGGGGAGAAGAGGGAGAAAAGATTTTTAATAGTTAATTTTGTAATATTAAGATTTTGTAATAGTTAATTTTGAAAATAAAATATAAAAATATTTTTATTTTATAAGTATTTTAAAACAAAAGTATTTTTATTTTTAAAATAAGACATACATATTATATATATTATATTATTAATTTTTATCAATATTATAAATATTTAGGTAAAGAAAAAAGAAAGAAAATAAAATATAAAAATATTTTTATTTTATAAGTATTTTAAAACATAAAAGTATTTTTATTTTATTTTTAAAATAAGACATACATATTATATATATTATATTATTAATTTTATTAATATTATACATATTATAAATATTTAGGTAAAGAAAAAGAAAAGAAAATTTCATTATTTCTTTATGTTTATAAATATTAATTTATTTATATTTATAATTTGCATTATTTTTTTTTTGTCTAAAAATTTCAAAAAAAAAATGGTCTTATACAATTAAATATAAAGTCAACATGTATTGTACATGCCACATAATCAATGGTGTTATTTTATTTTATTTTTTATGCTGCCACATCAGAAAATAATTTTTTTTTGTTTTTTTTTTCAATGTCACGTGTGCAATTTGTTAACGTCCGTCCAAGAAATTGGACGGAATGGGCTTATTGAACATTTTTAAAAAGTTCAGTGGGCTAATTGAATATTTTTAAATAAAGTGGCTAATTCGTTAAATCACTATAACCACAGTGGCCAAAAGGTGCTTTTTGCCTAATTTTAATTATGTCCCAATTATCTTAATTATATCCTATCCTTTTTTAAATTATGGAAAAATAATAACAAGCCAATTATCTTAATTATATCATATCCCTTTTTAAATTATGGATAAATAATAACAAACCAAGTAGAATTTAATCTCTTCATATATGGATAAAATTTCCTAACCGATTAGAGTTTGAAATAATGTTAATGATCACCGACCTAATCCTCCATGCATATATATATATATATATATATATATATATATATATATATATATATATTAATCAGGCTAATTATTTATTCTCATAAGTAAATAGTAATCATGGCTTCTTCTTCTTCACGGTCAATTTTCCTCTTCTTTTTCGTTTTGTCTCTCTGTCTTCCTTCTATTATATACACACATTATTACTTACAGGTTACAGCTATATGCAGAAATGTTTAACATAACCCAGAAGCGGGTGGAATTATTTCATTGGTTTGCCTATTTTCTAAATTTTTAGATATTATATGCTAAAATTTGAGATTATTGCATTTGCATTTGAGATTATCACTTAATTTGCCACTAGCTTAAAAGCAATAGTCATATACTTAGAGTGTAATGCACAAACCAGTAAACTCTCACCACTACCCTCTATAATGTATATTCATTTATTTTTCGATGTAAAATTTGATCATTGCACAATAATATACTATTTTAATTTATTAATTGTACGCACACATTTATTATTAAAAATTTAAATAATTCCGCCGCAACGCGGGGGGTTTGTATCAAGTTGTATATAATACCCAACTACAAAAAAGTTAAATTTTTGAAAACTAATCCGAAAATAATTCAAAACTTACAAGTTCTCAAATTGAAAAGTTAAAATTTATTAGTACCATACAAATTCTAAAGATACATACATTACTACAAGACAACCATTGTTTCAAACTTAAAATCTTAAATCATGCAAAATTATATATTCCAAAATTAAATTAACCATCATACTTTAAAACCTTGATCTTTCTCGTAACAACTTGTTTGGGCGGGCAGATTCCAAACTTCATTGAGAATTATAGTTCCCCTTGAAAAATCTGAATTTATCCTTTAACGACTTTGAAGGTGAGGTACCAATTAAAGGTGTTAATATATTATAAATATCATTTGTCGGAAACAATACGACACAGCGAAAGACGGTAAAAAAATAGAAACAATCACATGAATTAAATCTACGTACATACTTTGTAATCACATGAATTCACAAAGTGTGAGATAAATTGACTATAATAGAATTGAAAAACTTTCTAAAATTACTAAATAATAATTAAAACTACTAAAATTACTAAATAATAATTAAAACTACCTTGACT
Organism: Panax quinquefolius; assembly: GCA_020205615.1. Taxonomy (NCBI): domain Eukaryota; kingdom Viridiplantae; phylum Streptophyta; class Magnoliopsida; order Apiales; family Araliaceae; genus Panax; species Panax quinquefolius. Next base: position 135,745,484 of record CM035167.1, on the reverse strand, counting down.
ACTAATTAATAAATAAAAATACATCAAATATTTAAATTTTATATAAATACCAAAACATAAATTATATCGAATTTTGGCAGATAACTCTTCCCGTGTCACTCCTGCTATTCAAATGCACCATCAATCAAGCAATCAAAGAAGCATATAAAATGGTTTCTACGTACTGCTTGGGGTAATCGTGATGCATGTTGTCTTTATTGCTCTCTTGGAGCAAAAACGTTACCATCCTCATTACTACTTCAATTCAGGAGTCATTTCTAAAGGTTTGAGAAATATTAGACATCGTAATCTGGTAAAGGTCATAACTTCTTGCTCAACTGTCGATTTTCAAGGTAATGAATGTAAAGATTTAGTTTACGAGCTCATGCCCAATGAGAGTTTAGAGAGGTGGCTGCACCCAGAGACACAAAATGGAGTGGATGAACTGCATGGACTTATATTATAGCCTCCTTGAAAGAATTAACATTGCCATAGATGTGGCTTGTGCAGTCGATTATCTTCATCACCAGTATGAGAATCCCATCATACATTGTGATCATCTAAACCCAAGCAACATTCTACTTGATGAAGACATGGTCGCTCATGTTGGCAAAACTTCTTCACGGACACACTGATGCAATTCAAAGCAGCTCACTCGGGGTAAGAGGAACAATATGAGATCTATGCAGCTCCAGGTAAACCAACTCCTCTCAAAATTTAAATATTTCTAGAACTGATATATATACTTCCTCCGTTTCAAAATATAACATCATTTTCAAACTCAAAATTAACATTATTTTTTTAATTTTAGTCAATATAATGATGATTATTGTCAACTATACAATTAGTCATACTCATTCTAACATTTATTCTTTCATAATTTTTAGTGAATCATCTCAATTTTAATTTGTAAAAAAGTCTCAAATTAACAAAGTCAATAACGATCTTATATAATTTGGAATGGGGAGAGTTGTTAAGAGCCATTTATTTAGTGTCCTCCTTAATCTTTGCTTGATCATATATACTTTTACTGTTTTACATGATGTTATTTTTATTTGATTTTTCAATGGATAAGACTGCAATTAATTTATTTTTTTGATTTTTTTTCTCCCTCGAGAATCGAGATTGTCAAAGTAGCTAGACACCCTATTTCCTTTAATTAAGTTTTGGCATACGAGTATGTTCTTAGAAGTTTATATCATTCAGTGTCATAAGTATGACCAGCATGTATATGCTCATAAATAGAATGTGAAGTTCCATGTTTGGATTCTCATTCATATTATTACGGTTGGTTCCTTTTTTTAGTCTTAATAAAAACATGCATGTAATCTTGGCTTCTTTTTTGAGTGATTTTTTTTTTGTTTGTGAATGGCAGAGTAAGGCATGGGAAGTGAGTTATCTGCAATGGGGGATGTGTACGGTACAGCTATGGAATCTTAATATTGGAGATGATGACAGGGAAAAGACCCACTGATCTTATGTTTGTGGAAGGTCTTAACCTTCAAAACATTGAATAATACAGTTTAAGACCCTCAATCTTTTAATGATCATAGAAACATTGAATAATACAGTTTATGTTAATTATGGACTTATATTATATGTATACTTATGGTCATTTCTTACCATAGTTTAACTTAAAATAAAACAAATCCTCCTGACGTGAGGCCAGTGAATATTGTAATTATGTACGAGTGATCTTAAATATGAATTTGATACATACGAAATTTTATGTATTTCTCAAGATAATCTAAGATTTAAAAATATTTTTGATACTCAAGGTTAGTCTTAGAGTAAAACCCAAATTGATTGATAATTATTTATATATAAGTGAACGCTCAAATTTAAAAGAAATTATTCAGTACAAATTACAATGATGATAATCCATATCAATATAGAAATATATAATTATGTTATTCCCAAACGCATGAAAAGATGAATAGATTTTTTAAAACTTTTGGTTTAGAGAATTATTACCATCGTTAAATTAAACAAGTTATTTTTTTGATTATGCACAGATGATTAATAAGAAATCATAATTTTAAATTTGGTATAAGAAAGTGTAGACAAAGTCACATAGATAAAATAAAGAGAAACTTAAATACAAAACATAGAGTGCAGAAAGTAAATTTAGTAAAGTAAATGACCTAGAGATTTTTTAAGAGGTTCGAAGCACAAAAATATCTTAGTCCTTTCTTATACTCCTAGAATAGGGATTTTTCACTAAGGAAAGGTAATCAATCATATCGATTACAGTTCACTAAGAACTGATTTACAACAGATTCACTAAGAATCCTTCAAGTCACACAGACTTGGAATATACACATATCACTAAGATAGAATCACACAGAAATTGAGAGATTTGAGGCGCTGCTAAGTAACATTAAGCTTCTTGATCACATGACTTAACAACAGTTAAAATTTCTAAATCGTAGAGTGAGTAGACTATGAGCTCAAACAGGCATCACTTGGACTTGATCAATTTATCTCTATGTCTTGTTGGATTGTTTGAGGTTGCTCGCCTTTTATAGATTCACCTTAAGATCTTCAATCATAGTTGTACGACATTGTCATAACCTGTCAGAAGAGATGAACTCTACGATTATGCTTAATCACAAAGTTATATATCCAATAATAGAGTGACTTGCCCTGAAAGCTTGACTTTATGATCAATCTTCATGCACTACGATATTTATGAATATAATGAATGCTTTACAATCTCAGAATACTTTTTGATTTTCAACTCTACGAACAATCTTCAGACTTGGCTCTTGAACAATACATTTACAATAAGGAATGGATCAACCTACTAAATTTGATCCCTACTGTAAGACCCCAACTTATTATTAATGAAATTTAATTTTCTCTATTTATTATTTTGAAATAGTAAGGGTGGATTTGATTAATGTGGATAGTTAAGGGTTAAATACGTAAATATTTCAAAATAAGCAAGTGGTTATAAAATATTCATTGTTGTCGGGGAATATTCGTTTGGTCGTGGAATATTAAATCTTTGTCGGGGAATATTAAATGCGGACGGTAGCGACCATGTGTGGGCCCCATAACCGAAAGCGATTGGATGAAGAAAACGACAAATATAAGTTGGTTAAAAATAACGGCGTAGTTATTCTGAATTAAGATCATTGGAATACCCGTGGTTAAAATACGATGTCTACGCTGTGGTCGCACAAAGATGCACCAGGTATTGCATACAAGATTGTTGAATTATTGATCCTTACGTAAGAAGGCACTACTCAATAATTTTCACGATGAATTCTTTCGCTCAATATTTTATTTTATTGATTCAATAATTCTTTGCGTTGATATTTTATATTATTGTTGTTCAATAATTGTCACTTGCACATTATCTCCATTATCGGATCAATAATTTATATTATTTGAATAATATTATTAGATAGCATTATTGGCAATGTCTAGAAAGTTACATCGAGGAGAGGTTTGGTCACCTAATTGCAAGGCCAAGAAGGAGAAATCCTTATCGAAAGCCCCTCTTTCCAGGAACAACTGGGTTGTCATAAATGTGATTACGTAATATTATTTGTGAATAATTAATTATTGATTCATATGATAAAGAAATATTTATTTTATGTGGATATAAATGATGGATTTATTTATGTGGTTATAAATGAAGAAATTAATGTTGAGGTGTTTTAATCGGTATTTATCGGATTGGAGGTATTAAAAATCAAATCGGGGTTTTGAGATATATTATGGGGATTATAATTTTTAATCCGACCGTTGGATTGTGGTAATTTTTGGGTATGTTATACATACATAAGTTGAGTATATGTCCACAAATTTTGAACCGTTAAAAATGCACGAATGATTTGTTATGAATTTTAAGAGGTGGCTGATTCGGAAATTAGGTTTAAAATTGATTTTGGTGGAAAATTCTAGAATTGAGTGGGCCCCACTTGTGGTTGCTGAAGAAATGTGCTGAATTTTATTTCAAATGTGGTGGTGGCAATAGTAGCGAGTAAAGCCATCGGTGTGGCAGTCAAGTCCGCTTCTACGGCTAACATTTTCCTATAAATAGAGGACTAAGTTAGAATTGAAAATCAACACGAAACATAAGCTTTCTCTTTTCTCTCTATATTATTGAGCGTATTTTGTGAGTATTTAGATACTTTGAGAGTTCTTTGTTGATCAAGATAAGTTTCATTCAAAGATCACTTCCGACCTTTCATTCCAAAATCGATTCTTTGAGGTAAGGGATGTTATTTTCTTCTCGATGATATTATTTCTTCAATATCATTATCTTTGAAATATTGGTTGGAACTTTTTATCAAATTTGGAACTTTTTCATGCTCGGGTTACTATTCATGAGTTACTATTCACGAGTTACTATTCATGAGTTACTATTCACGAGTTACTATTCACGAGTACTATTCATGAAGCGTGAAGATGTTTTTTTATGGAATTTCTATCTTTTGGTGTCGAGTTACTTATTCACGATACAAAGACTATTCACGATATCTAAGACTATTCAATCAGAAAATGAAAATTTTCTTTTTGCCCAAAATATCTATTCGGATACTAGCTTTGATTGTATCCATGTTTTGATCATTCTTGAATTTTACATCACTATGATCATTTTTGAGGTATTTTTGAACATGGATAAAACAAAGTAAATCCTTAATCCTTGATCCTTGTCATTTTGTTTCACCGGATTCGATTCTTTAAAAATATTTTTTCATCATCCTCGATCTTAAATGATGATATTATTGAATATCTTTGGCACAGTAGTGCAAAGATGAATGATTTCTGAAGAATATCTTTGGCTTCAGAGTGCAAAGATGAGCAGTGTTGAGATGAACACGACCGATGATGAATATCTTTGACTGAGAGTGCAAAGATGAATATTTGATTCCGATGTATATTGATTGATGTTATAGGGATAAAAGATGAGACGATGAACTTTTAAATTCATACATAGAAGATAGTAGTTTGCATTCTCTACTTAACTCTTCTAATGAATTATTACTTCCGCCATGCGAATATTGATTTAAAATTTGTTGTCTATTGTATTCTATTAAATTTTTCCTGTTGAAGACTAACGATAATTTGTTGTATATTATCTTAGTCATAATATTCTTTATCGAGAGCTAGTTGAGCTCACCCTTTTCCTTTTGTTCCATTTTTCTCGTGGAGGCGAGAATATAATGTAGATGCAGCCGGGGTATGGAATGAGGTTTTAGAAAGGATTATTTAGTAGTCCTCACCATTTTGTAAAATAATGTATCAATAAATGTGATGAGGATTTATTTGAAGATAGATATTGTCTGAAGATAATATTTGTATTCAAACTCACAGTTTCTTGTTGTAATAATAAAGTTGTAGTTATTTCGTATTTTATGTATTTGGCGACTCAGAATAGGTGATGTATTCCTATTTTGGGGGCGTCACACCTACACTAAGTCATTTTGCATAAATTGTCTTTTTAAGGATTTTACAAAAGTTATTGGTTTTACAAATATACATTAAATTTTTATTTCATCGTCAAATCAAACATATGTATGTATAAGCTAGAATACTAACAAATTGTTTGTCCTTAGTACCATGTTTTAGGATAGCTGAAGAACTGACCACAATTTGAAACATGAATACTTGGTTTGAAGCTTAAGAAACTTGGAGTTGTAGAAATGAAACATAAATAGTATTTTACAAAATTCTCACCATGTCAGAATCACAAGAGTAAGGGTAAACTGGGCATAACAAAAATAGCTTGTATATTTTGGAGTTAAATATTTTGTATACATGTATGCACAGTGAGGTTGTTATCATGTGGGTGATGGATAAGAAAGTGGAGTATGTTAGGAGAATATACACTTTACAACATTTTAGTAGCTATATATATATATATACGTGTGTGTGTGTGTGTAATGGGAAGAGTAACTTCCAAGTTTTATATTATGGATTTTATGAATGAAATGAAGAAAGCTTTTAAGCTTTTCTTATCTCTCTCCCTCCATATCACGAACAAAATGAGTATTCAATGTGTTCTTCTCCTTCTTCCTCCCTTATTCTATCTGTTTCTCTAATTATATCCTTTTATATCTCTGTTTCTCTCTTATTTTTTGGTTATGCTTCAACAAGAGCATGACAAATTGGTATCAGAGCTTAAATTTTATCCAAACGCATCATCTTCTTCCTTCTAATACTGTGTTTTCTTTCCTATCTTCAACCTGTAATTAAAATCTTCTCTTTTTCAAAACTAATTTAAACGTTACCCCATCTACTATCTTCTATTCTTCAAACACTACCTATAACCAGCCCAGAAACAACAACAACAACAACAACTTCAGATTCCAACAGTAAGGTAGTAGAAATAGCCATCACGGAGGCTGATCTATTTTTCTGGAAAACCTGTAACTCAGCAATTTGAAGTGTTAATTCACTTATTTCAGGTAATAATCAATCTCATTTTACTCGCTTCAATCACATATAAGTAAGCCATACCATATTCTTCATAAAAACCAACACCCAAACATGTTTCAATCCATAGTTTTCATTTTCTTCTGAGTTAATAAAAATTTACAAAATGTGAAAATTAAAATTGTTTGATATGTTTTTGTTTTTGTTATGTGATTCATATTAGGTTGTTAGTCGATCTAAGATTTAGTTTACACTTTCAAAAATCCAAAAACACAAAAATTAAGTCCCAATTTGTTTTAGAAATTCAAAAACTAAACAGTTTTAGCCTTATTTTAGTATTAACACTCTGTTACTACTATGGTAATTAGTGTTAATGTTATATTTTGATCCTTTGGAGTTATAACTTCATTTGTGTGCTCAATTACTCATTAAAATTCAACCAAGCTCTAGCTAGTTGAATTTATAACTTGTTCTAGCCTCGGATACTTAGGTTGTTTCACTAAGGATATCCAACTCTCACTTAAAAAGCTATTCAAGCTTCATTGCTCAAAGTCTGACAGTATTGTACTGTTGGAAAAAAATTTGAACTCAGAATCACACTTGTTATGTGATTCTTTTCTTTTATATTCTCTGTGAACATAACTTGGTTGGACTATCACAAATGTTGCAGCAGGATTTTCTAACTTACAGGGAATATACTGATGAGAAATTACAACTCACTGATGAAAAGATGGACTACTTCATGGGTGGAATGAATGAGTTGTTGAAACAAAGGGGCTAAGATAATGGAGAAGGAATTGAGAATCCTAGCTTTTGGGAACAAGAAAAGGAGCAAGAGGATTATTCCTATGGGGAAAAGGAACGATAAGGGTTTCTTTAGAGACAATAAACATGCTAAACAAGAAATAGCTAGGAGAAATAAAGAAGATGATGCTCAATGGAGGATGAGGAACGAAAATGATAACGTTAATTAAGATTGAAGAGAACTGAGATATCTTAAACTGGTTTTCCCATCATTTACCGAGGGTGCTGATGCTAAGAGTTGGATTCAAGACTTTGAGGAGTACTTTAGCATTAATAGAATCAACTCCCATATGAGGATTGTCATAGCTAAAATGCATTTACATGGTTCTCCCAAATACTGGTACAAGTCTTATGTGAATGGAAAAGATGGACTTACATGAAGGGAGTTTGCAGGAGACTTCATTGTAAGGTTCACTGAGGCAGGTGTGGAAAACATATATGAACAATTCAAATTGTTAAAACAAGTGGAGATTATGAATGTTCACTATGATGAATTTGAAAGGCACAAAGGAAGATTGCTTGAAAAGTTGCCTCACTTAACTGAGGACTTCTTTATGGGGAATTTCATTAGTGAACTTAAAGATGAAACTAAGAAAATGGTAAAGTTGATTGACCTAGAAACTCTATCACAAGCCTTCAAACAAGCTAAGTTCTACGAGAGCCCTATTCTTAAACTTACTGACACCCACAGTTATCCTAAACCACAAACTAGTTACACTCAGCCCAACAATAAAAAAGACATCTCTGCACCCACTACAACCAAGACACATATGCTTACCTATCCTAAAAAATACTTTAATAAACCCAAGCCAATTACTGCAACCCAAAGAGATGAAAGAAAGGCTAAGGGCCTTCGTTTTTATTGTGATGAGAAGTATACCATGGGGCACCAATGTAAGACTCCCTGGATTTTATGATTACTTGTGTTCGGGATTTTCAAAACTATGAAGAGACCCTAGAATGTAAGGAATACTTTGGACCTCTCTAGTTTGATGAGGAACCTGAGCCTATCCAAATAAAGGGGAATGATAAACTTAAAGGAAAAGTTACCTCGTGTAATCTGAAACTTCAAGAAGAGACAAATGAGTTCAAGTCCTGATTCTCAAAGGAAAAAGTGAAGGAAAACAACTGATGATGTTAATAGATAGTGGTAACATCTTAAATTTTCCAAGTGATGATGTTACCAAGGCACTCAATTGTCCTATGCATCCTATTGACCTAGTTATTATCAACCTTCCTAATGGTGAAGAACTTCATAGTAAAGCATGATGCCCTGAGTTTACATGGAATTTTGACACCCACAGTTTCAATACACCTATATGGATCATTAAGTTGTAGTCATATGATGCCATCTTGAGAACCATATGACTGAAACAATTAGGAGGAGTACATATGAATTACAATAACCTTATCCTCAGCTTTATGCAACAAAGAAAAGAAATCCAACTACATGGAGGGACCAAGTTCCAAAAATGTAAAAACCTTAAACTATTTGACAATAACTCAACCAGCATGGATGTCCCAGATTGTTGAAAGCTATGAAGAAGAAAACAATATTTCTCAAGTTATGGTTGAGTTAGCAGCTACAAAGATGGGCCCAAATGAGCTTAAATTAGTCCGTGGATTGCTTAAGTATAGAGGTAAATGGGTGATAGGATTCCAAAGATTGCTGAGGAAATAACTATTTGAATAACTCCATGAAAAAGGAGTTGGGGGCCAGCGCTACTCTAAAAAGGATAAAACAGTACTTCTACCGAATTGGAATGAAGAATGATATTTCAAGGTAAGTGGTTGAGTGCCATGTTTGTCAATTTTCCAAACAGAAAAATGTGAAAGTCATGGGCTACTCCAACCATTACCCATCCCTATTCAGCCTTGGAGGGACATAGCTATGGATTTCATCAGTGGACTCCCTAACTCCAAAGGCAATTAAGTTGTAAGACCCCAACTTTTATAAATACAGATGAATTTTTCTATAAATATTATTTTTGAATATTATGGAATAAATTTGATATAATGTTATAGTTGTGGGTAATATTTATAAATTTTGCAAAGTAAGCAAGTTGTTATAAAATATTCGTTTTGTTTTGGGAATATTAAATACAACTACTCAAACATTAGTGGACCCCATTAATGTAATTATTATCGGATTGAGAAAACGACAAAAATATTTTATAAAAATAACGGCGGATGTGTTACTGTTTAAAACATTGAACTACCCGTTGGTAAAGAAAGTACGATGTCTGGCGTGGTTGCATAGTAGCACACCAGATTGATTATCGATGCTTACGTGAGAAGTCACTCAATTTATGCTTAATTATTACTCACGATAATTCTTTGCGTCGTATCTCTTATATTATTGATTCAATTATTGTCACAATATCATCCAGATAATATGTTATAGTATTAAATCAATAATTGAGATGACAAGTTATAAATGATTAATAATTGTTGAAAGATTAAATATGTGTTGATGAAAAATAAAATGATTTGTGGTAAGTTTGATTATTTTATGGGGGCTCATATGTCATCATCTAAGAGTCTCTTCGTCAATAGTAATTACCTTTGTGAATAGTAATTACCTTCGTCAATAGTATTTACCTTCGTCAATAGTAATTACCTTCGTCGAATAGTAATTACCCTTGTGAATAGTAATTACCTTCGTCGATAGTAATTACCTTTACCGACGTCGAACCACTTGTCGTTTCACATTACAAAAGGCCAAACCACTTTTCTTTTCACATCATCACCGTCAAGCCACTTGCCTTTTCACACTAAGGGTGCTAAGCTAGAAATCTTCTATAAATAGAGGCCTAGTGCTTTCATTATTTTCACGAATTCATTCAAGCTATAGAGAGAAAAGCATAGAGAGATAAGAGAGAAAGAAGAAGAGTATTTTGTTACTACACTGCTGCAAAGATTCAATCTCCTACCAAAAGTAAGGGTGTTATTCTTTCTTATTCATGAAGAGAACTGTTGTTATTCCATTGCTTATTATTCATTGGAATAACTCAGATATGCGTGGTTTACCCTATACTTGGTGACATTCTTCTATTATTCTGTTGGAACATCCTGTGCATGTGTTTTACACCGGACTGGTTCCGTCTTTATTATTATTATTCTCGCTGGAACATCCTGTCATGTGTTTTACAATCGGACTGGTTCCGCTCTTTATTATTATTCTCGCTGGAACATCCTGCATGCGTGTGTTTTACACCGACTGGTTCCGCCTCTTTATTATTATTCTGTTTGAACATCCTCATACGTGCGTATTACATGCCGCACTGTTCCATTATTTATTATTCTATTGAATAACTCGCCATGCGGTCTATCGCATGCATGGTGATTTCTTTTGTTATTCCATTCTTTATTATACCCAATTGGTTAAAACTTTGACTTCTATACTCCATGAAATTAGTGGAATATCCTTGATATTTGCATTTCATCCAGTATCTTTCAATAGAAATATTCTTCCGATCATTCTTGAATTTTACTCTACAAAAAAAATGTCATGTTGATAATTTGGACGTTAATAATTCTGGATAAAATAATTCTTGAACTTGTTTTATTGAATTCTTATATCATTGTCATCATCCTCATGTTTATATTATGTTGAAAGTCATCTCGTGGCACATGGTGCATAGATGGACTTGGTATGATTATGACCGAGAGACTATTCGGTTAATAATCACGTAGTAATGTTACAAATGATGTGGTAAAAATCCTCGATTAGTAGTAGTGCATGAATAATTGTGGTCGTGATACTAAAGAATATCATCGGTAGTAGAAGCGGGGGGTGATTCGATGATGTGGATTATTTATTAAAGTTTGAGTCTCAAATATAATAGTGATGAAAAACCTTTTAAATCTTAAAAGATAGTAGATTTTATTTTCTACTTGACTCTTTTAATGGATTGTTTGTTCAATATGCAGCTAAACTTGATGTTTATTATATTTTATCGGTTTAACACTCATTGAAGAAGGCTAATGATAATTTATTCTCGCATTATCTTAGTCATAATATTTCTTCTTTGGGCTAGTTGAGCTCACCCTTTCTTTCCACCGTTCTCTTGAAAAATGAGAACATAGTTGAGACAGTCGGGGAACGGAGTAATGGTCCGAGGATAGCATTAGTAGTCCTCACTATTCGTGAAATAGTGTGATAATAATTGTAATGAGGATTCCTTTTGAGTTTGTATAATATCTAGTAGACAATATTTGTATTCAAACTCACGATTTATGTCGTATTGTACCGGCAGCTTATATTAGTAAGTTGTATTTAAATTACATGCACCACGTAAGTGGCGACCCAAGATGGGTGATGTATACCTAATTTTGGGGGCGTCACAATTGGTATCGAGCTTAGGGATATGATCCTGGCTAAGATGTGAGAATAGTACTAGGAGGGAGAGAGCGGGAATACCTTCGCTAGTATGACCTACCTAAGTTTATGTCTTATTTTATTGGTTGGTCGAAGAAGATAGGGATAATTTGTTACATGTCAATTAACCTTTTGTTTTGTGGCGATGTCTCGAAAATGACATCCGAGAATGTTGAGAATAAAGAATGGAGCACAAAGCGATCATTGATTCACCACATATCAATAATCGTGGATAATGTGCATCGAAGGCGACAATCCTCACGCAAACAACAACACCGACCAAAATGATGAATGATCAAATGTTCAAAGGCTTTATGCGATTCATACAACAAAGAAAGCGAGGCGACTTACATCCAAAACGTGAGGTGGAAACACACGGAAAACTCTCTGGCGGTCACCGCTTAAACGATTCAAGGAGCCGGGACCACCGGAGTTTAAGGAGAGCCAAAACCACTTCCGCGGAAGTATGGATAAAGCAGATTACCAAGATATTTGATGTCTTGGGATGCTCCGAGGAGCAAAAGGTTCCTTTCTTGCGCTTTATGTTGCGCGAGAGGCGGACATCTTTGGTGGAATCGATAAAACGTACTCAACTTCTTTGTCTTCAAGATATCTTGGGAGAAGTTCCAGGAGGCATTCAACGACAAATACTTTTACGAAAGTATTCGCCATATGAAGGAGGTGGAGTTTATCAAGTTGGAACAAAACAATATGACCGTAATACAATACGAGGCAAAATTTGTGGAGTTATCACGGTTTTGTCCCACTTGGTGGATAATGAAGAGAGAATGGCGCGAATATTTTTAAGAGGTTTGAAGCGGGAGATACGTCCAACATCTTATTTCTCATAAACCGTGTTTGTATTCAGATGTTGTAAATAGGGCTCGATTAGTGGAACACGATAACGAGTCAACGCAACTAAAAGAGAAGCGGTATTTACAAAATTATAATACCAAATGGTAGTAGTCATCGAAGCGGTGACAACAAGCGTGGAGGGAATCAACGGGCCGAGATATGGTAACCACTTGGTGGTAATCGGGGCAAAACAATAAGAATGGACATTTCAAGAAAAGGAGATTCAACAATGATGGAAAGACGTCAAGACCAAAGACCCGTTGTTAAGGAAGGAGAAAGACCACTGTCATATGCTTTAAATGCGGAGGAGAGGACACATCGATCAAATCTGCGTCATGCCGCCCAAAGCATGTTATAATTATTGAAGAGAAGGTCACTTAGCTCAATTTTGTCGTTCATCAAGACAAATTCACTAGGATGGAGGCACCAAAGGTAGTCCCCGGAAAAATTCAAAACCGGTAGTCTAAGGGAGAAAGGTTTGTTGTGACCTCCCAAAGAGCAAGGAATCCGAATGAGGTCATCACGGGTAAGCTTATCATAAACTCTAATGAAGTCTATACTTTATTTGATCTGGGTTCTACCCATTCTTTTATTTCTCCTACTTGCGCTCATCGATTAAATTTGACTCAGGAGAAATTAGACTTTGACTTATCTGTGGAAACTCCGTTGGGAGAAACCTTCATTACATCCATTTGCTTATAAGTCTTGTTTGGTTCAAATCGATACCCTCACATTACAATCGATCTTATTTCATTAAAAATACTTGCATTTGATGTGATTCTAGGATTGATTGGTTAACTACTTATCATGCAAAAATTAATTGTTTTCGTAAGGTTGTTAGCTTTCATATTCCTAATCAACCTATTATGCTAATTCAAACGACCAAACCATTAAAATCAATCACGATCATCTCAAGCCATAAAGCTATTCGTTTATTGAAAAAGCGGATGTCAAGCTTTCTTAACTCATGTCACGATTTAAACAAAAATACGCCGTTTTGAGCGATATTTCTATTGTTAATAAATTTCTGACGATTCTCAAAGAACTTCTGGCCTACCCCAGAGCGTGAATTGAATTTTGTATCGACCTTGAACCCGGACAAAAACCTATTTCCAAAGCCCCATATCGAATGGCTCTATTGAACTTCGAGAGTTAAAGACCCAATGCAGAATTATTAGACATCGGCTTTATTCGTCCCTAAGTACTTCTCCTTGGGGTGCTCTGTCTATTCGTGAAGAAGAAAGATGGGAGTATGCGACTTTGTATTGATTATCGGGAGTTGAATCATGTCACCATCAAAAATAGGTATCCATTGCCACGTATTGATGACCTGTTTGACCAGTTTGCAAGGAGCCAAATTCTTTTCAAAGATTGATCTTCGTTCCGGATATCACCAATTGAAGATTAGAACCGTGACATTCCAAAGACGGCTTTCAGAACTCGGTACGGGCATTATGAATTCCTAGTCATGTCCTTTGGATTGACTAATGCTCCTGCTGCCTTCATGGATATGATGAACCGAGTATTCAAGGAATATTTAGATCATTTTGTGGTCGTCTTTATTGATGACATCCTTATTTATTCCAAAAGCCGTGAAGATCATGAGCAACACTTGAGGCTGACACTCCAAAAGCTTCGTGAATATAAGCTTTATGCCAAGTTGAAGAAATGTGAGTTCTGGCTTGAAGAAGTAGCATTCCTTGGGCACGTGGTATCAAGTCATGGAATATCTATCGACCCAAAGAAAGATTGAAGCTATTCAAAGTAGGAACAACCTAAATCGATGGATCGGAAATCGTAGCTTTCTCGGTTTAATTTGGTTATTATCGGAGATTCGTGGAAGGATTTTCTCGAATCACTACTCCATCGACTCAAATTGACTTTGAAAGATACAAAGTTCGGTTGGAGCGAAGAATGTGAGAGGAGTTTTCAAGAACTCAAGATGAGACTTATTTCAAAGACCTGCTCGACAATACCATCCGGCTCGGAGGGATTTGTCATCTACAAAGTGATGCTTCTAGCAAAGGGTTGGGATGTATTCTCATGAAACATGGAAAAGTTATAGTTTATGCCTCATGACAACTCAAAGAATATGAGAGGAATTATCCTACTCATGATCTAGAGTTAGCAAATGTTGTCTTCTGCACTTAAAATTTGGAGGCATTACTTGTATGGGGAGAAAATGGAGATCTTTACTGGATCATAAAAGCCTAAAATATTTCTTCACTCAAAAGGAACTCAACATGCGACAACGACGTTGGCTTGAATCTGTTGAAAGATTATGATCATACCATCCAATACCATCCCGAAAAGCGAACGTGGTAGTGACGCATTGAAGCGCGAAAGATCGTATCTGCAATCACGAGTGCGTTATTGTCAACACAAAGGCCCATTTTGTGTGACTTGCAAAGGATGGAGATAGAGTTAAAGACTCTAGGGGCGCATGTGATGATAGCGAGTATACTGAGTAGAATCGACTTTAATCGATAAAGTTAAAGTCGCTTTCAAGCTACGGACACGGAGGTGATGCGTATGAGAAGAAGAAAGTGCAAGAAGGTGCTACATCTTGGAAGCAAGAATCGATGAAGAAGGAATACTTGAGTCAACTCCGGACTTTGTGTTCTAACGACCCGATTTAAAGTATAATATCATGATGGAGCGCACAACACACCATTTGCAATCCATCACAGGAGTACCAAAATGTATCATGATATTCGTCCATACATTTTGGTGGAGCAATATGAAGAGAGAGATAGCCATTGCTTATCTCAAGGTGTCTAACTTGTCAACGAGTTAAAGCGAGCATCAAGTACCAAAAGGTCCATTGCAACCACTTGAAATTCCGGAATGGAAGTGGGAGTACATTAACATGGATTTCGTTCTGGCCTTCCTAAGGTTTCTCAAGGCATTGATGCGATTTGGGTCATTGTTGATAGATTGACCAAGTCCGCTCATTTCTTACCGATCGAGAAACTTATACACTTGAACGTCTTGCTCGTATGTACATAAAAACGAGATTGTAAGATCGCATGGTGCGCCAATATCCATAGTTTCGATCGAGACCCAAGATTCACTTCACGATTTTGGGTTAGTTTGCAAAAAAGCTATGGGCACAGACTTACGATTTAGCTTCGGCATATCATCCTCGAGACGGACGGACGATCGGAGAGGACTATTCAAACTCTTGAAGATCTATTAAGACTCGTGTCCTTGATTTCAAGGGAGTTGGGACAAGTTCTTACCATTGGTGGAGTTTTCCTCTGACAACAGCTTATCAAGCAAGTATTGACATGGTTCCATTCGAGCGTTGTATGGAAGAAAGTGTCGTTCTCGGTTATCTTTGGGATGAGGTGGGTGAAGCAACGTTGTTGGGACCGGAGTTGATACGTGTGACTACGGAAAAAGATTCAAACGATCCGACAACGTATAAAAACCTCACAAAATCGATAAAAAGAGTTATCTTGATCTTCATCGAAAGGGCGTGGAATTCGATATAGGAGATCATGTGTTGTTAAGAGTCGCTCCATGGAAAAGAGTTATAAGATTTGGAAAGAGAGAAAACTTAATCCTCGATTCATCGGTCCATTTTAATCCTCGATCGAGTAGGAATCGTGGCCTATAGACTCGCTTTCTGCTTAAATATGTCTACGTGTTCATAACGTTTTTCACATATCCATGTTACGTAAATATGTGAAAGACCAACCATATTATTGAGTTAGAACCGGACGAAATAGCGGAAGATTTGACGTATGAAGAGGTTCTGTTCAAATTTTGAATAAGAAAGAACATATTCTACGCTCAAGGTTATACCTCAAGTCAAAGTTTTGTGGAGGAACCACGATGTTGAGGAAATGACTTGGGAGTTAGAATCAAATGAAATCAAGGTATCCTTACCTCTTGAACATACCGTACGTGCCCTAATTTTGAGGGCAAAATTTCATAAGAAGGGAGGTTGTAAGACCCCAACTTTTATAAATACTGTATGAATTTTTCTATAAATATTATTTTTGAATATTATGGAATAAATTTGATATAATGTTATTGTTGTGGGTAATATTTATAAATTTTGCAAAAGTAAGCAAGTTGTTATAAAATATTCGTTTGGTCGGGAATATTCTTTTTTGTGGGGAATATTAAATGACGACTCTCAATCATTGGTGGACCCCACAACAGAATTATTGTCGGATTGAGAAAAAGACAAAAATATTTTATAAAAATAACGGTGGAGGTGTTACCGTTAAAACTGTTGAACTACCCGGTGGTAAAAAGTACAAGATGTCTGGCGTGGTTGCATAAGTAGACGCGGTATTGATTATTGATCTTACGTGAGAAGTCACTTTCGGTATGCTTAATAATTATACAATGATAATTCTTTGCGTCATATCTCTTATATTATTGATTCAATTATTGTCACAAGATTATCATCAGATAATATGTTTATAGTATTAAATCAATAATTGAGACGACAAGTTATAAATGATTAATAATTGTTGAAAGATTAAATATGTGTTGATGAAAAATAAAATGATTTGTGGTAAGTTTGATTATTTTATGGGGGCTCATATGTCATCATCTAAGAGTCTCTTCGTCGATAGTAATTACCTTTGTGAATAGTAATTACCTTCGTCGATAGTATTTACCTTCGTCGATAGTAATTACCTTCAAATCAATAGTAATTACCCTTGTGAATAGTAATTACCTTCGTCGATAGTAATTACCTTTACCGGACGTCCGAACCATTTGTCGTTTCACACATACAAAGGCGTCAAACCACTTTTCTTTTCACATCATCGATCGTCGAGCCACTTGCCTTTTTCACACGGCGGGTCTTAAGCTAGAAATCTTCTATAAATAGAGGCCTAGTGCTTCATTATTTTCACGAATTCATTCAAGCTATAGAGAGAGCAAGCAGAGAGAATAAGAGAAAGAAGAAGAGTATTTTGTTACTACACTACTTTGCGGTATTCAATCTCCTACCAAAAGTAAGGGGTGTTATTCTTTCTTATTCATGAAGAGAATCATTGTTATTCCATTGCTTATTATTCTGTGGAATAACTTTTGTATCGTGGTTTACCCTATACTTGGTGACATTCTTCTATTATTACATTGGAACATCCTGCTACATGTGTTTTACACCGGACTGGTTCCGTCTTTATTATTATTCTGTTGGAACATCCTGCATCATGTGTTTTACACCGACTGGTTAAAATCTTTTATTATTATTACATTGGAACATCCATGCATGTGTTTTACACCGACCGGTTCCGCTCTTTATTATTATTACTCGCTTGGAACATCCCATGCATGCGTGCGTATTACGCAGGACTGGTTCCGATTATTTATTATTCTGTTGGAATAACTCGTATGCGATCTATCGCATGCGTGGTGATTTCTTTTGTTATTCCATTCTTTATTATACCCAGGTGGTTAAAACTTTGACTTATATACTCCATGAAATTAGTGGAATATCCATGATATTTGCGTTTCATCTAAATCTTTTCATAGAAATATTCTTCCGATCATTCTTGAATTTTACTCTACAAAAACAAAGATGTCGTGTTGATAATTTGGGCGTTAATAATATCTGGATAAAATAATTCTTGAACTTGTTTTATTGAATTCTTATATCATTGTCATCATCCTCATGTTTATATTATGTTGAAAGTCATCTCGTGGCTTGTAGTGCATAGATGGACTTGGTATGATTATGACCGAGAGAGACTATTCGATTGTAATCATGGTAGTAATTTTACAAATGATGTGGTAAAAATCCTCGATTAGTAGTAGTGCATGAATAATTGTGGTAGTGATACTAAAGAATATCCTTGGCAGTAGAGCGGGGTTATTCGATGATGTGGATTATTTATTAAAGTCGAGTCTCAAATATAACAAAGTGATGAAAAAACCTTTTAAATCATAAAAGATAATAGATTTTATTTTCTACTTGACTCTTTTAATGGATTGCTTGTTCATTGCAGTTAAACTTGATGTTTATTATATTTTATCGGTTTAACATTTGTTGAAGGCTAATGATAATTTATTCTGCATTATCTTAGTCATAATATTTCTTCTTGGGCTAATTGAGCTCACCCTTTCTTTCACCGTGTTCTCTTGAAATGAGAACATAAATTTGGACGAGTCGTCGAGAGCAGAGTAATGGTCCGAGGATAGCATTAGTAGTCCTCACTATTACGTGAAATAGTGTGATAATAATTGTAATGAGGACTCCTTTTGAGTTTGTATAATATCTAGTAGACAATATTTGTATTCAAACTCACGCTTTATGTCGTATTGTACCACGGCAGCTTATATTAGTAAGTTATATTTAAATTCTGTACCATGTAAGTGGCGACCCAAGATGGGTGATGTATACCTAATTTTGGGGGCGTCACATAAGTTATTTGGGTTGTTACTTATAAGTATAACAGGAGCTCTCATTTCTTACCTCTCAGTCATCGATCCTATCTTAGCCAAAACATTATCCCAGTTATTTTTTGAGAACCTCTTTAAGCTTCATGGCCTTCTCAGCTCAATTGTGAGTGATAGGAATCCTATATTTTTGAGTGACTTCTGGCAGACACTATTTAAACTTGCAGGAATAAGGCTCCACATCAGTACTTCTTGTCATCTTTAAAGTGATGGGAGCACTGAGAAGATAAATCAATATTTGAAGCAACACCTAAGGAGCATGTGCAGTCATTCACCAAACAAAACAATGGAGCTCTTGACTACCTATGGTTGAATGGTGGTTTAATATTACTTTCTACAATTCTCTACAAACAACCTCATACAAAATTCTCTATGATCATGCCCATATACACCTGAGCATTCCCTCAAAATTTAGTACCAACATTGCAGTTATAGAGGACATTCTTGCAAAGAAACAACAATAGTTGAAAATTCTCAAGGAGAACTTGGCCAAGGCACAACAAAGAATCTAGAATCATGTTAATAAAGGAAGAACTGAGAGAAAATTTGAGGTTGAAGAGTGGGTGTACCTGAAACTACAACTTTACCGGCAAAGTTCAGTTTCAATAAGAAAGAATATGAAGCTAGCTCCAAAATTCTATGGGCCTTTTAAAATTCTAGAAAAATACAAGGCTATTGCATAAAAACTAGAGCTAAGGATACATCCCAACTTTCATGTCTCACAATTAAAAAGGCATTTGAGAGTAACTCTAATCAACACACAACTACCAGAGGTTAATCAAGAAGGGCAGTTTGATGTGAGGCCATTCAGAACCTTAAAACAACGGAGAATTTACAAAGGAAACAAGGTCATTTATCAATATTTGGAATATTGCAACTTGGAGGAAGTTACCTAAGAAGATGAAGACCTGCTCAAGCTCAACTATTCAGACTTATTACTTTAATCACGAGGACATGAATTCTCTCGGGGGGAAAGGAATGTCAGGATCACAAGAGCAAGGGTTGTGGAAATATTAGCTTCCATTTTGTATATACATGGAGGTTGTTATAATGTGGGTGATGGATAAGAAAGTGGAATAGGTTAGGAGAATAAACATTTTTTAGTATTTTAGTAGTTATATATGTGTGTGTAATAGGAAGAGTAACTTTCAAGTTTTATATTATGTATTTTATAAATGAAATGAATTAAGCTTTTAACAAGGGTCTTCCTCCCTTATTCTATCTATTTCTCTCTTATTTTCTGGTTAGTCTTCAACAAGGGTCCAACACACCCGTAAAAGGCCGAATCTCTTGGCGCCAATCCCAGCATTCGATACACATTCAGCCAAGAACAAGAGCAACATAAAGGCTTGTACAAATAGTTGCAACACTCGTAATCAAGTATTTCGTCTCTTGATTTTTTCAACTTCTCTCCTTTTTTATACTCTATGTTTATGCTTCTTTTCTACAACACGATTAGGCTTATCAGAGGCTCTAATGCACAGAGAATGAGCAATTGGAAATTGAAAATTGAAAGAAGCTTACTACAAGCCTTCCTAATCCTAAAGAAGAAAACAAATATACAAAGAACAAAGCAGAAACATAAAAGGAACCATTCAAGTAATGCTAACAGGTAAACAAAAAGCAAGATGCAAATTTTGCAAAAACATATCAATTTCCACTGTTCCCAAAATCAGGGGGGAAAAATCCTATACATGTTTTTTCATGTCCAGAACAATGAAAATGATGGAGGAACTTCAAGAATCAAGAGATTTGAAGCACAACTGCCTCCCCAAACATGCTAGTTTCTTCTCCATGAAGATATATACTTAATTTTTCATGAGAATTATAAGTATTTTATGTAATAATAATATAAGAGAGATCTAACTATCTTCAGGTTCAACATCCCATCTTGTCTTTCGCTTTATGCTTCTTGATTTCCCTGGTGCAGGACTGAAACTTTCTGCTGGCGGGAGGTATATGAAATCATCATCATCATCATCACTATCACCACCAATCCACCCATAACAAGGCTTACGTCTTCGGATTGGAACACTGCCAACCGGTGGTGTAGAATGGAGAAACGCTGGGGGAGAGTTGACGTGGGAGTTTTGAATATTAATAAGACCTCTGGGAGACTCTTCATTTTTCCCAGCAGCATCAAGATTCAGACTGCTCGATTGGTAGAGACCAATATCTTTCCATTCTTTTCCAGCTCCTTCAGGTGGCAGAGGGAAGTTTGTAAATTATGCAACAAAATAATTAAAGCCACAAGAGAAATAACATGGCTTTTAGCATCATAAATGCACTTCTAAATTGTAATATGATTTCTCTAAAAAAGCATTTATGCTATTTACGTCCTCTCTCTTCTTTTGGGTTTTGTTGGGCGATAAGTACTATTCTAAATTCTGGTGTGCCCTTATCCTTACATTTATTGCTTGATCAATATAAGAATGAAAGTTTCATGGCATACCTGTGTTGTCAGTCTGTGATGCAGTAGTGATAATTTCATAACCAGGAGGTTCAACAGCACAAGAGGGCCCAGAAATATCAAGTAATGCAGGATCTGCGGCTCCATTTTCTTGCACCGGGGCATCCTACAAAAAGCAATTATGTGCACAGTAAGGCAGCAGGTGCCATTAATAATTTATTACCAAAATATTTACTCCAGTCACAGCCTAAGTAAGTCATATAATGGATCACAATCTAACCAACAATTTTCTAGTGAATAAATAAGTTTATCAACATTCATGTTATGCTAAATCTAAGACCATCATGTATCAAAGGACAGATCTAGTAACTTGAAAAGACATAATAAATGTATCACAGCTATTTTTACATGCATGTATGCAAGTATATTTGCATGAACTGCAGAGAATAATCAGCTTCACAATTCAAAGATTACGACATAATTTGTTCAAGTCACCTCTGCTGAAACCGTTTGGGTATCATCCAACGGCAATCTGTTAAAAATGTCCAAGTTTCCCACACCAAGTCAACATATCCCAGAGATAATGTAAAGATGAAGGAATTCTGGTGATGCCTATTTAAATGCACAACTGTAGGAGAACTAGAGAGGCAAGATCTCGATAAGGAAAGTAAACTAGCAAGTAATGAAACACCTCTCCAGATTTCAGAAGTTGCAAGAGCAAACTAGCAAAGATAAATGAAAGACACATTGGAAAACAAGTAATGAAACAGACACAATAACCACACAAAATTCTTGTGCTTCATCTGGTGGAGAAAATTTGTTTAAATAGAGAGATTATGGCCTTGGAAAAATGAATGTGCAACAACATTTTCTGCCATGCAGGTTTTAATTAAACTGCAGACATTATGCTTATTATGTGGACTTCTATTAATTGCCCGTTATGTTCAACGTTTCTTTCTTGATTTGTATTAGTCTTCTTCCTTGATTTCTCGATGAGATACAATCTTGTTGGTTTGGGGGGTAAGATCGGATCTGGGTTCGAGTCGACCCACAAGAGTTCACAAGCCTCCAAATTAATTGATTGGCAGGATCTGTTAAATTAACAGACATGCCTATTAATGATCATACTATAATCTAAAAGACACATCTATTTGTACAGAACAGACACAGCCTTCAGAGGCTTCTCTTCTCTAACTATATAAACTAACTCCGTTCTCTTCAAACAATTCTATCCAGAAGCATTTTCTTCCATTATGTAAATTGTGTGAGAGTCTGGGGACTGCTTATTGATCTGTGGATAGTCGATGATCTCAGGTAGTTTCTTCCACCGAAAAGAAAAGAATGACACTGACAGGAACCAAGTAAGTCAATGCCTATGAAGTAAATAGTGTATCTGATGATTGGGTAATATACCCATGACTTGGGTATCCTTGGTCTTAGATTTGTGTATTCTCGAGTCCTTTAGTAGTGTTTTTATTGTGTTTAGTTGTGCTATTGCAGGTTTGGGAGCTGTAGAAACATTTGGGAGCATTTGAGCTAAAACAGGGCATGATTGACACTTTCTGTCTCCTAGCGCCGGGGCGCTGAATTCAGCACTAATCCTAGCGCCGGGGCGCTGAATGCAGTACTAATCCCAGCGCCGGGGGGCTGGGCCTCGGCTGCAGTTGACTGAGGACGCGCCTTTGACCGTCCGTTGACTTGGTTTGGCACATGGAATGCAAAGTTGACTTGGACTTGGAGTGGGGAGCATTAGGGGAAGTATATAAGGTTTATGTTGCTGAATTAAAAGGGCACCTTATCATTAATTCATTCATTGGAGGCTACACAGAGGATTACTTGAAGACTAAGGATTGGCTCAAGAGTTTCTTCTTCTCCTCCTTATTTTCAATTTGTAATTCTTTAAGGATAATTTGCAAACGATTATTGGTTTTTATTTTCGTTATGAACTAATTCTTTAATTAAGATTTCAATTGAACCTTTTATGGCTATAAATTAGTTATTCAGTTTATTCCAATTATTTATGTTGAAGTGAATTGTTTATCATGCCTTGCATCTATTGATTAATTATTTGGCCAATAATTACCTTGTTACTCTAGAAGAAATTGAAAGAGGAATTCTAGGATTAGAACTGGGCTTGATAACATGTGACTTAGTTATTTGCACAGTGAATAATTAGGTTTGTGAATTGAATGGAAATATCTGTTCACCGCATGTAACACATAAGGAATTGGAATTGAAAGAATTTAATTCACTTGTTTTGCATAGGAATATAGCAAGATTAATCTGGATTAAATAGAAGTCAATTGATTACTTGGAAAAGGACTTTTGACATTTGAGAATTCCTGTTAACAATTCAGTAGACATAATAATTGGGATAATTGGATAATTGAGTTATAGTTCATAATTGGGAATATTGAAGTCTTAATCCTTATTTATCGGAAATCATTCATTCAAATCTTAGTTTATTTATTTGTCTATTTTAGAATAATATCTTTAATTGTTTAATTTAGTTACAATATTTCAGAAAAAATATAACCCTCCTCTCACTAATTAATACCATATAGCTTTAGATTGTTTCAGAAAGCCAGGTGCAATATGTTTTAGATCCAACCATCAACTGTTTACCCTTCATTTTCAGGATTCTGGAATCTTCCCCATAGTATCTTTACTGTCAGTGTTTTCAGGTGATCTATTTTTGGAGGGGCTTAGCTTTTGTTTCACTCTATACCTTGTGCATACAAGCATACAAGGATTGTGTTCCCTTTCTTACCATATATCTTATGAGTATAAAATATATAATTTGAGGTCTTGCTAAGGTACTTGTTAAACCTTTACTTCACAAAACTTTTGTCATGGAAACTGTCGCTAATACTATTAAAGGGACTGTTTCTAAAAATTGAATGAAAAGCTTTGAATATTTAAGGGTGTTTGAGTGAGGTGAATATAGAAGAGACTCCGTATGAAAGCTTAGTGAATAAAACAATGTGTTTGATAGTTAAAAACAAATGTGCATTACAAACAAATTATTTGAATTCAAAAAAATTATCAGAAAAATAAAAAATAAGTTGTGAAATAACAAACTGCATGTAGACCACATTTTTAATGCCACACATTTTGAGTTAATATTTAGGAGGTTCCCTAATCCCTAAATCAGATCCAATGTAAAAACTCTTCTACCTTTTTGATGAACACAAAATATCTAGCCTTTATCTCTTCTCTCTCTCTCTTCTTCAAAGTGGTGATTGTATGCAGGCCAAGAAAGGAAATCAATCATTTATTTCACTCCCATGCAGTTCATTTATGTAACATCTTTCGATTAATAAATGATGGCAATTGAAAGGTTTGAGCCAAAACCTCTCTCGTTTACAAATTCAAAAGAGTAATTCTCATATGTCACGGAATTCTCTGCACATCAAACACCATGATGCTTGGTCTCAAATTCAAAGGCTATTGTCATACTATCCAAGTCGCAGAAGAGAAGAGAAAGCATAATAAGAGCGAGAGGAGGTTAAATAGCAAAAATTTATAAAAAAGTTACGGACACTATTGTCCAAATGGAATAAGAAATGAGGCCTGAACGAATAATTAAGTCAAGCCGATATGACTTATTCAGTCAGATGCATTAAGAGTAAATACTTGCCTCAAACAAACAGTTTTAATCACCCCATGTCATGCCAAATGTACTTTCAAGTTTTTAACAAAATTCCATAACAACACTTTCTAACTAAACAAAATTCATGCATTTAATAAGGTCACATAAAAACATTTTACAACACTTTCTAAACAAAGATTCTTAAGAACACAACAGATACGCTGTAACAACTGCCCTGGAATTTTCCTTCTATGCAGGTTGAATGAAGTCAAAAACAATCGCCTAAAATTAGGGATTTTGAAGAGAGGGATAAATTTCTCTTTTTGTAGAGTTTACTATCGGTTGCTAACTAAGAGCTAATGATATTGATACATGCCATATCCATATCTCTATAGGATATCAATTGTATATTTTGCTGGCGATTTTTGATTATCCATACACCTAATATCCCCATTATCCCCAAAGAATTACTCTTTAAAAGAACAAATGAAGCCCGACTCCCACATACTTAGCAATTAAAATACAGAAATTAAGCCCTAAAATCACATTTGACTAAATAAATACCAATAACATTCTGTTATCCACGATTAAGCATACGAACTGAGAGCAAAATCAGAAAATAATACAGCACAAATATAATGTTTTTAGTTATTACCTGCAATAATCCTCCTTGTGGACAAGTCTCCAGATCATTGCCTCCCTCTTCTTCTTTTTCCTCAGTCTTATTTCGTGCAGCTAGAAGGACATCAAGAAGGACAGAAGTATAACCACCCTCTTCGATAACAGGCCACGATTCTTCTCCACCATATAACTAAAATTAATTTTAGAATAATTCCAAAAAATAATAAATAAATGCATAAACCAGACAAAAAGTCCCAAAATCAAAAAACCCTGATAAAATTTTCACCCCAAACAGAAAAGGGCGAGAGATTGAAAAGGGAAAAAAATAACAAGAACAGAGTTCAGTATAACACACGCAACTAATCAAACTCCACCAAGTACACAACAAACCCACAAATAATTTACCATCTATAAACTAGATAGAACTTAAATAACTCACAATTCCTATCTGGGTTTTGCTAACTACCTATCGGATTTCTCCCAAAACAAACAAAAAAATTTTTATTTCACCTCTAAAAGTTCCTTGACTGTTTTCCGAACAAGCTTCTGTGAAAACCCATAAGGAGTCATGGCGTCAACGGCAGCGTCCATTCGCGAATTACGCGGCTTCAACGTTGTTCAAAAAGTTAAGAAAACAGCCGAAAATGTAAGGAATCTTTTGAAAAAATGAAGAAAAAAAAAACATAAAAAAAAAACCCAACCTTTGGTCTTCTTCCTCTCGGCGCCATAGCTTGTCCAAGAAATCTCTGTATAGAAATCAAGAAAATCTGCACAATTTTTCTCTCTCTATATCTCCTAAAAGATAGAGAGAGACGCGGAGAACGAAGAGGTACGAAAATGGAAAACTGTAAAACACGCACACTTTGGCAGCAGAGCTCAAGAGAGCGCCATTTGTATGCATATTTATAAGTATATGGACTAATGACAAAACTGTCCCCGGACCAAAATCAGTTTGATACTCAAAAGTTTAAAAATCTTTAATCAATACCTCTAAGTATTTTAAAATAACAAAGGTGTTTTTTTTTGGCATGACCGACCAATTTTTTGTTGGAATATGATTTGACTACATTTTTTTGTACTTTGACCTTCTCAATACATTTGACTTGTATTTAATAAATATTTTCTCAAAAAATGTTATTATTTACTTTGTTCATTTCTTCCAACATTTAAAATTAAAAATAAATAAAATCTTAACATTATTTACACAATCAATGGCAATAAATAATAAATAATAAATTAAATCTAAATATAATTTCTCTTTTGAGTGACACATTACCTTCATCTACAAATAAAAAAAATTCATGAAATCTATAAATAAAAAAATTATAAAAAATCAATATTTAAATCATAAATCATAAAATATAATTTAGATGCATTTAAAAAACAGACAGTAAAAATTTCAGTTTGCCAGTCGCAAGACCGATCCCAGAATCCGATCACCCAAGACTTATTGTTGAAGAAAACTTGTATGACATATCACACACTCTAACGCCAAAAACACTTGTATAAAATAGGAAACACTTGTATAAAATGACAAACCTTGAGAAGATGATTAAGAGTTTGCCGAACCAAATCCTCAGAACACCCAATAGCATCATATGCAGCATACCTTCGCCTGTTACCCACCAACAAAACTTCACCGAGAGATATAAACAATACATTGCACCGCACGGCAGGAGAGTCTCAAAGACTGGAGAGAGAAAGAGGATTTATGGAATGGGAAAAGGGTTTACTGGATCCCAGTAAAATCCAAATAGGGCAGAGGGTTCAGCAAAACTTTTCTATTTTCCTTTTCTTTTTATCTTTTCGATCAATTTGTTACTTGTAGGCAAATTCTGATATCATGCATTATAGCTGTCTGAACCCCAGATTTAGTACTCTGTTAGAAATAAATACTAGTTAAATTAAAAGTTGTAATGTAAATTGGTGTATTTGTCCTGTTGTGGTAAGGCTTCTACCTCTGTTTGCTACTCCCTCGTTACTTAATATAAGTCGTTTAAATTAAATATTTTTATTCCTCATTTGAAAATTTCAAATAATCATTAACCGCTTAGTTTCACATATTAGCCCAGATATTAAATACTTATAACTTTAGTTCTCTCACTATTTTTTGCTCAATAAATAACACTATCTTTTTTCAATACAATGGCAATATAGATAATTGATAGTATATTTATTGTTTTATAATCATTTTCTTAATATTTGTACATAACTCTAAAACGAGAGGCTCTATGTGTGTCAGTATTTTATTGGCCAATTGACCAACTTATCCAAAAAAAAACTTCATACTAACCGGATCCGAAATTTTTAGAATCTGTGGACAATTTTATTTTGCTGAAAAAATCTTTTAAAAGATTCATGAACTTAAAATTCTAATAATTAGTTGAGAAGTTATATTAATTTGAAAACTAAATCAATTGAGCATATATGTTGAGCCATGATTTTCATAAATCAAGATATTTCCTATAAAAAAAAAAATTAGTTGTGCATTTTATCCCTTATTTCAAGGTGTCTATTTTTAAATTCAAAACCTCTCCTTGTCAGTTTGAAATTATCTTCCATTGGAATGCCTGATTTTCAGCAATCTGTCTTTGTGTCGTTAGCCTTAATCTCTATATATATAGTCTGCACGACTAAAGCTTCAAATAGAACAACAAATTTAGAAAAACAGAAAAGTTTCTAGCAAATTGTTTTTGCCTTGTTTTAAATTTCTTATGGCTGGAAATTCATAAATATATCTTGTAATCATATTTGTTCTTAAAGAGAGATCACCTTCCGACCTGCGTGTCGACAATATATTGATCAATTAACCAAAATTAACTTCATGCTAACCGTTCTCACTCGTCTTATACCCCATGTAATATGCTATGAGACCCTATGTAGTATGCTAATAACGACGCCAAGTTAAATATTTAACAAATCAAATATAGATCATTGAACCTAAATTTCCAATATGAATTTGGTACCAAATCAAGCTATCGTGGACAATTTACACTATAATATATATAGAGGGTGAACTAGAGGGAGGAAAACTGCAGCATATCACATGGGGGAGAAAATCTAATAAAAACCTCACTATCTATAGCACAAAAAAGTAAAATTTCTGGAACTTAATTTTTTTTCTTCTTGAATATCTAAAATTAGTGATGCGTCGGCGAAGGCTTGCATTGGTAGCACTTGGCAAAGAGGCCAAATGTATCCACTTGCTTAATAAAGTTGGTCATGCTAGCCCACCCTCCAAATCCAAAGCCAACGACGAAAACCCAGACTACAATAAACATGTTCACCACGTACATGGCGGTCCAGCTTGGGAGAAAGAACGGAGGTTTCTCTGCTGCATTCTGCACGGAAAAAAATAAAAATTAGAAGAGATGCATTACATTTACGACGTAGGAGAAAACATGATATAGAGCTAGTTGTGAGGTTATATTTAGCAAGTAATTTTGGTTTGATAGTTGATAAGAACCATGTTTCATACTTTCATGTAATGAAGCATATCCAAAAGAAATCTAAAAGTATGTCCTATGTATAATTTAAGGTCCTAAATTAGAAGACGTCATGCTTCCAATTTTAACAAATTTTCAAATGTACATCCTTATCAATTATGCGGCACTACTAGACAGTGCCAGAAATATTGTAGATACCAATTATGTACAAGAAAAAATGAATTGATTGACTACCTCCCGAGCAGTAGCCTTCCTGTAAGTGAGCATATGAGCAAGAGCAGGGATGATATAGACAGTGAAGCTAACCAAAAGTGCCCCCACAGCTGAGTTGATAGGTCCAAAGAACGGAAATATAATGGCCAAGAACCATATTGGTATCACAACCGGCAGTCTCGCCAGTGCCCTTAAAAATATGCTCTTTGTTTCATGCATCCCCACTACTTTCTCCCACACAAAATACAAAGGTGTGCAAGCAAACCCAAAAGTTATGAACTGCAAAAAAAAATAAGGGTAATCATGTGAAGTAGATAAGTGTCTATCATAATTGAGCTACTAGGCAATAGACCATTTTTGAAAACATTCTTATGAATGTCAACAAATGGAATTTTAAAGGCATCCAAATTTTGGGTTAACTTAGTAGGTAAAGAATTTGCTTCATTCTGAGTAATGACCTGGTGGATGAGCATTAGAATAACTGCTGAATCACGGAAAGCAGACCGTGGAAGGAGAGAGAAGGCATTTGAGTGGTTGAGAAGTTGGTCTCCAAAAGCCCAATATACCGCGGCAGCTGATGGAATTGTTAGCGTGAATACATACAAGGTGGCAAACAAATATATGTACTTAAATTTCTGAGGCTTCCACATGGCATGCATAATTTCCCTGAAAACAGTATGAACCTGTGTTATTTACCAACACTGGTCACCAAATTTACCTATTTGGAATCAATAGAATTTGGAGTTTAAGATAATGACTAAGCCCATTAATACTTAGATGACAACATAATAAGTTCTTAAATTATTATAACATGCTTCAAGAGTTTCAAGTTCAGAATGCTTAAATTGACTTTTGCTAGGAGTGATAAAAAAAATTCATTAGAACTTTGATAGTTTACTTGTGCAGTTTTTAAGAATAATTTTCAAAGCCATTCAATGAGTTGAGCATTATTTACCCCCTATAGCAAACAAAGTATCCAAAAAGTTAAAATTAATTCCCAAATGTTACATCAAATCAATTACAAGCTTCTTTAGCCATTTTCTAAGAACAAACTGACACTTGGTCCATGTTGCACCAATAATTGTTGCCTAATTAACCTTGCTAGTTAATACGCATGTAACCTTAAATTATTTTGTGGATTTATTATACATTGTACCATATACAATATGAAAATAAAAATGAAAACAAATTGTGAACAGGGGTTTTTTTTTTAATGCAGCCCCTAAGACTTAATATTTGACTGACAAAACTGAATAAATAACTCACACTGTGACTGCGTGTCCGCCAAAAGTATAGAGTATGTTGGTTGCCCCAGTAAAATAAAGCACCAGCTTCGTTGGACCCGAGTGAGTTACTCCTTCAGCCTGCAAAACAGTTAAAACATTAAGGAAATTGAGTACAGATTAAGGTTAAAAAGTTTGGAAAGATGAGGGAGTAACTATTAGTTGTAACTGAGATAACATTTTCCAGTCATCATCAGGTGTTGCTGTGATAACTAAAGATATTATCATTACCTAAATATTAACATGTTGGTGGTACAATTACCTGGCCATGAAGAAAGGCAGCAATAGTCAAGTACCAGGCAGTGTAGGTGGTCATCCCAAGCCCAAGAAAAGACCAAATTCTATAGTTGTGAAATGATGGTATGAACACTGTAGTAGCACAACAAGCCCCAAAAATATATGTCCATGTCCTCTTGTCTAAATGGTCATTAATGTAGTATATATTACTGTAATCACCCAAAACAATAAAATAATAATAATTAATCAAACAAAAGCCATTTCTAGTTTGCCTTAAATTTCTAATATCTTAATGAGAATTAAAATTTTAAAAAAAAGGGGGAAAAAAGCCAAAGGACAAACCTTGCACAACCTATAAGCTGTATAACAGAACCAAATAGGAGGAAGGTACAATTGAAGGCCAACCCCACAGCTTTCCATTGTGGACCCAACAATCCATCAAGAACCTCAAACCACTGCATACATAAATAAATAAATAAAATATAAAAATGTATGTGTGTGTATATATATATTTATCTAAATAATTATGTAATAAATGAGAATTTAAGAATATCAAGGTTTGTTAGGACCCATTTACTGAAATTCAATAATAATAAATTACAGTTTTAAATAAAAACTTGTGTTAATTGATATAATTAATAAATATGTAAAAAAAAATTAAAAAAGTCAAATATATAGGTAAAGTCAAATATGTATTTTTTTTTTCTCCCTAAAATGAGATAGTATTGTTTTGGAGAAAACTGGGTTTTTTTTCAAGAATTCTTTTTTTTTTTCCTTCTTTTTTTTTTTTTTCTTCTGAATGTATGAGGAATAATTCTTGGGAGACTACCAAACCAACCTGTATGACATGGTTCTTGAAGCTGACATTCAATTTCTCCTTCCTGGTTCTATACTCAACATACAGGACACTAATGAGATAAGCAGTCCAGCTCCCAAGTATACCATAAAACACCTGAAGAAACACTCCTGAAAGCATACCAAGTTGAGAGAAAGAGTATGGCAATGTTAACAGAACTTGAGCAACCTGAAATTTTAAAAAAAAAATAAAACAATTATAAACAATCTTTGTAATAAAAAGAACAAAAAGATCAGATAAATAATTCATAATAAAATGAGGGGATTACTTGATTTGATGCACAGCTGAACCAAGCATCATACACAGACCCACCATGCCAAATAAAGCTTTTGAGGCCAGTATGTGGCTGATCAATTCCCTCTCCTTCTCTCTCATTTTGCTCTGTGTCATTGAAACCCCCACTGATTATGGCCTCTTCACCTTGTTTTTGGTGGGCCATTGAGCTTCTTCAATCAACTCCCTAGAGATCTGAGACTCCAAAAACAGGACAAACAAACAAGCAAACCCAAAAATGTGAAAATTTATCAAACACCCAGAGAAACCCAAAAACCCAATTTCAGAATCTACTTGAATTCTCTATTTTCTTGGTGGGTATATATATATGGCAATAATACATAGCATTTATTTGTTATGTATATATATATATATATATATATATATATATATATATATATATGTATGTATGTATACCCACAAATAAGTGGATTTTGAATTACTTTTGGATATAGTTATGAAGCGAAAGAATTTACCCTTTTTTGAGATAGTGCCAGTGGTTAGTGGACACAGCTGTGGTCTCAGGTTTGTTACAGCAGCTTATGCAAAACAGGGTTGTTTTCGAAGATTGATAGCAACATAAATGTCATTATATATTTAAGGATTACAACCCATATCTATATTTATTAATGGAGTATAATCTCTATCTCTCACACACAAACACACGCAGTAACCAAAAGATCCATTAATTTATGCAGTTTTTAATAAATAAATAAAAACTAGACACCTAAGAATTTGTCGAAGAAAATAGAGAGAAACCCAGAGAGAAAGTCTGCTCCTTTTATAAATTAAAGAGAACTGATGAGGGAAAACATTTACTGTACGTTACTCCATAAAGAGAGAAATAGGAGCCGCTTTTGCAGGGAAAAGAGGTCACACTTTCTCTCCTCCATTTGTAAGTTCAGTTATTCTAGGCGAGCATGAAAACTGAATATAAAAATTAGACGGACATGAAAATTAGATAGGAGTGTATTTAAATTTTATATATTTGTATTTTTATTCACCATTAGGGTCAAAATAAAAATAAATAAAATTTAAATATACTCATGTCTAATTTTTATGTCTAATTTTCATGTTCACTTAGAGTTTTGAGCTCTTCTAGGTGGACATGAAAATTAGACGAGTTTATTTGAATTTTACTTATTTATATTTTTACTCACTATTGAGGTCAAAATACATATAAATAAAATTCAAATATAATAATGTCTAATTTTCATGTCCACATAGAATTTTTACTGTAATTTTAGAAATTTTATTATTCAATTCCTCCTTTCTTGTCCTATTTGTCCACGTATTTTTTCATTATTGAAAACACAGTCTCACATATACATTTCTTTCTTACTAAAAAAGTTTCATTTGAAAATTTTACAAATTTAATATATATTTTCATCACATATTTATTTCTAAAATACTGAATATTTAGTTTAGTAATAATATTATAAATAAAATTTTAATGATAAATTTAAAATATTATATCATTTTATCTCATTATAAAAAAATAAGATTCTTTATTTGGAATATTATTTAATAAATTGAACTTTTTTAAAACAACGACAGTATTTGCTTATTTTTAAACTTTTAATTTTAGTATTTCAATAGATTAATTGAGTATTATTTTTATCGTGAAACGATAATTAATCTTCAAATAATTAATGGAATAACTAAGAACAGTATTACTATAACATATCTGAAAATTATTTGAGTGGTAATTCTTTTAGGGAGATGTGTAATAAGTGAAACTTTATTATAATTCTATGAAATCTCACATATTGACAAGTTTTATAATTATAATTTAGCATAAGTTTATGACAATACATAGCGGACTCCATTCTTATCTTGAAGGTTTTGCTGGAAATAACTTTACAAAATAAAACCAATGATAAAATTAAATTTTACTAGTTGATTCAAGTTCAATTACCCAAATAGAACATTCTTTTTTCTTTTTTTTTTCTTTTTTGATAACCTGGACAAGAGTAAAGGGAATTTTATTTATTAAAAATGTCCGAATTACATTACATTTATGATAGAGTTGAGGAAGAAATGTCCAAATAGAACATTCTTCGCTCTAAATTGTCACTCAAAATTAAAATTGAGCCCCTAAATTACAGTTTTTGTACTTGGCATAGTAATTTTAAAACAAACTTAAATTTTACAGCACAAACTTATAGTTAACCAATCAAATCCCCTACCTTATTTTATTTTATTTTATTTTTTGTTAATTTAAACACGCACACACCACCCAACTCGAACATAGACTTGATAAAAATCGCTTAAACCATGGGCCGACATTTGGTCGTCTCGTCAAAAACGCAGACTTTGAGCTTCGTTTTTCAACCCATCGTAACCTGAAATTGTTTTGGTCCGAATTGTTTAAATTCGACCGTAAATATCAAAATTTTAATTATAATCAATCCAAATTTACGGGTAAAAAGGCTGTCAAAAAACGAAGACTTTGAACTTCACTTTTTCAACCCACCAAAATTTAACCTGTTTACTCAATCCAAATAACCGATAACCCATTTAGACCATAAATTTCGCTTTTATCGGTCTCACTCGAACCCCCCAACTTCATGATTAATATGGGTTAGGTCATACCAGTCGGGCCAATGTTCTTCCATAATCCCCTACTACCCTTTTTACCCCCACAGCAGAGAGATATATTCTTATCATTATCCAAATAATCTAGTTTATTGCTTAGGGGGTCCTCTTCTCACTCATTACCACCATTGTCCACATCCTTTATGTTATGTCCGCCTTTTATTCCTTAAAACTCTTTTGACTGCTGCATTGTGCCATGTCCCATGTTAATTGCTTGATAGATTACTACTTATATTGTAGGACCTATTAAATAATAATACTCCATCCGTCTCAGGATAAAAATTTTGGTAGATTTTTTACGCATATTAAGAAGATAAATGAAATGACAAAATTATTCATAATAATGTCATTAAATATGGAGAAAGAATTAGAATAAGAAAAGTATGAGATATTTAATGCTACGGGTATAATAGAAAAATATGTGTAAAAATTTGGTTATTAAAGGAAAATAGACATTTAATATGGGATTACTCAAAATAGTAATAAGGACTTTTATCATGAGACGGAGGGAGTAATAAATAGTATTATTATTATTATTATTACCTTTTGTTGGATCTCTTTATTTCTTTCTTTTCGGAAAAGTATAAGTATGGACATTAAACAAGTTTTCAAAATTGGGGTTTAGTGGGAGACCGCATGATTAATTTTAAGAGTTCTTCTATGCATTCTACTGGACTGGAAAAAACTCTAATTAATAAAAAGTAATGTTAAGTACATAAACTATTATATAAATATTTTATAAATTGCTGATGTGATATATTTCACCTCATCATATTGATCAATAAATTATTTTAATGTAGTCTTCGACCCCACATAAAAAGATGAGATGCAGTATGTCACGTCAACAATTTGCAAAATATTTATAGAATAGTTTGTATCCGTAACATTATTCATTAATAAATAAGTTTATTATCACATCTGAACCGCATCATACATTACATATATATTTTGATGATTCATATGCAGAAAGCGAAATCACGTGGATCATCAAAATATGCATTAATATATATATGAAATGATTGTATGATAATAAACTATACTCTAACTAATTCTACAATTTTCTTACACCCTTTTCCATAAATTTCCAATCTATGTTGTAAAGTTCCATCTTATTCACTTTTGTTCATTTTGCATTTCCCACATTACTAATCAAAACTTGTCATCTTGATCCTACATAAGTTCACTCAAAAGATTATTATGATGTCGGTGGTATCCTTCATCAAGGTTTAATCAAATTACATTATGCAAAATTACAATCTATGAGATGTGTAGGCACCAAACCCACCATAAAGGGGCGCTCCACCATCGTGATAGTTGTAATGATCTGGCATGTTTCGAACTAAAAACTCTACGTGAACAAAAAATTTGAACATGAGTGTACTTGAATTTTATCTATTTATGTTTTTACTTACAATGAAAAGTAAAAATACAAATAGGTGAAATTCAAATACACTCATGTCTACTTTTTCTGTCCATAAGACCTCAAACCCGAATCAAATTTCAAATTTATTATCCACCGAGTTATTTTGACCTAGCACAGAGCCACTCGAAAAATCATAACATTGTTTTATGACAAAATGGAGCTTAATCAGGATAAATATGTAAACTTCATTAGCATGACAATATTGATGGGAATTAGGTTTCAAGTAATCATTCATGATTAGAAGGAATCTGTGATTGTGCCCACAAGAAAAGAACAGGAAGAAGAATTTGTCTCACAAAACAATACAAATGGGTTGTGTTGGGTCGTGATATTTCTCCTATTGAACCGAATGGAATGGGCCTATATATTCAGTTAGTCCATTGGGTCTTCACTATTGGGTGTTGACATTATTGAATCTAGTCACTTTATTATCTTTGTTAAGTCCTTCTAATATCGGACCAAATCAGTGGGTCGACCCATCATATATTTAAATATCTACATCTTTGACTTGTAATGATGATAAAGCATGACGGTTGACTAGAGAACCTGCCATGCATTAATGTGGATGGGATCATAACCGGCCGGCGGTGGAAATAGTGTCCAAAAGCAGTGGATAAACTACATGCAGTCGGCAGAACCCATCAGATCAAGGGGGTGTGTCAGGTAGTAGTGGGTGTACGATAATCCGAGCAAAGAGAGTATAACTTAGCAATGAAGTCTTCACAAAGAGGTACGTTCTCATACACGTCTTCATTCATAATCACATATACACTCAAGAATTATTATCATCTGGCTCAAGACACTAGGCATTACATCTTCCATTTTGTTAACCTTGTGAACACGCCATCGACTCTCACGCTGAAGCTATCCCCAAGCGGAACCGCCGTCAAGCTTGTGGTGTTTATCGTGTTTCTTGTCTGCGAGGATCGTATGCGTCTTACGTGATTGGGACGTGGCAGAAGATCTTGGCGTTAACATTGGCGCTAGAAGAAGGGCGCTTCTAGTGTTATTGAGCTATCAATCACAATATTTTCAGTTGTTCTACATCGGAAGTTATGGCACCAATCGGGGGTTCTCGTTCGAGATCCCACAGCGAAACCCAAGATGGTTGGTCTTTGTTCTTTGATAAAGAGCGGGATCACGATAGAAAAGCAAGTAAAAGGCACCCGCCCATAATTCGAAGACCAAGTGGTCAGTGATAAAGATGATGGTCGAAGCGAGTAGATGAAGACCCAACATCCATTTCTGTTTAATCAAGAGGTAATCCGCCCTATTGGTCTTGGGATTATAATTGAAGCGAGTAGATGAAGACCCAATGACCATTTCTGTTTGATCAAGAGGGTAATCCGCCTCTATTGGTCTTGGGATTATGGTCGAAGCGAGTAGATGAAGTCCCAACAGCCATTTCCTGTTTGACCGAAGAGGGTATCCCGCCCTATCGGTTTTCGGGATTATGGTCGCAGCAGACGAAGAGACTGATCCAGCGAGCATGCACCTCAAAATACAAATAAGGCATTCTGCCTCGAGTATCTTCATCACCGTAACAGGGAGTTTCACCGAAGTATATCCAGAAATCACACTCCCGAGAGTCCACTGGGGGCACACCACTAGATAGATACTTTTCTTGGAGATGCCCGGTCCTAAGGTCATCGGGTTCAGATTCAAAGACACAAAATGCACCCATATTCCTAAGCATCCAAGAGGATACCTCATCCTGGGGGTTCTCGGGACTATGGCACAAACGGATGAGGGAGCAATTCAAGAATATATTCACCCGAGAATGCAAAAAGGTACTCGCCTTGAGTGTTCTCGCCATGACGAAGGGACTCGTTACCAAAGCGAGATCTATAAGTCGCACTCTCTTGGAAATTCGAACACTTTGGTAAATATTTCCCAAGTCGGTTGACATTATGGTGAGACAATTCTTTTATGAAGTCGATAATAGTTAAAGAGAAGCGAGGAGTCCGACAGGCCGTTGCGATTCTTGAATGACGCGAGCTCGTAGACATTGCATGCAGATGGATATTCTATTTTGACATCAAGATGCAAAGAAAGCTATCAAGGGTCGATCACAATAACAATTCCGTTCTTGATGCATTATCGAAGTTAGCCACTACAGATGCTTATAATTTTGATGGCAGATGGCGTCTTTCCTTCGGATCAGATGCTGGCAAAGAAAACCAATTATAAGAATGTCAACTTTGTTCTCATTGATGAGAATCTTTATCGAATGACCTATTTCGTCATCATTACTCAAACATTTGGTTCCATCCAAAGGCGAGTATGTTCTTCTGAAATTCACAAAGACATCTGTGCGATCATTTGACCCGAATTTGTTGGCTATAAAGCACTTCCTAGGGATATTCATGAAAGAACCGAGTCGAGTCAAGACAGATTTGATTTCTGGCTCATCCACATTCACTTTTGCACTTCTTGATCCCGGTCCTATTGTCCTAAGGTCACAATGGTGTAAGGAGGTATGGTAGGACTCATTTGGCCATTCGATGGCGACCCAAGGTCCTTATGATCCTATATTGATTTTACCAGGTGGTAAATCAATGGTCACTATGGTGTAAGGAGGTATGGTAGGACTCACCGGCCATTCGATGGCGACCAAGGTCCTTATGATCCTATATTGATTTTACCCGGTGGTAAATCAATGGTCACTATATGGTGTAAGGAGGTATGGTAGGACTCACTGGCCATTCGATGGCGAAATTTCAAGGTCCTTATGATCCTATATTGATTTTACCAAGGTGGTAAATCAATGGTCACTATTGATCCTTATCCTTATATCTATCTTGATCCTTATATCTTGGTCCTTATATGCTTGTTCTCTACCCCGAGTGGTAAGCAAGATTTTGATGGTGCAAGGAGGATCGGCCAAATTCACTCTCACATAACCGATCTCACACTTGGAAACGATAAGTATACATTACTTTATTTTGTTCAAGTGTTGAGTTCGATTCATTCAATCTTGTTCATTAAATTCTATCCATTAAATTGATTCACTTCATTTCATAAATTAAGCATTATACGCCTCTATCTAGTTCATGTCCTAAGTTAAGTTCATACAGATTAATTGATCTTTGAATTATTGACAAAAAAATGTTCACTCGAAGTAATAAGGCATGAAGTTGATATTTTAATATTAACTGCTCACAACAAGTTAGAATTTTTACATAAAGTTCTCTGACTAAGGATAAGGAGAGGTCATCTTGAGCTTCTTCCTCATCATCGT
This sequence comes from Panax quinquefolius, assembly GCA_020205615.1. Lineage (NCBI taxonomy): Eukaryota > Viridiplantae > Streptophyta > Magnoliopsida > Apiales > Araliaceae > Panax > Panax quinquefolius. The sequence continues at coordinate 135,706,450 of CM035167.1, read as the reverse complement.
CACCATCTAAAGAGTCTAGAAGAGATGGATCTACCTTGGCAGAGCTTTTTCTTGCCTTTACTCCTAAGATTTCATATCCTTGACGTTGCAGTATGGTCGATCTCATCGTCCGGATCGACGGATTTTCTCAGATACTACTTGGATTTTTATGAAGGTCTTGATTCGTTGGCGGACTCAAATTCTTAGGGGCCCAAAGATCTTTGAGCTCTTCTTCAAGCTTCTGACGATGTACCAGATGCTTTGATCCTGTAGCTTGACAGATCGACATTTATATTAGTGATGACCCGATGAGTGGCCTTGGTCGTTTTCAGTTCTTCTTTGACCTTGTCGATATCCTTCCGAAGGCATTCATTGTTGAGAAGAACAATGTCAAGGTTGCTTCTTTCCTTTTGCCAAACACAGGCTTTAGAATGGCTTTCTCTCTTCGGCATTCTCTTCAGCATTCTCTTCGGTATTATCTTCGGTATCCTTTTTGGCTTCTTTGTATTTGGGACGGAGGTACCCGAAGACAGTGTTTACTTGCAGATGACCAATATTAATCGATCAGTTCAGATTGATAGTCAAATCTCAACTTCCTTTAGTCTGGTATATCACTCCTTCACCCATCAGTTCCATGATGGAATTATTGCTTAACCGATGATCATCGGTGTCGCCACAACTTTCGAACTAGATTCGAGAAGAGAATGGTTTTTGTGGCGAAGGTTTGGGTTGTTTCGAGGCGGTGAAATATTTGTTGTTGTATGTTCTACCGAGCGGGGCTCTTTAAATGGACTTCCAATCTTAATTTATGTTGCCATTTGATGTTCACCGGATGGGCTTTGATGGCCGTATTTTGGGCCTTCATTGGTCTTATATTAATTCCTTTTGTCTGAACAGAGATGCCATTTATAGTTTCTATTAAACCTCCTGTTTAATAAAAAACTAGAGGCAATGTTGGGTCGTGATATTTCTCCTATCAATAGAATGGATTGGGCCTACATATTCAGTTAGTCCATTGGGTCTTCACTATTGGGTGTTGACATTATTGGATCTAGTCACTTTATTATCTTTGTTAAGTTCTTCTAATATCGGACCAAATCAGTGGGTCGACCCATCATATATTTAAATATCTACATCTTTGACTTGTAATGATGATAAAGCATGACGGTTGACTAGAGAACCTGCCATGCATTAATGTGGATGGGATCATAACCGGCCGGCGGTGGAAACAATGTCCAAAAGCAGTGGATAAACTACATGCAGTCGGCAGAACCCATCAGATCTAGGGGGTGTGTCAGGTAATAGTGGGTGGCACAGTAATCCAGGCAAAGAGAGTATAACTTAGCAAGAAAGTCTTCACAAAGAGGTACGTTCTCATACACGTCTTCATTCATAATCACATATACACTCAAGAATTATTATCATCTGGCTCAAGACACTAGGCATTACATCCTCCATTTTGTTAACCTTGTGAACACGTTCGACTCTCACGCTTTGAAGCTATCCCCCTCAACAGGAACCGCCCCAAGCTTGTGGTGTTTATCGTGTTTCTTGTCTGGGATCGTATGTCTTACGTGATTGGGTCGTGGCAGAAGATCTTGGCGTTAACAAGTTGATTTTCATTAGATTTTCCATATCTTGAAATCTTTTCTTGATTTATCAAAATATCCATTACAAGTGTAGAATAATAAAATTGTTAATTGTAAGCTTTCACCCTTTTAAATAGCTTATATCCTCTGTTTTAACAAAGTTACTTCTCTTCTCTAAATTAGAATATGTTTGGTTGACATCTAAATAATTAAGACTCCTAGGATCCTAGGCCACACAACTTCAACCATGTAACAGCTTAATTAGTGGTATATCTGATGACCATAGAGATTAAAGGTGTAAATAAACCGAGTTCAGTAGCGGATTTGTGAATGGGACAGTGGGGTCATCTGATCCTACTGAATTTTCAGTCGATCAGATGGGTCAAATTTAAAAAAAAATAAGTGTTAAATGAAATTATCTTATTTTAGACTAAAAAACTATTAAAATTCATAAAAGTCTAAATTCAATCTCACTAGTAGTCTTATACAATAGTACTTTAACAACATAGCAACTCCAAGTCTCCAATTAGGCAATCACGATATGTAAGTACATCAAGCTATACAACAATAGTTTTTTTTTCTCTCCATGACTTGGCTCGTTCGATTCTTTCAAAACTACTTTTCACGCAAGGCTCGACTTTTGATAAATTTCTTATTCAGGAATATTTTACTTTTAGTTTTTTAATTTCACAAAATTATATAGTGGATATTGTGACGCCCCCAAAATTAGGTATACATCACCCATCTTGGGTCGCCACTTACATGGTACAGAATTTAAATACAACTTACTAACATAATTGTGCGTATAATAATCTGACATAAATCGTGAGTTTAAATACAAATATCGCTTACTAGATATTATACAAACTCAAAAAGGAGTCCTCATTACAATTATTATCACACTATTTCACGTAATAGTGAGGACTACTAATGCTATCTTCAGGACCATCACTCGTTTCCCCGACTCGTCCCAAATTTATATTCTCATTTCACAAGAAGAAAGCGGTGAAAAGAAAGGGGTGAGCTCAACTAGCCCAAAGAAGAAATATTATGACTAAGATAATGTAGAATAAATTATCAATAGTCTTCAACAATGTTAAACCGATAAAATACAATAGACAAACCAGTTTAATCTGCGGTGAATATCTGACCCATTAAAAGAGTCAAGTAGAAAATAAAGTCTACTATCTTTTAGGTTTTAAAAGGTTTTTCATCATTTGTTATAGTTTGAGACTCAAATTTTAATAAATATTCCACATCATCGAATCACCCCTACACTACTGGCCAAGGATATTCTTTAGTATCACGACCACAATTATTCATGCACTACGGCCGAGAATATTTGTGTATTCATTAATGGTCATGATCATGCCAACAATCGTCCATCAATGCACTACTACCAATGAGGATTTTTACCACATCATTTGTAACATTACGGTCATGATTACACCGGAATAGTCTCTCAGTCATAATCATACCAAGTCCATCTATGCACTATGTGCCATGTATGACTTTTAAAAAATATAAACATGAGGATGATGACAATGATATAAGAATTCAATAAAAACAAGTTTAAGAATTATTTTATCCGAGAATTATTAACGTCCAAATTATCAACACGATCTTTGTTTGTAGAGTAAAATTCAAGAATGATCGAAGAATATTTTCATGAAAAGATACTTTGGATGAAATGCAAATATCGAGGATATTCCACTAATTTCATGGAGTATAGAAGTCAAAGTTTTAACCAATTTGGGTATAATAAAGAATGGAATAACAAAAGAAATCACCATGCATGCGATGAATCAAGCAGGCGAGTTATTCCAATGAATAATAAATAACGGAACCGGTCCCACAGAAACGCATGCATGAGAGGATGTTCCAATGAGAATAATAAAGAATGGAACCCGAGTGTCCGTGTAAAACACACGCATGTGATGTTCCAAATGAATAATAATAAAGATTTTACCCAGTCCTGTAAAACACATGCATGTGGATGTTCCAAATGTAATAATAATAAAGATTTTAACCAGTCCTGTAAAACACATGCACAGGATGTTCCAATGAATAATAATAAAGATTTTAACCAGTCCGGTTGTAAAACACACGACATGTGATGTTCCAACGAGAATAATAGAAGAATGTCACCAAGTATAGGTAAAATCACAGCGTATATAAAAGTTATTCCAATGAGAATAATAAGCAATGGAATAACAACAGCTTCTCTTCATGAATAAGAAAGAATAACACCCTTACATTTGGTAGGAGATTGAATCTTTATGACGGTGTAGTAAGAACAAAATACTCTTCTTCTTTCTCTCTTATTCTCTCTATACTTTCTCTCTATAGCTTGAATGAATGAATTGAAAAATAATGAAGCCCTAGGCCTCTATTTATAGAAGATTTCTAGCTTAGCACCTTAGATGTGAAAAAAGCGAGTGGCTTGACGAATTGGTTTGGCGCTTAATGTGAAACGACAAGTGGTTCGACGATCGGTAAAGGTAATTACTATTAACGAAGGTAAATACTATCGACGAAGGTAAATACTATTCACAAGGGTAATTACTATCGACGAAGGTAATTACTTATCGATGAAGGTAAATACTATTCACAAGGGTAATTACTTATCGATTGAAGAGACTCTTAGATGATGACATACGAGCCCCTATAAAATAATCAAACTTACCACAAATCATTTTTTTTCATCAACACATATTTAATCTTTCAACAATTATTAATCATTTATAACTTGTCATCTCAATTATTGATTTAATCTATAACATATTATATGATGATGATCTTTGTGATAATAATTGAATCAATAATATAAGAGATATGATGCAAAGAATTCTTGTAGTGATAATTGAGCATAAATGAGTGACTTCTCACGTAAGCATCAATAATCAATACTGCAGTCTTCTTGTCTGCGAACTACGCGTATTCATCGTACTTTTACCACCGGGGTAGTTCAATGGTTTTAACGGTAACACCTCCGTAGTTATTTTTATAAAATATTTTTGTCGTTTTCTCAATCCGACAATAATTACGCTGTAGGGTCCACCAATGATTGAGCCATTATGCGAATATTCCTAACAAAAGAATATTCCCCACCAAACGAATATTTTATAACAACTTGCATACTTTGCAAAATTTATAAATATTACCCACAACTATAACATTATATCAAATTTATTCCATAATATTCAAAAATAATATTTATAGAAAAATTCATCTTTATTTATAAAAGCTGGGTCTTACAACCTCCCTTCTTATGAAATTTCTCCCTCGAAAATTAGAAGTGCGATACTGGTATGTCGAAGAGGTAAGGATACCTTGATTTCATTTGATTCTAACTCCCAAGTCATTTCTCAACATCATGGTTCCTCCACAAAACTTTGACTTGAGGTATAACCTTGGGCGTAGAATATGTTCCTTCTTATCCAAAATTTGAACAGGAACCTCTTCATACGTCAAATCTTCCGCTTATCTCGTCCAGTTTCTAACTCAATAATATGGTTCGGGTCTTTCACATATTTACGTAACATAGATATGTGAAAAACCTTATGAACACGAGACATATTTAGGCGATGGCGAGTCTATAAAGCTGAGTTCCTACTCGATCGAGGATTAAAATGGACCAGATGAATCGAGGATTAAGTTTTCCTCTCTTTCCAAATCTTGTAACTCCTTTCCATGGAGCGACTCTTAACAACACACGATCTCCTATATCGAATTCCACGTCCTTTCGATGAAGATCAGCATAACTCTTTTGTCGATTTTGTGAGGTTTTTATACGTTGTCGGATCGTTTGAATCTTTTCCGTAGTCACACGTACCAACTCCGGTCCCAACAACGTTGCTTCACCCACCTCATCCCAAAGATATCTTTGAGAACGACACTTTCTTCCATACAACGCTCGAATGGAGCCATGTCAATACTTGCTTGATAACTCATTGTTGTAGGAAAACTCCACCAATGGTAAGATCTTGTCCCAACTCCTTGAAATCAAGGACACGAGTCTTAATAGATCTTCAAGAGTTTGAATAGTCCTCTCCATCGTCCGTCCGTCTCGAGGATGATATCTTAGAGCTAAATCGTAAGTCTCATGCTCATAGCTTTTTGCAAACTAACCCAAAATCGTGAAGTGAATCTTGGGTCTCGATCGTAAACTATGGATACCGGGATACCATGTAGTCTTACAATCTCGTTTATGTACATAATGAGCAAGACGTTCAAGTGTATAAGTTTCTCAGATTCGGTAAGAAATGAGCGGACTTGGTCAATCTATCAACAATGACCCAAATCGCATCAATGCCTTGAGAAACTTTAGGAAGGCCGAGAACGAAATCCATGGTAATGTACTCCCACTTCCATTCTGGAATTTCAAGTGGTTGCAATGGACCTTTTAGTACTTGATGCTCCGCTTTTAACTCGTTGACAAGTTAGACACCTTGAGATAAGCAAATATCTCTCTCTTCATATTGCTCCACCAAAATGTATGACGAATATCATGATACATTTTGGTACTCCCGAGATGGATTGCAAATGGTGTGTTGTGCGCCCCATCATGATATTATACTTTAAATCGTATTCGTTAGGAACACAAAGTCCGGAGTTGACTCAAGTATTCCTTCTTCATCGATTCTTGCTTCCCAGATAAAGCACCTTCTTGCACTTTTTTTTTCCTCATACGCATCGCCTCCGTGTCCGTAGCTTGGCGCACTTTAACTTTATCGATTAAAGTCGGTTCTACTCAGTATACTCGCTTATCATCACATGCATCCTCGAGTCTTTAACTCTATCTCCATCCTTTGCAAGTCACACAAAATGGGCCTTTACGTTGACAATATCGCTTTCGTGCTTGCATATGATTTTCTACTCAATGCGTCGTCACCTACCGTTCGCTTTTCGGGATGGTATTGGATGGTATGATCATAATCTTTCAATAGATTCAAGCCAACGTCGTTGTCGCGTGTTGAGTTCCTTTTGAGTGAAGAAATATTTGAGGCTTTTATGATCCGTAAAGATCTCCACTTTCTCTCCATACAAGTAATGCCTCCAAATTTTAAGTGCAAAAGACAATACGGCCACTCTAGATCATGAGTAGGATAATTCCTCTCATATTCTTTGAGTTAGAATGAGGCATAAACTATAACTTTTCCATGTTGCATAAGAACACATCCCAACCCTTTGCGAAGCATCACTCAGAGATGACAAATCCCTCCGAGCCGGATGGTATTGTCCGAGCAGGTCTTTGAAATAAGTCTCCTCTTGAGTTCTTGAAAACTCTTCTCACATTCTTCGCTCCAACCGAACTTTGTATCTTTCCGAAGTCACCGAAATCGATGGAATAGCGATTCGAGAAAATCCTTCCACGAATCTCCGATAATAACCAAATAAACCGAGAAAGCTACGTGCTTGATCATCGATTTAGGTTGTTCCCGACTTTGAATAGCTTCAATCTTTCTTTGGGTCAATGATATTCCATGACTTGATACCACGTGCCCAAGGAATGCTACTTCTTGACCGAACTCGCATTTCTTCAACTGGCATAAAGCTTATAATCACGAAGCTTTTGGAGTGTCGACCTCAAGTGTTGCTTTCATGATCTTCACGGCTTTTGGAATAAATAAGGATGTCATCAATAAAGACGACCCACAAGTGATCTAAATATTCCTTGAATACTCGGTTCATCATATCCATGAAGGCGGCGGGAGCATTAGTCAATCCAAAGGACATGACTAGGAATTCATAATGCCCGTCTTCGGGTTACGGCCGCCGTCTTTGGAATGTCGGAGGTTCTAATCTTCAATTGGTGATATCCTAACGAAGATCAATCTTTGAAAAGAATTTGGCTCCTTGCAATCGGGTCAAACAGTCATCAATACGTGGCAATGGATACCTATTTTTGATGGTGACATGATTCAACTCCGATAATCAATACAAAGTCGCGTACTCCCCATCTTTCTTCTTCACGAATAGAGCAGGAGCACCCCAAGAGAAGTACTAGGGCGAATAAAGCCAATGTCTAACAATTCCTGCGGTTGGGTCTTTAACTCACGAAGTTCAATAGAGCCATTTCGATATGGGGCTTTGGAAATAGGTTTTGTCTGGGTTCAAGTCGATACAAAATTCAATTTCACGCCTGGGGTAGGCCAGAAGTTCTTCGGAATACGTCAGAAATTTATTATTAACAATAGGAATATCGTTTAAAAGCGGCGTATTTTTATTTAAATTTGTGACATGAGCTAAGAAAGTTTGACATCCGTTTTTCAATAAACGAATAGCTTTATGGCTTGAGATGACCGTGATTGATTTTAATGGTTTGGTCGTTTGAATTAGCATAATAGGTTGATTAGGAATATGAAAGCTAACAACCTTACAAAACAATCAATTTTTGCATGATAAGTAGTTAACCAATCAATCCACAATCACGCCAAATGCAAGTATTTTTAATGAAATAAGATCGACGGTAATAATGTGAGGGTACCGATTTGAACCAAACAAGACTTATAAGCGAGTGGATGTAATGAATGTTTCTCATGACGGAGTTTCCACGAGATAAGTCAAAGTCTAATTTCTCCGGTCAAATTTAATCGATGGCGCAAGTAGGAGAAATAAAAGAATGGGTAGAACCCAGATCAAATAAAGTATAGACTTCATTAGAGTTTATGATAAGCTTACCCGCGTGATGACCTCATTCGGTTCCTTGCTCTTTGGGAGGTCACAACAAACGCCTCCACTTGCACCACCGGTTTTGAATTTTCCGGGATGGCCTTTGGTGCCTCCATCCTAAATTGAATTTGTCTTGATGAACGATAAAATCGAGCTAAGTGACCTTCTCTTCCACAATTATAACATCGCTTGGACTCGGCATGACGCAGCAGTTTGATCGATGTGTCCCTCTCCTCGCATTTGAAGCATATGATGGGTGGTCTTTCTCCTTCCTTAACAATGGGTCTTTGGTCTTGACGCGTCTTTCCACCATTGTTGAATCTCCGTTTCTTGAAATGTCCATTCTTATTGTTTTGCCCCGATTACCACCAAGTGGTTACCATATCTCGCCCGCTGATTCCTCCACGCTTGTTGTCACCGCTTGATGACTACTCTCATTGGTATTATAATTTTGTTACCGCTTCTTTTTAGTTGTGTTGACTCATTATCGCGTTCCACTAATCGAGCCCTATTTACAACATCCGAATACAAACACGGTTTATGAGAAATAAGATGTTGACGTATCTCCGCTTCAAACCTCTTAAAAACATTCGCGTCATTCTCTTTCATTATCCACCAAAGTGGGGCGCGAAATAAGTGATAACTCCGCAAATTTTGCCTCGTATTGCGACACGGTCATATTGTTTTGTTCCACTTGATAAATTCCACCTCCTTCATGTGTGGCGAATACTTTCGGGAAAGTATTTGTCGTTGAAACGACTCTGGAACTTCTCCCAAGATATCTTGATCTGACAAAGAAGTTGAGTACGTTTCTGATTCCCACCAAGAATCCGCCTCTCGCATGCAACATAAAAGCGTGAAAGGAACCTTTTGTTCTCTAGCATCCCAAGACATCAAATATCTTGTAACTGTTTTATCCATGCTTCCGCCAAGTGGTTTTTGCTCTCCTTAAACTCCCGGTGGTCCCAGCTCCTTGAATTGTTTAGCGGTGACCGCCGAGAGTTTTCCGTGTTTCCACCTACGTTTTGGACAGAGTCGTTCTGCTTTATTATTGCATAAATTGCATAAAGCCTCCGAACATTTGATCATTCATCATTTGGTCGGTGTTGTTGTTTACGTGAGGATTATCGCCTTCTGATGCACATTATCCCGATTATTGATATGTGGTGAATCAACGATCACTGCGCTCCATTCTTATTCTCAACATTCTCGGATGTCATTTTCGAATCATCGCCACAAAACAAAAGGTTAATTGACATGTAACAAATTATCTCTATCTTCCGACCAACCAATAAAATAGCACATAAACTTAGGTAGGTCATACTAGCGAAGGTATTCCCCGCTCTCCCCTCCTAGTACTATTCTCACATCTTAGCCAGGGATCATATCCTAAGCTCGATATTAACCGCTGTGGCCCCCAAAATTAGGTATACATCACCCATCTTGGGTCGTCCACTTACACATGGTATGTGAATTTAAATACAACTTACTAACATAATCGTGCAGGTATACAATACGATATAAAGCGTGAGTTTAAATACAAATATCGTCTACTAGATATTATACAAACTCAAAAAGGAGTCCTCATTACAATTATTATCACACTATTTCACGTAATAGTGAGGACTACTAATGCTATCTTCGGGACCATCACTCGTTTCCCGACTGTCCCCAATTTATATTCTCATTTCCTCAAGAAGAAAGCGAAAAAGAAAGGGTGAGCTCAACTAGCCCAAGAAGAAATATTATGACTAAGATAATAATGCGAGAATAAATTATCAATAGTCTTCAACAATGTTAAACCGATAAAATACAATAGACAACCAGTTTAATCTGCGGTTGAATATCTGACCCATTAAAAGAGTCAAGTAGAAAATAAAGTCTACTATCTTTTAGGTTTTAAAAGGTTTTTCATCATCATTATAAATTTGAGACTCAAACTTTAATAAATATCCCACATCATCGAATCACCCCGCACTACTACCAAGGATATTCTTTTAGTATCACGACCACAATTATTCATGCACTACTGGGCGAGAATATTTGTGTATTCATTAATGGTCATGATCATGCCAACAATCGTCCATCAATGCACTACTACCAATGAGGATTTTTACCACATCATTTGTAACATTACTATTAAATGATTACACCGAATAGTCTCTGGTCATAATTATACCAAGTCCATCTACGCACTACAAAATACGTATGACTTTTTAAAAAAATATAAACATGAGGATGATGACAATGATATAAGAATTCAATAAAACAAGTTTAAGAATTATTTTATCCAGAATTATTAACGCCCAAATTATCAACATGATCTTCGTTTTGTAGAGTAAAATTCAAGAATGATCGGAAGAATATTTCCATGAAAGATCTTGGATGAAACACAAATATCGAGGATATTCCACTAATTTCATGGAGTATAAAAGTCAAAGTTTTAACCAACCGGGTATAATAAAGAATGGAATAACAAAAGAAATCACCATGCATGCGATAGGCCGCATGGCGAAGTTATTCCAACAGAATAATAAATAATCGGAACCGTCCGTACAGAAACGCATGCATGGATGTTCCAAATGAATAATAATAAAGAATGGAACCAGTCCGGTGTAAAACACACGCATGTGATGTTCCAATGAATAATAATAATAAAGATTTTAACCGTCGTCCTGTAAAACACATGCATGTGATGTTCCAATGAATAATAATAAAGATTTTAACCGGTCCTGGTGTAAAACACATGACATGGATGTTCCAATGTAATAATAATAAAAAGCGGAACCGTGTCCTGTGTAAAACACATGATGTGGATGTTCCAATGTAATAATAGAAGAATGTCACCAAGTATAGGGTAAAACTGCAGTATACAAAGTTATTCAAATGAATAATAAGCGATGGAATAACAACAGTTCTCTTCATGAATAAGAAAGAATAACACCCCTTACATTTGGTAGGAGATTGAATCTGCAAAGGTGTAGTAGAACAAAATACTCTTCTTCTTTCTCTCTTATTCTCTATACTTTCTCTCTCTATAGCTTGAATGAATTCGTGAAAAATAATGAAGCCCTCAGCCTCTATTTATAGAAGATTTCTAGCTTAAGCACCGCCGTGTGAAAAGGCAAGTGGCTTGACGAATTGGTTTGGCCTTTGTAATGTGAAACGACAAGTGGTTCGACGTCTGGTAAAGGTAATTACTATTAACGAAGGTAAATACTATTGACGAAGGTAAATACTATTCACAAGGGTAATTACTATTGAAGAAGGTAAATACTATTCACAAGGGTAATTACTATCGACGAAGAGACTCTTAGATGATGACATATATACGAGCCCCTATAAAATAATCAAACTTACCACAAATCATTTTTTTTTTCATCAACACATATTTAATCTTTCAACAATTATTAATCATTTATAACTTGTCGTCTCAATTATTGATTTAATACTATAACATATTATACGATGATAATCTTGTGACAATAATTGAATCAATAATATAAGAGATATGATCGCAAATCTTATCGTAGTAATAATTGAGCATAAATTGAGTGACTTCTCACGTAAGCATCAATAATCAATACTGCGTATTACTTATACGCAATTCACGCCATTCATCGCACTTTTACCACCGGGTAGTTCGGCAGCTTTTAATTGTAGAATACCTCCGTAGTTATTTTTATAAAATATTTTTGTCGTTTTCTCAATCCGATGATAATTACATTAATAGGGGTCCACCAATGATTGAGCCATTGTATTTAATATTCCCTAACAAAAAGAATATTCCCCACCAAACGAATATTTTATAACAACTTGCATACTTTGCAAAATTTATAAATATTACCCACAACTATAACATTATATCAAATTTATTCCATAATATTCAAAAATAATATTTATAGAAAAATTCATCTTTATTTATAAAAGCTGGGGTCTTACAGATATAACAAACGATCCCAATTTTTCGAATATAAAAGGAATTTGTGAATTAACTCAAATGTTGGTTAAGAAAAAAAAAAAGGATGATGTGTATCCTAAGTCTATTTGTTGTTGAAGTTGACTCTAAACATGACATTTTCGGCCATGAATATCGTGAAGAATGAATTCCGTAACCAAATAGAAGATAAATGGATGAATGACTGTTTAGTAACTTTATATTGAGCGTGATATTTTTGTAATTATTAAAAATGAGGCTATCATGCAACAATTTCAAACAATAAAACTTCGAAAAATGTTATTGTAAACAATATTCGAAGATTATTAAGTTTTGCGATTTATTTTATTAAACTTTTATTCTTAAGAATTTTTTTAAAAAAAAAATTGACTCTACTGAACTAAGAGACTGGATCCGCCCTTGACCGAGTCGAGTCCATTATTGAGTTGTTCAGATTTTGTTCACAAAATTTATCGAGTAGAAAATAAGGTTTGATTGAAACTCGTTTAGCTACCGAGTCGAGCCCGAGAAGTTTTAATTTTTCAAACGAATATGATCTGAGTATCAATAGAAAATTACAATTTGAGCAGATTCGAATAATTTGTCTTACTTTAAAATTTACTCATATTTGAATCACTTATATTTTAAGTCGAGCTCAAATCAAACTTTTAGTCAAACAAGTATGAATTGAGCCTAAACTATTTGCTCATATCATTAAAGCAACAATATATACACTCATATATAGGAAATAATATATTTCATATGTAAATATGCCTTTTTTTTTACATTAATAGTAAATAAGTCTTACATATATGTGAGCCGGTTGGAGAATCATTGTGAAAGTACTAAATTATTTATTATATTTTGTTATGAAAATAATAAAAATAAATATAAGGCATCAAATATCTATTTTGAGAAGGAAAAAAAAATATGAATACAACTTTTTCTATACGAGATTTATAAAAAAGAAAAAGAAAAAAGAAGATGTATCTAGAAGACAACAGTCGTTTTCTATACAAAATATATATCCGCATACAATTTTTTTTATATGCGATTTATATATATAAAAAAAGTTGAATTCAAAATTTTATAGGGATAAGGTCCAAAAATACTTTTGATATTTTCTCTAATGTTTACCGAGCACTCTATACTTTTTTTTTATCCAAAAATACCTTTAACGTTACAATTTTTTGATCATTCGTACCCCCGCCGTTAACAGTTGTGCTAAATAGACAAACGGAATTGACAGTTGGACATATTTTGCTGACGTGTCAAATAATTAAAACAAAAAATGCTATTGTACCATCTGATGTGTATAAAAATAATATTTTATATTTATTTATTATGTGTATTTTATTAATAATTGTATTTACCATGTGAACCACCCAGTCCACCACCACCATCTAATATCACCACTAGGGACATCAACACCACCAACAACCGAAATCAAGTTAAGATCTGAGAAATATAAAAATCAAGTCAATTGGCGAAATCAAGTCAATGAACAAAAAAGCATCAGTTGATAGGAAATTAAAACATTAATCAACCGAAAAAAATATAAAAATAAACCCAGATTCCGGCGAAATCAAGTTAAAATCTGAGAAAAAAAGAAGCTTAGCAAACATATAAACCCATCCCGCGATTGGCAAGGAAATCAACCACCATGAACCCATAGCAACCCTCCACACCAGATCCAAAACAAACCAAATCCCCCACTTGTCGAACGTGAAGATGAGGAAGAAGAGTTTCGGAGCTTTCTGCCCATCGTCGAACGACTGCTAGCCCCTTATTTTTTCTCCCCCACCGCCGCCTCCTTCCGTAACAAATCTTAGATCTGATATGGGTTTAGATAGAGAAAACCTTAGAGAGAGAGAGAGAGAAAATAGATATGATATGATTGGGTTTAGAGAGAGAAAATGAATATATTTAATATTTTAGTAATTAGTATTTTAATATATCAATTAGTTGTATAACATATCAATTAGTAAAATACTAAATAAATTAGTATATTTAGTAAAAAGTAAAAAGTAATAAATTAGTATATTTAGTATATTTTAGTAAATTCGTATTTTAGTAAAATATAATACTAAATATTTAGTAAAATTTGATATGTTATACTAATATTTAGTAAAAAGTAAAAAGTATATAATACTAATATTTAGTAAAATAATTTTAGTATTTTAGTATTTTTTAATTAACAAAATAATTTGAATTTTAGTATTTATTTTAATTTATTTTTTTTTAGTATTTTTTTAATTAGTATTTTTTTTATTAGTATTTCAGTATTTTTTTAATTAGTATTTAATATTTTTTAATTAGTATTTTTAGTATGTCCATGTGGCTGCCACGTAATCAATTTGGACAGATTTTAGTCTAGTTGGCACAACTATTAACGGTAGGGGCACGAATGACCCAAAAATTGTAACGTTAAGGGTATTTTTGGACAAAAAAAAATATAGGGTGCTCGGTAGACATTGAGAAAAATGTCAGGGATATTTTTAGACCTTATCCCAAATTTTATATGGGATAATCTTTCCATGCATGCATGTTATCCAAAAAAATAACAATTCACTTCAAATTGTGTTTATCAAATTATATGGTGTCTTTCTTCATAAGTTTGAATGATAGCCTAGAATAATTATATCAAATTATTTTTTTTGCTTGTTTTGTTTTTCCTATAAAATTGAGATACATACATAATAGTCCTTGTAAACAAAATTCTTCACCAGCTCTAAACTTTAATAATATGTATTATATATTAGTGTGACATGAAATTGAGAGTGATTAGTATAAAATTAATTTTAATCAATACAATGTCGATGCACAGATCGGGAGATGATCTCTTTATGTGTGTCAGTACTGTATTAGTCAATTGACCAACTTACCTTGAAAGTATACGTGATTATTAATTTTACGTCATTTATCTAAAGTTATTAACTTATTTTAAATAAAAATTAAGTAATTTTGATACTCACTTAAGAATCTAACAGTACAAATACAAAAAATATGTAAATATAAATACATATGAATGTGAATGTGAGTCTTATTTTCTATTCAAATAAAAATAATTTTAAAAAAAATATCATTTTTTTCAAAGAAAACATTAAATCAACATTGTTTCGCTCACATGAATAGTACTACCTCCATTCTATAAAAACAAATTTTTTCTTTTAAAAAGTCAATTATTATAGAATGGAGGTAGTAATTAAATACCCTTCATCAGAATGAATTAATAAAATTATCAACCAAATCATCAGTGGGGTTGAATTAGAATCTAATGGACAAAAAAAAATCTTGAGCAACCAATAAAGATGTGGCCATATATATGAATATATGTATATGATACAAGCTCAAATAAGGTAGGGATGCAAAAAAATAACAGGGGATTACTTGCCGGATATATTTACAAGTAATACAAGAAACAAGGGGCATCCCAATTGAGTAAGGGGGTGTTTGTTTAGAAATTTGAAATGAAATTTGAATCTGAATTACCGAATCCATTGTCGATCGTTTGTTTTGAGTGCGAATGGTTTGAATCGGTAAGATAGATAAGCTGAATAGCTAAGTCAGATTTTTTGAGCTGAATGAAGTAAAAAAAAATTAAAAAAATTAAAAAAAAAATATTAACTATTATATTAAGTAATATTAAATAAATTTACAATAATTTTAAATTTTTTTAGAGGGGTAAAATAATAAAGTTTTGTCATTCAGATGTTTCAGACATGTCAATTATCAAACAATTTTTTTCATTCAGATTCAGATTCAACTCATTCAGATTCAGATTCAGATTCAGATTTATTCAATTTTTATCAAACACCCCCTAACTTAGACAAACAAGCTATAGATTGGTTGGAAAAGACATGATATATTTGAGGGTGGCAATGGTGAGGAATATAGAAGTGCAGTAGATATATGAAACAGTCACCAGTCATCCACCTCAGTCAGTCAAGCCAAAAAGAAGATGAATATAATCAGAAAAAATATTATAATAGCAAATATCTTGATTAAAAGCCACCTGTTTGATGATATTTTGTTTAAATGCTTCAGTAGAGAACTGCGAGCACCTTCAACATTTGCCAATGACTCCTCCATATTATCATCAATCCTGATATAAAGAATAAAGATCACCCAGTTTAATTGCCAAAAGAAGAACAAAATAAAAAATAAAATAAAATCTAACTGACGAGTCGAAATGAAATGACATTGATAATATCCTTTCTCAGGACTCAAAAGATTTAGAACTAATACCCTCTAAATACATGGACATATATACTTTGCTTACAGCGCAAACAAGGTCTTAGTATGTGACTATGTTGTGTGTGTATACATATATACACACATACTCACAGGCACGCACAGACACATGTATACGGTGGTCTGTGTTAAAACCCTTCCAATCTAAATATTCCAATGTAAGAGATCATAAAATTATAGCAAACCTGATAGCCATTTCCCCTTGCTCCACAACCATAGTAGCTAAATTTGTAAAGATCCCACTGAGTTCAGAAATTGTGGATTCCACACTCTGAAGTGCAACTGTACGACTTTGTGAATAATTTTCTTGCCGTGGAACCACTTGCTGCAACATGGACACTTCCATTTGATGGGATGGAGTATTATCCGTAGCTAACCTCCGTCTGAAATTAGGTAGTCTTATTCAAGCTGTTGAGAAGCACAAGAGAACTTCTACAAACGTACAACAGACAATGCATGGAATAAATAAATACAAAATTATTGAACATGGGATGATTCATATGAGATTTATATACACTATATAGCACAATGACTATAAGTGTATCTACTAAATATATTTCAACCATTAAAATTCTTTATCAAAAAATTATAGGATATTTGGCAATATACTGCACAATCTGTGTTCAAATAATCGGCATGTGGACCTAGGTGGAGAAGGAGGATCATAAGTCGTAACACCTAGATGGTTTAATACATAAATATATATTTTATTTGTATACAACCATGTAAAGAATTCAAAGTGTAGAAACTCAAAATTGTACATCACCTCCCATTAGATTTTGGTTTATCAAACATTTCATTTAGAATAATGGACATTGCCCTGCGCAGTTGAATCTGATCATCCAAATAACACCAAAGAGTTGGGATTCACGGCACCCTGAATTACCTGAGAGGCTGGGACCCAAGTGGGTATTCCTATTGCTTTTAGAGATAAATTTCACTTCACATCTCAAATAAATCCTAATATTACTGCTTTGAATATTAGAGGTTTTTGGCAATAACTATTCTAATAAGCAACATTCTCCTATATCTTAGTGCAAAAGTTATACTTGGTACTATTTGGTCTAGCGAGTAATGCTTGTAAGTTTGAACAGCTGCAGAAGAACTCCAAGTTATACTGATCAAACAGGTGGTTATATTTCTGTGTAGTGTGTTGTTTAAATTTTATATGATATGAATACCTCTATCTGATCATTGATGTTCCTATGGGCAAGTGTTTTGCAATCATAGTTGTTAGTCTTCTTTATACACTTGGCAGCATGCAATTCTTACATATTTGTCAATTATATATATATATAGGGTCCGGTTCCGGTCCGGACTCCCGGACTTTCTTAAAATACGGGAAAAAAATTTATTTTTATTTTTGCTTTTTTTTTTAAAACAACTAAAAAAAAAGCAAAAAAAAAAAATGGTCCGCATTTTAACAAGGTCCGGACTCCCGGACCTGATCCTGGCGCTATATATATATATATATATATATATACACCTTCCAACAAATTTATAAATTTAAAAATCTGCCTAGATCTTAGAATTTCAATCCTTGAGAAAAAGAAAAAGAAAAAGAAATTGTATTCAACAACCAAGTTTTTTCTGATTCTGTTAGTCTAATAGAACCTTTAAAAGATAGCAAAGTCAACTACATAGTAATGTCCAACCACACAACAAAAGTGACAAACGAAACCATAAAGAATGAACTTAAAATTAGTCTGGTAAAATGACATGAGAGCACACCTCAGTTGGTTGCCAACTTGAACTGCATTTGATGGTGGCGATCTGAAAAGAAAAATGGATAGAGGAAAAGTAAAGCACAAGCATTAATATAGTAGTAGACTAGAAAATAATCAATAAGTTAGAAAACACAAATACTTTCTTATAAGAAGCATTCAAAAACGAGTGAAACTAGGTACAGAGATAATCTCATGATAACATTAACTCAAAATCTTACTCCTTTATTTAAAGGATCAAATTAAAACACCAAAAGGCGCACTATATTTGTGAGTTTTGGGTTTCTCTTCTAGCACTAGCACATAATCTTTTCGTTTTTATAGTTACAGCTCTAAAAGCTATATATATAATGAATCTGCATGTCTAATAAAAAAGTAGGAAGTTATGAATCTAAACTAGTTTCCAGACTGATTACCGCTCAATGACCAATAAAATAGCACAATGCAACTAAGATTAGAGTAAAAAAAGTTTTAAAGAGGTGAGTCACAATCAGCAAAAAAAATAAAATGGAATTTTATTTCTAGCTTATGTTATTGGATGTATGTCAATCATATTAGATAAGCTGCCAGCTATCTAGAACTTGCGTTCTGCTTCTGCCCCAGACTGTGACAATTTGAAAGGCACTGCTATGCATGACTCGTAGCAAGCATCCGGTCTATCAATCATGACTACTAGAAATACCCACGCAATCTATGTCGACATCACAATATTCACAAAAATGATAATACTTCATGGCAGATTAGTATTTTATGTGAACCTACTTAAATCCTCTTATGACAAAGACAAGGAAAAAAAAATATAACCAAGAAAAGCAAAACTAAAATGGGTGACGTCCATTACAGTGGGTTTTTTCTAATATATATTTACTGATTAAGAAGAAACACATACTGTGATGGCTGGGAGCTCCCTGATGAATTAGATGAACTTGCCCAAGGTGGTGGCTCTGTCACAGTATTTGGTTGTTGCCTTAATGGGTTTTCTCTTGACATATTTGTGGAAAAAATCTGTTTTCTGTTTTCATGAGCCTTGATATTCTGTGAAAATGTAATTGATGACAGTGAGAAATGGTGATAACTATTATAAGGAGATGTCCAGGTAATGTATAGACATAAATTTGTGTGTGTGTGTATGTATATATATATAGAGAGAGGGAGAGAGAGGGTTGGGGGAGACTGTTCAATTTAAAACTGACCTCTGTTCTAGTAGTTAATACATTCTGAAACTGTTTTGTCGCCCCCATAAGTTTGTTCTTCAAGTCATCAAAAACAGCAGTTGTATGAACAACTCTATCTTTAGAATAAATTCCATCAGCCATCTCCATGTTTTGAAGGGTTTGCAAATCAGAAACAGCTATGTTAAGCGCTGTAATGTTATCTTTTATTAAGGCAGTCAATTCTTGAATATCCTTAATGGATCGTCAAAAATTGATGACCTTTTGGCCACTGCATTTCCAAGCAAACGTGAATAGTAAACCCGAGGTTATCATATCAATGGTCTGCTAAAAACTGCCTACAATATATAACCTCTAATAAAATACTCTATACTAAAATGGTTCATAACTTAAGATTTTCAATAGATGCTTAAAGATGTCTAACACAAAATAATTACTGAGGTCTACTGAATCCATCCAAATTACCTACTGCAATAAAGCAAACAACCTTGCGCACTTGAATCATCATCAAACCTCATCACGCACCACATATTATGTATCAATCTAATAAACCGAGTATAACCCAAGAAATTCAACGTCGGCCGAAAGCTGCAAGTCATGGCGAAGGGAGGCATGGCATCACAATTCTCTCACTAAGCTATCACACACTCCTTTCAAACAATCTTTTTAATGTTCCTTCTGTCTTTTTTCCACTAATTTGGTGAAGGTAGACTTCTTATTCCTTATTTTATTGTATCCACAGTGATGGCATCACAACGACCCCATTTACATTCTTCAAGTTCCTAATCTACTACCACCGACCACAACTAATTTACTAACTATCCATTCAACACATTCAGATTCTTTTTTCATCTTCATGAGTTTCAAGTTCAACCAACTAGTGTTACAATGCCTTAACATAGTAAAAACTAGTCATAACACAAATTAAGCCCACTCAAGAATAACTTGATGAAACTAACATAGAAGTTGATCCACCAACTTTTAGGATTTTTAAATGTCCACGTTCTAGGTTAAATTCATTATTATAGGGCACTAGTTCTGTGGAGCAATTGGGGCAGCTGCAATATAAAGATGTGATCAAGTAAACAATCTTTTACCATATGGAATGAAAGACATAAGTTAGAGCATGACAGACTAGCTGACAGCCAATGGCGAGTACAGCGTAGTTCCACTATGGTCAGATCCAGTTAAGTTGCATTTATTTCAAGACATTATGTATGGAAATAGCAGTTAAGGTTATGTCAAAGTAAGTCAATAAAGCTATCACAATTAGGCCTGACAATTTCCCCTGAACTTGACGGGGCCCACCCGATTCCGCCCCTAATGGGACCCGGTTTTTAAAACAATATAGGGTTAGGGTCGGGTATGGGATTTACCCTCTCACCCTGCCCTGACCCGATTATATGTATATATATTTTTTAAAATTAGCATTTTGTATATATAATTATGTACTTATTTAGATTATTTCATTATAAATTCATAACATTTGAAATATAATATGTTGTTGGTAATATAAATGTTGCATGTTGTTTGATTTTGAATTAAAAATAGTTGTACAAGGTAATATTAAAAAAAATAGAGAAATTTAACTTGGGAAAAAGAAGAGTAATTGGGTAAACGGGGCGGAAACAGGGCAGGGACAGAGACATGGGTGGGGGCAGGGTGGCGTTTTCGGGGGGCGGGTTGGGTTCGGGGGTTAACTCCATATTGGTGGGGCGGGTATGGGAGGGATCCCCAGACCATACACGCCCTGTTGCCCGACCTAATCACAATAATCATGTCTAATTAGCACAGTGTCTCATTTTATTTTTTATGTTTTATTTCCAACTAAGATTGTTTCATATAGTTTAATTAAATGAATTGTGTTAAAGGCCAAACCATGGACAAAACTAGAATTGTTTGCCGACAAGTAACTTAAAGGTTGCTAAATTTTGAATAGTGTTGGGATTGACTTGTATTTCTGACTAATGGCCACTACGACAGGGTAGTTGGGGTCTCGCTCTTCGAAGAGCGAGCTACTGCCCAGCTCGTCAGTGAGCTAACGAGGGTTGCATGTGGGAAACCAAGCGCAAGGAGGATTTATTAGTAGTCCGGATCTTGGTTTTTCTAATGTAATTGGGCCTCATAAATTTGAGCCCATTTTATAGCAGCTAAGGGTTTCTAGTTACTATAAAATATTGTTTAGTGTATGGATGATCACTTTAGAGCCGGTGAGACATCTAATTAATACATCAAACAAGCAAACTATCCAAATTGGTGGATGTGGTTGTATCTTGTGTTCTTATTTTTTTCGTTCTTGAGTTTGCTAATATTAGTTCTTAAATTCTAACAAATAGAAATTCCTAATTTCAAGTGATATTAACCGTCAAACAAATTTGACATAAAAGATAATACGAAATTGAATAGATTGAGGGGTAATATAAAGAAGAGAAGTGAACTTATGAAGTGAAATGAGAAAGGCATACGATTGGCGAGTCTAGAGATCTTAACAGAGGTCTCGTGGATGCCCAATCCAATTCGTGAAGCTCTTTTGTTGAATTCAGATCGATTTGAAGTTGCGGAAGGGGGAGAATTTGAGCTAAATGGATCGTTCTGTGATCCATTCGGAGATGAGAATCCTCCGATCTTCTTTAATGTTTCTGATAGTGATCGGAATTCTAAAGTCCGGTCTCGGCAGCTGGAAGCTCCGGTGGATGCCATGGATGAAATGAAGGGGAGAAAAGAATGCACTGAGATGATGGTGGTCGGGTTAACTGAGAGATGACCTAGGTGATTAAAGAGTCATATCACGGATGCCATATTAATGAGATGGTATATGTTCATTCGCCGATTGAGATTATGATTCGACAGCATATGGGAGGAATTGACAAGGTAGCCGGTATCGAGATGAGCTTTGGTGGTTAGCTGTTGAACGCAAGGGAGATGGTTATAGGTAGAGGACAGTTATACATTGAAAAATTCTACGGCGACCAGGCCCTTTTTCTTTTTCTTTTTTTTTAAATTCCAAAAAAAATTATACTATTTATTTTAATTAATTTTTTTACAGAATTCATTAATTTAGATATAATTTGAATATATATAAGTTTAGAGTTTCGGGTTTAGTGTTTACTCTTTAGGGTTTAGAGTTTAGAGTTTAGAAAGTAAAAAAAAAAAGGGTACCGTCACCCAAAACCGATTGATCATAGAATATCTTTTATACATTACAACAACCAACAAAAAGAAAAACAAAAATAAACAAAAAATAAAAAATAAAAAAATTGTTATTAATTTATACTCCCACTATTTCAAAATTAGATATACATTTTAATTTTTAAGAATCAATTCACAAAATTTTAAAAAAAAATTGGACGGAAAAGAAAAGAATAGAAAACTTAAATTATAACAAAAAAGAAAAGAATAAAATACTTAAATTTTTTCTTTATGTTGTTTATGAGCTTTTAATAGAAAAGAATAGAAAATTTAATTTTTTTCTTCTCTTGCGTTTTTGAGTTCCAATGAAATGAAAAGAAAAATATCACTTTTACAAATTTACCCTTCTATTAATTATAACCATTGAACTATGAATAAAAATATGCTAAATAAATTTAATCAAAGAAAAAATTTCATAATAAATTACAAATATCAAAATAAATGTTAAACAAAAACTACGTCTATAAAGTCATTGTCATACTGTGACGCCCCCAAAATAAGTATACATAACACATTCTAAGTTGCCAAATACTTGGTACATAATTCAAATACAAACTTAATTATACAACTCTCGTGTAAAATATGATAAAACATAGCTGAGAGTTTTAACACGAATATTGTCTCATAGACAATATCCAAACTCAAATGAAGTTCTCATTACATTTATTATCACACTATTTCATAGAATAATGGGGACTACTATAGCCACTATCTTGGATCATCACTCCATTCCCCGACTAGTCTCAGCTATATTCTCATTTTCTGAAGAGAACAATGAAAGCAAAGGGTAAACTCAATTAGTCCAGTAATGAATAATATGACTAAGATAAATTATCATTAGTCTTCAACAGTATAAAATCGATAGAATACAATAGACAACAAGTTTAATTGCAGCGGAACAAGCAATCCATTAGAAAAGTCAAGTACAACATAATATCTACTATGTTGGGAGAATGCATATTATGATTTGATGTTTTAATGTATATGCTCATGATTATTTGTAAAGTCCTTCAAGTAAGATATGTACGAGGACTTAGTGATAGATCAAATTTGTTAGGTTGATCTAAGCTCTTAACGTGTATCATTTTGTAATAGAATGTATAGATGGAAAAACCAAAGCTGTTAGGTTGATCTTGAGATGTAATAGATAGGCTTTGAAGAAATCGTAGTGTATCATCTGATCAACATTGCAGAAGTCAAGGCAAAAAAACGTAGAGCTTCGAAGATCGTAGTGTGCCTGCCTTGAAGGGACTCTTCGGGAATCGTAGAGTGGTCCCAACGTTTGTCGAGCCAACTCAACGATCGTAGCATGCTGAAGGAAACGTAGAGTTTACAAGTCAACGATCGTAGTGTGCTCTCGGAAACGTAGAGTTAGAACTTAGCAAGCAAAGATCGTAGTGTGTAAAGGTTTAAGAGAAATCGTAGTGCTCTTGGCTGATAGCATCAGATCAAGCACCAAGGCGACAAGTAAGTACGATCTGAATCGTAGAGTATCACGATACAAATCGTAGAGCATCATCTGTCTTATGTCAGAAAACGTCGAGCCTCATGATATGTGTGAAGATAGATTCCAACATATGAGGAATAGATTCTAGACGTTGCAGTACTCATCAGTCCCAAAGTAATATGAAATATCCTTATGATGCAACAAAGAAGCGTATTGAAGAAGCTAAGAAAAGTACCATTGGTAAGGGGGCAAAACACCTTTTCAGGTGTTAGGTGAGAAAGCAGTCTGCTGTGTCAGTGGGCCAAAATGTAGTTTCAGCAGATGTGCAGAAATGTCTCCATCAAAGATCAGAAAAGTCAAATGCATTTAATGTTTCAACGGATGGATCCAACGGATAGTTTTCAAGATCACATATATGCAAATCAGACATATGAGAGAGATCAAGCAAGTATTGAACAAACAACGTGAACAACTCTCAAGCTCAACTCTACGATCTGAGAATTTGCAAAGCTTGCTCAGCTACTCAGTTCTTTCGAACAAGTGCTTAAACAACAACTGAGTAGCAACCATCAAGAACTCAACATCTATCAATCAACTGAAGAAGAGTACCAAGTCTGCTGGACTTGAAGAGTTCTAAGTGAACTGTAAGAAAGCCAAGTTTGCTGGACTTGAAGAGTTCAAGAGTGAACTAAGAAGTTCTGAGGCTCACCGTGCAGAAGGAATCATGTGATTCGAAGTTGTAAAAGATATCCTTAGTGGATATCCTACTCGTTGAGTAGAAGAGTGGACTAGAGCTTTAAGTGCTCAAAACACTTAAAAGCGATCGCGTCTTTTACATTCATACTAACTGCTATATCTGCCATAACTGCTATAACTGTCTCACTCTCATAACTCCACTACTTTGTAAAGAAGATTAAAACAAACATAATTTCCGCTAAGTTTTAATCATCTTTAAAGAACAAGTTTAAAACGAAAAGATTTTTAAATATCTATTCAACCCCCCTTTCTAGATAACTATTGTGCCAACTAGGAACTAACATACTATATTCTATGTTTTAAAAGTTCATCATCAATATTTTATCGCTATAACACAGCTCAATAAATAATCTACATAATCGAATTATCCATGCACTACGGGCCAAGGATATTCATTAGTATCACATCAACGAATCATCCATCCACTACGGGCCAAAGATAGTCGTTATTATCACCAGTGGTCATGATCATGCCAACAACTATCTATCAATGCAGTACAGGCCAATGAGGACTTTTGCCACATCATTTATAACATTACAGGTCATGATTATAACGATACGTAATTTCTGGTCATAATCATACCAATCAACAATGCACTACGGGTCAAATATGACTTTCATCAAAATATAAGCATGAGGATGATGACAATGATATAAGCATCAATCAAACGAAATTAATGATAATTATTAAAGATTTTTAATTTATCCAGAGTTTAAAAATGTCCAAATTATCAACATGATAACTGCTTTGTAGAGTAAAATTCAAGAATAATATTCATGTATCAAAAAATAATTTGGACAGAAAAGAAATCAATTTTTATCGTGAATAGTACCCGAGTAAATAGTATCCCGTGAATAGTACTTCGTGAATAGTACCCCATGAATAATATCCCGGCATGAAAAGATTAAAATTTAACAAAAATGTTCAGAAAAAATATTCTTGTGAAACGATATTAGATGAAGCGCAAATTTTAAAGATATTATACTAATTTCAAGGAGTATATAGAAACAATACTTATCAAAATAAGTGTAGAATTAAGAATATGAAATGAAATAATATTATTTACATATTACATAGTATGAAAGAAAATATTATTTATTACGAATATTGAACAAAAATAATATCTCTTACTTTAAAAGGAGAGTATTTCTGATTGTTATGGCAGACATATTCTTGAAGAAAACTTGTACTATTTTCTACACTCAAAACTTCTTTAAACTCTAAAGAAATACGCTCAATATTATAGAAGAAGAATTATTTGATTCTAATGTGATTTTCATTTCTAAACTAAGCATCCTATTTATAGGAGAATGATATGATACTATTTAGAATTTTCACGGGTGAACAGCTGAAGGATTTCACAGACAAATTTTTTTCCTTTTTAAACTCACATGATTTTTTACTATGCAACACTATGTTGCATTATGCAGTACTATGCAAACACTATGCAGTACCATGCAACAAAATAAAATATAATATATTATATTTATAAAAAGTTTTCTGTTTTATTCCTATAAAATAAAAATTGAGATAACTTTCTCCCGACGATTTTGAAAAATGAGAAAGAAGGAGTCCATATAATAAGCCAAATTTACAACAAATACTTCATAATAAAACCCCTCTATTTTATCTTAATTCAATTGGCTTCACTAAACATATTGTAATAACATTTATTCATCATTAATATTATAATTCACAATATTAACAACCAGATCATTCCTAGGAAAGAGTGGACTTTCCGATAAGGACTTCTCCTTATTGACGCGTAATTAGGTGACCAAACCCATTTCCTCGACAGAACTTTCTACACATTGTCTGTAAGACCCCAACTTTTTTAATAAAGATGATTTTTCTATAAATATCATTTTTGAATATTTTGGAATGAATTTGATATAATGTTATAGTTGTGGGTAATATTTATAAATTTTGCAAAGTACGCAAGTTGTTATATAATATTCGATTGGTGGAGAATATTACGTTTTAACGAGGAATATTAAATGCAACGACTATACAATCATTGGTGGACTCCACAACGGAATTATTATCGGATTGAGAAAACGACAAAAATACTTTATGAAAATAACGGCGGAAGTTTTACCGTTAACTGTTGAAACACCCTGTGTTAAAAGTACAGTAATACGCGTGGTTGCATAGTAGCACACGGTATTGATTATTGATGCTTACGTGAGAAGTCACTCGGTTTTGTTCAATTATTGCTTTCAAAGATTGGTTGTTGCAAGTATCTCACGTTATTTGATTCGATTATTGTCAATATTTTATATATTATTAAATCAATTGAGATGACAAAGTTATTAATATTATTATTTGCGATATTAACTGTAAGACCCCAACTTTTTGAATAAAGATTAAATTTTCTCGAAATATATTTTTGAATATTATGGTGTGGATTTGATATAATATTATAGTTGTGGGTAATATTTATAAATTTTGCAAAGTACGCAAGTTGTTATATAATATTCGATTGGTCGGGGAATATTCGTTTTAACAGAGAATATTCGTATAACTAAAGACAATCATTGGTGGACCCCACAACGGAATTATTAGTTTGATTGAGAAAACATCAAAATACTTTATGAAAATAACGGCGGAAGTTTTACTGTTAATCTGTTGAAACACCCAAAGGTTAAAAAATACAAGAATCTGCATGGTTGCATAGTAGCACATCGTATTGATTATTGATGCTTACGTGAGAAGTCACTCAGTTATACTCAATTATTGCTAAAGTAATTGCTGCATCATATCTCTCATATTATTGATTCAATTATTGTCACAGTATCATTTGCATAATATATTATATTATTAAATCAACAATTGAGACGACAAAGTTATTCATATTATTATTTGCAATATTGACAATGTCTAGAAGTTCTGTCAAGGAGAGGTTTGGTCACCTAATTACCCGCCAATAAGGAGAAATCCTTATCGGAAAGCCCCTTCTTTTCTGGGAACGACCTGGTTGTTAAATATTGTGAGTTATAATATTAATGATGAATAAGTTGTGTTGATTAAAAATGAATTTTGATAGTTCCATTGTCTTGGGATTATTAGTATTAGTGGAAATCGACATCTATTCCGATGATAATTGATGTCTAGGGGTTATATTGATAAATCGGGTAATTTATCGGATAAATGAGCAATTAATTGCTACTAATTCATATGCTTATATAACTATTTGTTCACATGTGTGTACTATTGATTCACATTATTTACTATTAGGGGAGTTGGTGCAAGATTGATAATACTTGCATGACTAAGTTAAAAATGGAGGTATAGATGGAGGTACTATACTGTAATTCGTATTTTTCACATGATTATACTATTGATTCACATGATTGAACTATTGATTCACATTATTTACTATTAGGGGAGGTGGTGCAAGTTTGATAATACTTGCAGGACTAAATTAAAAATGAAAGAAAAGTTGGAGGTATTATACTGTAATTTTTCGAGCCCCAAAACGTGCAATTATCGAAACTATATTTTCCTATAAATAGAAGCTCATTCTTCCTTCATTTCTCACTAATTCACAAAAGCTTTAGAGTGATTATTATAGAGAGAAATTATAGAGAGAAAGAAGAAGAGAAGTCTGCTACCTCACTATTCCAGTATCCAGTTTTTCCAAGATAGGGAGTATTATTTCTTTCTTATCTATGAAGAGAACTTCTGTTATTCCATTCTTTATTATTCTATTGGAATAACCTGTATACGCGGGCTACCCTATACTTGGTGAAATTCTTCTGTTATTCCATTCTTTATCATTTTGTTGGAACATCCTGCCTACATGCGTTTATCTTAACCGGGTTCCATTATTTATCATTCTATTGGAACATCCATGCATGCGTTCTACGTCGGACACTGGTTTCATCTTTATTATTACATTGGAATATCCTCATGCATGCGTTTCTGGCGGGACTGATTCCGCCTTTATTATTATTCTGTTGGAATATCTTGTCTGCATGCGTTTTCACGGGGACCGATTCCGTTATTTATTATTACATTGGAATAACATGCCCGTATGGTCTATCGCATGCTCGGTGATTTCTTTTGTTATTCCATTCCTTGTTATACTCGGTTGGTTAAAGTTTTGACTTCTATACTCCATGAAATTAGTGGAATATCCTTGATATTTCAAGCTTCATCCAAAGATATCTTTTCATGAAAATATTCTTCCGAGCATTCTTGAATTTTACTCTACAAAGCAAAGATATCATGTTGATAATCTGGACATTATTAGTTCTGTATAAATTAATTCTTGAACTTGTTTTATTGAATTCTTATATCATTGTCATCATCCTCCTCATGTTTATATTTTTTTGAAAGTCATCATGGCTCAGTAGTGCGAGATGGACTTGGTATGATTATGACCGAGGATTATTCTTGTAATCATGACCGTAATGTTACAAATGATGTGGTAAAAGTCTTCATTGGCACATAGTGCATTGATGGACGAGTTGTTGGCATGATCATGGCCATTAATGAATACACAAATATTCTTGGCCAGTAGTGCATGGATAATTATGGTCGTGATACTAAAGAATATCCTCGGCCAGTAATGTAGGGGTGATTCGATGATGTGGATTATTTATTAAAATTTGAGTCCCAATGATAAAAGTGATGAAAAACCTTTTAAATCATAAAAGATAGTAGATTTTATTCTCTACTTGACTCTTTTAATGGATTGCTTGTTCCGCTGCAGTTAAACTTGGCGGTTGTTATATTATATCAGTTTAACACTGTTGAAGGCTAACAATAATATATTCTGCATTATCTTAGTCATAATTTTTTCTACTGGGCTAGTTGAGCTCACCCTTTTACTTTCATTGTTTTCTTCAGGAAATGAGAACGTAGCAGGGACTAGTCGGGGAACGGAGTGATGGACCAGATGATAACATTAGTAGTCCTCACTATTCCGTGAAATAGTGGGAAAATAAATGTAATAATATTGAATTTGAGTTTGTATATTGTCTAGACAACACTATTTGTATTAAAACTCACAGCTTATGTTTTGTCGTACTTTGCACGACAGTTATATAATTAAGTCGTATTTGTATTCTGTACCATGTATTTGGCAACTCAGAATAGGTGATGTATACCTATTTTGGGGGCGTCACAGTTGGTATCAAAGCTTAGGGATATGATCCCTGGCTAAGATGTGAGACTAGAACTAGGAGGGGAGAGACGAGGAATTCCTTCGCTAGTATGACCTACTTAAGTTTATTTGGTATTTGATTGGTCTGTCAGAGTATAGGGATAATATGTTGCATGTCAATTAACCCTTGTTTTATGGCAGTATTTGAAAATGGCATCCGAGAATGTTGAGAACATCAATAGAGCACAGGAGACCGTTGAGTCTCCACAGATCAATAACCGGACAGTGTGCATCAGGAAGGTGACAATCCTCATATAAACAACAACACCGACCAAATGATGAACGATGGAATGTTCGGAGGCTTTATCAATTCATGCAACATCAAAGTAGAGCGGCTCGCCCATCCAAAATGTAGGTAGAAACACCGGAAACTCTCGGACTGATTCTGCTAAATGCTTCAAGGAGTCGGGACCACCGGAGTTTATTGGAGATCCAAAACCACTTAAGGTCAAGCATGGATAAAGCGATCATCACCAAGATATTTGATGTCTTGGGATGCTCCAAGAGCAAAAGGTTCCTTCGCCACCTTCATGTTGCGTGAAGAGGCGACATCGTGGTGGGAATCAAAAACGCATTACCCACTGGCGCATTCAAGATGTATTGGGAGAAGTTTCAAGAGCTATTCAACGACAATTACTTTCCCGAAAGTATTCGTCACATGAAAGAGGTGGAGTTTATCAAGTTGGAGCAAAATAATATGACCGTGTCACAATACGATGCTAAATTTGTGGAGTTATCTCGGTTTGCATCCCATTTGGTCGATAATGAGGAGCGAATGACATGAATATTTTTAAAGGTTTGAAACCGGAGATACGTCAATATCTTATTTCTCATAAACCGTGTTTGTACTACTCGGATGTTGTAAATAGGGCTCGATTATTGGGCCTGCCATAACGAGTCAATGCAACAAAGAAAAGCGTGGCGGTATGAAAATACCGGTGGTATCGATCATCGGCGGTGACAACAAACGTGGAGGAATCAACATGCGAAATGATAATCACTTGGTTGGTAATCATGGCGAAGACGATAAAATGGATATTTCAAGAAAGGAGATTCAACAATGATGGAAAGACGCCGCAACAAAGAACCGTGGTTAAGGAAGGAGAACGACCACCCATCATATGCTTCAAATGCGGAGGGGAGGGACATATCGGTTCAACTAGCGATGCCATCCAAAACGTGTTATAATTGTGGAAGAGAAAGTCACCTAGCCCGATTTTTCGCTCACCAAGACAAGTTCAACTAGGATGGAGGCACCAAAGGTCGTCCCAGAAAAGTCAAAGCCGGTGGTGCAAGGGAGAGCATTTGTTGTGACCTCCCAGAAAGCAAGGAACCCGAACGAGGTCATCACTGGTAAGCTTATCATAAACTTTAGCGAAGTCCATACCTTATTTGATACCGGTTCTACCCATTCTTTTATTTCTCCTATTTGCGCTCAACGTTTAAATTTGACTTTGGAGAAATTAGACTTTGACTTATCTGTTGAAACTCCATTGGGAGAAACCTTAATTACATCCACTGTTTATAAGTCTTGTTTGATTCAAATCGGTAACCGCACGTTACCTGTCGATCTTATTTCTTTAAAAATATTTGTATTTGACGTAATTCTAGGGATTGATTGGTTAACTACTCATCATGCAAAAATTGATTATTTTCGTAAGGTTGTTAGCTTTCATATTCCTAATCAACCTATTATGCGAATTCAAGCGACCAAACCATTAAAATCAATCACGGTCGTCTCAAGCCATAAAGCTATTCATTTATTGAAAAACGGATGTCAAGCTTTCTTAGCTCATGTCACGGATTTAAACAAAAATACGTCAGTTTTGAATGATATTTCTATTGTTAATAAATTTCCTGACGTATTCCTTGAAAAACTTCCTGGCCTACCCCCAGAGCGTGAAATTGAATTTTGTATCGACCTTGAACCCGGTACAAAACCCATTTCCAAAGCCCCATATCGAATGGCTCATATTGAACTTCAGGAGTTAAAGACCCAGTTTCAGGAATTGTTAGACATTGGTATCATTTGTCCTAGTACGTCTCCTTGGGGTGCTCCTGTTCTATTCGTGAAGAAGAAAGATGGGAGTATGCAACTTTGTATTGATTATCGGGAGTGGAATCATGTCACCATCAAAAATAGGTACCCATTACCACGTATTGATGACCTGTTTGACCAGTTGCAAGGCACCAAATTCTTTTCAAAGATTGATCTTCGCTCAGGATATCATCAATTGAAGATTAGAACCGGTGACATTCCAAAGACGGCTTTCAGAACTCTCCTTCTATAATCTTGAGCATATTTCTTTAGAGTTTAAGAAAGCTTTGAGCATAAAAATTAGTGCAAGTTTTCTTCAAGTATATCATCGCCCTACTAGTCGGAATACTCTTCTTTTTAAGGTAAGGGGTATTATTTTTTTCTTATTCATGAAGAGAAATTCTGTTATTCCATTCTTTATTATTACATTGGAATAACTTTGTGTGCTGTGGCTACCCTATACTTGGTGAAATTCTTACATTATTCCATTCTTTATCATTATATTGGAATAACTCCGCCTTATGCTGATACCGCATATATGGTGAAATTCTTACATTATTCCATTCTTTATTATTCATTTGGAACATCATGTCTGTAAGCGTTTCGCATGACTTCGTTTCGTTATTTATTATTACATTGGAATATCACGTAATGCATGCGTTCTGGCGCATGACTGGTTCCATTATTTATTATTCTCGTTGGAATATCACATAAATGCGTTTACGCATGACTTGGTTCCATTATTTATTATTCTGTTGTAATAACCTGTCTGTGCGGTCTATCGCATGCCTGGTGATTTCTTTTGTTATTCCATTCTTTATTATACTCAGTTGGTTAAAGTTTTTGTCTTCTATACTCCATGAAATTAGTGGAATATCCTTGATATTTGCGCTTCATCCAGTATCTTTTTATGGAAATATTCTTTTGAGCATTCTTGAATTTTACTCTACAAAGAAGTATTATGTTTATAATTTGGACGTTATTAGTTCCTGGATAAATTAATTCTTGAACTTGTTTTATTGAATTCTTATATCATTGACATCGTCCTCATGTTTATATTATGTTGAAAGTCATCTGTGGCCTGTAGTGCATAGATGGACTTGGTATGATTATGATCAGGGATTATTCGGTATAATAATGACCGTAATGTTACAAATGATGTGGTAAAAGTCCTCATTGGCCCGTAGTGCATTGATGGACAGTTGTTGGCATGATCATGACCATTGATGAATACACGAATATCCTTGGTCTGTAGTGCATGGATAATTTATGGTTGTGATACTAATGAATATCCTTGGCCGTAGTTGTAAGACCCTGAATTTTATGAAATAAAAGTATTCAATTTTTCTATTTAGTAAATAGTTAAATTGATAAAAGTTTAAAATTATGGGTGAAATGTGCAAATTTTGCAAAATAAGCAAGTGGTTATAAAATATTCATTGTTGTCGGGGAATATTCGTTGATCATGGAATATTCTTTACGTCCTGGGAATATTAAATGCGACGGCGTAGCCATATATGGGCCCATGTAATGAGAATAAGCGTCGTATGAAGAAAAACGACAAGTTTGAGTTTTTATAAATAACGGCGATAGTTATTACTGAATTAACAATCGTTGGAATACTCCGGTGGTTAAAATACGATGTCTGGCGTGGTTGCACACGATGGCACTCAGGTATTACGATGATTTTTGAATTATTGATTCTTACGTGAAGGCACTACTCAATAATTTTTACAGTAATTACTGTTTAATATTTTATTTTATTGATTCAATAATTGCTTCGTTGATATTTTATATTATTGTTGTTTCAATAATTGTCACTGCACAGTATTTTCCATTATCAGATCATTAATTCATATTATTTGAATAATATTATTAGATAGAATTATTGACAATGCCTAGAAAGTTCTGTTAAGAAGAGGTTTGGTCACCTAATTGCGCGCCAGTAAGAAGAAATCCTTATTGGAAAAGCCATCTCTTTCTTGGGAACGGTCTGGTTGCCATTATTGTGATTCTGTAATATTATTTGTGAATAATTAATTATTGATTTATATGATAAGGAAATATTTATTTGATGTGAATATAAATGATGGATTTATTTATGTGGTTATAAATGAAGGAATTAATGTTGAGGTATTTTATCAGAATTTTGTCGGATTGGAGGTATTAAAAGATTAAATCGATGTTCTTACAGCTCTATTGTGTGAGTTATAATTTTTAATCCGACTGTTGAATCGTTGTGATTTTTGGATATATTATACATATATAAGTTGAGTATATGTCCACAAATTTTGAACCGTTAAAAATGAACGTATGATTTGTTATGAATTTTAAGAGGTGACTGGTTCAGAAATTGTTGAAGTTTCAGAATTTATCATTTTGGTGGAAAATTCTAGAATTGGTGGGCACCACTTTTGGTTGGTGAGAAATGTGCTCAAATTAAATTTCAAATGTGGTGGGTGGCAATAGTAGCAGGTAAAGCCATCAGGTAGCAGGCCAAGTCTGTTTCGGTGTGCTAACATTTTCCTATAAATAAAGGGTTAAGTTAGAATTGGAAATCACATCAGAAACAAATTTTATTTCTCTCTATATTATCGAGCTTATTTTGTGAGTATTTTGATACTTTGAGAGTTGCTATTCAGTGCAAGGTTCCTTCGGCTTTACATCCGATATTCCGGTCAGAAGTACTGATCTTTTGAGGTAAGGGATTGTAATGGTTATTATGTTATTCAGTTTCATAATTTTTCTGACCTTCAAAAATTTTGGAAAAAATTGAAATGATAACTTGATGAGTTTTCTATATTGTGTCCAAAAATGGCGATTTTTGGATGTATAGATTAGGAGTTATTAATTTCATGGCAAAAGACTATTTTAAATGTAAACTCTTATAACTCCTTGTTCTTAACTCCAAAATTGGTGAAATTTTTATTGGGAGTACATGTATATAACAGAAGTATACTCTGTAAATTTTGGAATTTTTGAATAAAAGTACAGTTTATGATAAATGTCTAAATATTCGACTGTTTTGGCCCTATGAAAAATAGTAAATGAATTTTAAAAATTCTGAGAAAAATATATGTTCAATATGGAACTATATTCTGCTAAATCCTAGAAAAGAAAATTTGTTTGTACTGATTTGATATTTTTCATGAAAATAGACTAGTTATGAGTAAATGAATTAAATATGTTATGTGAAGTAAGAAAATTGAAAAATAGGATTTTATGGCTTGAGAATCATATATAAGGTATATGCAGATTTTTGATGAGAGTTTTGATTGTTGGTGATGAAATCTTATGAGTTTGGCATTTTAGGATGATTAAATTCATTATTTAGTAAAGTGTAAACAATTAAAATAAATTGTTTACAAGTTTAAGAAATGTTATTCTTTCAATATCATTATATCGAAATATTGGTATGGATTTTATTGTGGAATTTCTACCTTTTTTATGTCGGGGTTACTATTCATGAGTTACTATTCATGACAAAATTGGTTTCTTTTTCTGACCAAATTATCGTTGATTTATGAATCTTACTCTTGAAATTAAATGCAGTTGTTGATCATATTATTTTTATTATCATATATAACATTTTTATAATCATGGTGAAGAAATTTCTCTTTGACTTGAGTGTAAAGATGAGTAGATTATTGGTATGATCATGACTATGGGTTCTCTTTGGCCAGTAGTACAAAGTTGAATTGTTGACTAGTATGATCATGACCATTGAATTTACAATTGAATATTTTTAGCTTAAGTGCAAAGGTGAAAGGATCAACATGGTTATAATTATTGTTTATATAAATTTTGAAATTATTATATATTTCTTTGAGATATTAATATCTTTGGCTTGTAGTGTAAAGATGATCTGTTGTTGAATATCTTTAGCATGTAGTGCAAAGATGACCTGTTGCTGAATATCTTTGGCCCGTAGTGCAAAGATGACCTGTTGTTGAATGTCTTTGGCCCGTAGTGCAAAGATGACTTTTTGTTGAATATCTTTAGCCTGTAGTGAAAAGATGAACTGTTGATGAATATCTTTGGCCGTAGTGCAAAGATGAATTTATTAGTATGATTATAAACAGGAACTGTGATTTGGTATAACCATGATCTTCGATGTTTCAGGTAAAGACAAGTGATGAAAATTATCTTTGTCCTGGATGAGAAGAAGAATTTAGAACCACAATTATGATTATGAGTTATTCACATGAATGTGGACAGGAACTGTTGATTGATGTTACAGGGATAAAACATTGTTGGTGGACTTTTAACATGGAGAAGATAATAGACATTATGGTCTATTTGACTCTTTTAATGGATTGCTCGTTCCGCTGCAACTATGGTTAAAAAGTTTTATCATCTACCATATGTTATAAATCTCTGATTTATTACTGATGAAGGCTATTGATAATTTATTTATCTTTAGTCATGATATTCTTTACTGGGCTAGTTGTGCTCACCCTTTTGCTTCACAATTCTTTTTAGGTAATAAGAGTGTAGCTAGGTCGAGCGGGGATAACAGGGGAATAGAATCGGTGGTCTATAGTCATTAAGGTTCCCCCTAAATAGTATGGAAATAATTTTATTGAGAACTTTAGATAAGTGTGTCGTATTGTATACGTTATTTGATATTTAATTTTGGTGAACAGAATAGGGTGAGGTGAACCTAATTTTGGAAGGGTATTTTTCCATTATCATACAAGATGTCTAATGATATACAACCTCGTGTTATCATAAGACAGAGTTGTGCACATCCACTTGCTGAGTATATCTACGAGCACTACCTATATAATCTTGGAGTTTATTTGAAATATAATTTTCAACTGGAGATAATGGAGATAGTTATATGTCAAGAGAAGACTCACCATTGGAAAGAACATGATAGTAATCTTGTAGCGCCCCCGAATCGCCGCGGATCCGGTTCGCTATTTCTATAACTGTTGCGGAAGATATAAACATAAATTGTTTATACATTAAACATTATACACTATCCCCAAGGTCAAGTAACCATAACTTATACACAATTCATAACTTATCTAACACATGACATCATTATCATACAAAACTAATCGCGCACATTAACTTTAAGCTGGAACTGTCTTTAACTTTCCTTGTATCCGGCGCATTCACCTTAATCTGTAATGTTTTATCATGATATAGCAATGGTGAGCATGAAAGTTACCCAGCAAGTTTAAATACAATTTAAGGATATATCATGATTAAAAGATTTAGAATAATAAGCTGGCTATAATTCACAATGTAGTTGTGAATAAGCATGAACAAACTTTTGACTGAACAAGTATTACATATGAACAATATATATCTGGACCAACTGGAAATGAAGGTGATCAGCCTTTCATACCTGACTTATACATACAAGATGTAAAGAGTACAATTCTACATGGCCATCAGTAATGATTAACCATAAGCATAACTGAATGAAACACTCTTAGTAAAGTTAAGAAAAACAAACTTGCCTGTTCCGTTGATTACAGATACGAAAAATAACTTAGCTTTATCCGAAGACCTAATACAGATAATACCGATCTCCAAATATTAGAATCATATCATCACAGTATAAAATAACCTAAACACATTATCACATAATTCTATCGATCTACTGACACATAAGACTTAGCATCAAATCGTATTATTTAAGTCCGAGTTGAAACCAAACACAATTCAATCATCCCGAATGATTACAATCGGACAATTATCGAGTTTAAGTTCCATTAAACTCGCTAAACACTAAACAATATCTTAGATAATCATAGTATCGATTGAAAACATTTTTCATAAACTTGCAAAATTTTGGATAATTAATATCATTTATTAACATTTTCAATCATTAATCACTCGTATTTAAATGAATTAAATACCACAATATTCTAATATCATTACTATTTATTTAATATTAAACATTAATAAAACACATGTCATAATATTATAACATATTTGTAATATCTCAAAGTATTTTCAATACTTTATTATTTCCTTTAAATGTTTTTAAAGTAATTAAAAACATTAATTAATAACGATATTAATATAAATACCATATTATTCCTTGATCATTAACATTTATTTAATATTAAATTTTAATAAAAATCATAACATAATATTATAATATAATTATAATATCACAAAGTATTTTTAATATCTTAAAATCATATTTATATGATTTTAAAAATCAATCAAATCCATTATCCAATAATTAAAATATTAATATTTTCATGCCAAAATATCAAAAGTTATATTTTATAAATTAAAATATTTTTATAACACTTAAATCATTTTTATATGATTTTTAAAGCATTAATTCTATTTTTCCATAATTTATCTAATATATTCATTAAATATATTAACTACCATTAATAATAAATATTAATGAATTTCATCACAAAATATCAAAAGTCATCAAAAAAAACTTAAAATATTTTCTAACACCATAATATAATTTTTCATGATTTTTCATGAATTAAAATAATTTATTTAATAATATAATTAAATAAATAAATATAATTTATATTCCAAAATATTAAATATTTTTGAAATATACTCCAAATAATTAAAAACTATTTTTCAGGCTTTAAAATAATTTTTCAGAATTTAATATGTATTTTTAATAATTTAAATACCATTTATTTCTATTTATTTATTAAAATAATCTATTTTCCGAAAATAAGCGTCGCTAAAGGGCCCTATAGCGATAGGACCGTCGCTATAGGTGTTCTTGGTCCTGTTTTTTGGCTTTGCCCGAAACACCGTGTCGATTAACTTAAGGTCTTTATGTTTGACCACTTATAAATTTATGATCTTCATGTTTCTGGGTAATATAAGACATGTATTATGAAGCTGACATGTAATACTACAATGTCCAACTTGTGTTCTAGCAATCCTATAATTCAACAGAAAATTATAAGCTATTGAATTCCTTGTCAGGCCTGTTCTTCGTTTTTCTGGGTTTACCAGAATCGAGGTACATACTTTGGGTCCCTATAGTTTGCAGTCTATGTATTGTTCGTGTGATATAAAGGTTCCCACTTGTAGTCTTGATGTCAGAGTATAACTGCGTAACATCAGATCAGTCTAACAACATCACCCATTTCAATATTTAAGCTTCGGTCGAAGGCATGCCAGGTCGTTCTTGGCCAATTTGCAGGTTTTCCTGAATTCTTCAAAACAGACGGTCAACTCTAGTTTGACCTTAATTTTCGGCCATTACATTTATGATCTAAGTGATCTGGTAACTTAAACATGTAGTCTACATACCAGACTACAATAAACAAACAACAACTTGACCAAACTATTAACACACAATAAGATCTGAGGCTCGAAAATTGTTGTCGAGGCCCACTGGTTTTACGGTCGTTTGTCGAAACTTCGGTTGGTCATCAATCGATCAGCGACCTTTGACCACCAATAACTCACGATCTAGACATGCTATGAGGTTGATTCAAGTCCCGTTAAAGATCACATGGCGGATACATATCCAAAACATAAAACACAACAAACAACTAACACATATGAATCTATGGGCTCGACATTACTAACATCATGCCACTTTTTTCCCAGATTTCCGATTTCTAAAAACATCAATTTCGAGCATCTAGGTGTTATGGATCTATGATATTACAACCCGGATCACTAATATATACTACATACTACACATTTAAACATAAAATCATAATATCTAACAATGATCTAAGGATTTCTAGAATTAGGGTTTATACCTCATAAATGCTCAATTTTTGAATCGATCTTTGGTGTTTGTTCTTGTGAGCTAATACATGATCTTGGCTTAGCTTATTAGTCACTCTCACTCTACAATTTCGGATGGGAGAGAGAGAGGTTTAACTAGCTTGAAAAAATAAAGTAAGTGAATTTTGCTTACTTTTTAACTTTGATCTTAGGTCCATGTATTTATAGGATGCTTAGATGGTTGATGGTTGATGATTAAAGGCTAGCACATAGACCACATGCTACTAGAAAGGTTGGTCACCAACTAAAGTTATGGCAACCTACACAAGTTATCTTATTAAATAATGCTAAAAGGGCATTTTGGTCATTTTCGCTCATCAAAGGTACGTGGTACTTTGGTAACTTCTCACACCTATTAGGTTTTAACCCTTAGGGTTTGACCTTAGGGTTTCATAAGCTCTAAATCTAGAGTTTTGTATTAAGGGAAAATATGGAAATCTTCGTTTCTTTGATTAGGGTTCCCTAATTACAGTAAAGTTTACTAATCTCATTCAAGCTTGCTAATTAGGGTTAAAGCTTCCTAATTAACATTACATTCTACAATCTAATAATTAGGTTTTCTCTAATTGCATGCTAGGGTTTCCTACATTAGAAATTAGGGCTTTCCAATTAATCAATTAGGGTTATCCCTAATTATACTTACAATTAATAACATAGAAACTCTATACTTATCTTCAAGCTTCCCACTTGGGGTTTTAATATCCCGATTTAGGGTTTTAGACAGAATAATTAGGGTTTAAATTTTGGAAATTAGGGTTTGCTAAATATTTAAGCTTTACCCTATTAAGCTTATAATTTAAATCACTTGAGCATTATAATTCTCCGTTATATTCCCAGATTAGGGTTTCAAATATTCGAAATCTAAAATTAGGATTTTTCAGATATGGTATTAGGGTTTTCTAATACTCAAATAGGGTTTCCAATAATTCATTAGGGTTTTCCCTAATAAATTTATAATTAATAACGTTAAACCTTATATATAGCATTGCATTCCCAATCTAGGGTTTTTAATATCCGAATTAGGGTTTCGGACTCCCAAAACTGAAACTAGGGTTTCCAGAATCGATTTCTAGGTTTTCTTATCAGACGTTAGGGTTTTCTAACTGAACGTTGTCGTTCTTGATATATACTTAGGGTTTGACACAGATATAATTTATCTTGTCAACCCTTGACCCTTAACCATATTCTGAACACATATAAAACCATATACACAGAACATAAACACATATAAACTTAATTCTGAATAATTCACCTAAATCCTTCACATAATTTTGAAATCCTCAGAATTCCTTCCCAATAACATCAAACGCATATACTTATTTTCTGTCTAGGTCTAATATCTGACCTTAAATCAATTATTTAAGATTTTAATAAATTGTCTATATTCTCGGGTTGTCACAAATCTTCTCGTTTTTCTTTGGGGTCTATTGGGTCAACCAAGAATAATTCTGTGGGCATATGATATCTATCATAACCTAGACGCATGGCCTCCCATGTACGAAGGTTTCCTTGAGCACTTTCCAAAGATTTTAATTTCTAAAACAGTTATTGACTGTACCTTTATGTAATGTATCAATGTGAGGTGATGTCCATAGTTGGGACATGAGTCACAGTTGGTATTAAAACTCACAGTATATGTGTTGTTGTATTTTGTACGACAATTGTAGTAATAAAGTTGTAGTTGTTTTCTGTACCATGTATTTGGCGACTCAGAATAGGTTGGATGGATTGGACCTATTTTGGGGGCGTCACAGTAGTGCAGGGATGATGTGGATTATTTATTAAGCTGAGTCTCAGTGATAATAGTGATGAAAAACCTTTTAAATCATAAAAGATAGTAGATTTTATTCTCTACTTGACTCTTTTAATGGATTGCTTATTCCGCTGCAGTTAAACTTGATGTTTGTTATATTGTATCAGTTTAACACTATTGAAGGCTAACGATAATTTATTCTGCATTATCTTAGTCATAATATTTCTTACTGAGCTAGTTGAGCTCACCCTTTTACTTTCATTGTTCTCTTCAGGAAATGAGAACGTATCAGGGACTAGTCGACGAATGGAATGACCAGTTGCAAGGAGCACAATTCATTTCAAAGATCGATCTTCGTTCTGGATATCATCAGCTGAAGATTAAAACTGAGGATATTCCAAAGACTGCCTTCAGAACTCGGTACGGGCATTATGAATTCTTAGTCATGTCTTTTGGATTGACTAATGTTCCTGCTGCTTTCATGGATATGATGAACCGTGTATTCAAGGAATATTTGGATCAGTTTGTTGTTGTCTTTATTGGTGACATCCTCATCTATTTTGAAAGCCGTGAAGATCATGAGCACCATTTGAAGCTGATACTTGAAAGGCTTCGTGAAAACAAACTTTATGCCAAGCTGAAGAAATGCGAGTTCTGGCTTGAGGAAGTAGCATTCCTTGGGCGCGTGGTGTCAAAATATGGAGTATCTGTTGACGGTGAAGATTGAAGCGATCTAAGTTAGGAGCAACCAAAGTCGGTGGCCAAAGTGCGTAGCTTTACGGCTTAGTTGGTTATTATCGGAGATTCGTGGAAGGATTTTCTCGAATCGCTATCAGATCTAACTCAGTTGACTTCGGAAAGATACAAAATTCGTATGGAGCGAGGAATGCGAGAAGAGTTTTCAAGAGCTCAAGAGAGACTCATTTCGGTACATTACGAAAATACCATCCGGTGCGGATGGATTTGTTATATATAGCGATGCTTCAGGCAAAGGGTTAGGATGCGTTCTCATGCAACATGGGAAAGTCATAGCCTATGCCTCACGACAACTCAAAGAATATGAGAGGAATTATCCTACTCACGTGATCTAGAGTTAGCGGCGATCGTATTCGCGTTGAAAATTTGGAGACACTACTTGTATGGGGAGAAAGTGGAGATTTATACGGACCATAAAAGCCTCAAATATTTCTTCACCCAAAAAGAACTCAACATGCGGCAACGAAGTTGGCTTAAACTATTGAAAGATTATGATCACACTATTCAATATCATCCTGGAAAAGCGAACGTAGTAGCTGACGCATTGAGTAGAAGATAATATGCGAGTATGAGTGCGATATTGTTAATGCAAAAGCCCATTCTGTATGACTTGCAAAGGATGGAGGTAGAATTAAAGACTCCAGGGACTCACATGATGATGGCTAATATACGAGTAGAACTGGCTTTAATCGATAAAGTTAAAGCCGCTTCAAGCTACTGGACACGGAGCGATACGTATGAAGAAGAAAGTCAAGAAGGAGCTAATCCGAGCGAGAATCGATGAAGAAAGAATACTTAGATTCAACTCCGGACTTTGTGTTCCTAACGATTACGACTTGAAGCATAGAATCATGATGGAGCACACACACCCGTTTGCGATCCACACTGGGAGTACCAAATGTATCATGATATTCGACATACATTTTGGTGGAACAATATGAAGAGAGAGATCGCGGAGTTTATCTCGAGGTGTTTAACTTGTCAATGTGTAAAGGTAGAGCATAAAGTGCCAAAGGGTCCATTACAACCACTTGAGATTCCAAAATAGAAGTGGGAACAGATTACTATGGATTTCGTTACAGGTCTTCCCAAAGTTTCTCAAGGCATAGATGCGATTTGGGTTATTGTTGATAGATTAACCAAGTCTGTCCATTTCTTACCGATACGTGAGACTTATTCCTTGAACGCGTCTTGCCGCGTATGCGTGAATGAGATTGTGAGATTGCATGGCATGCCAGTATCCATAGTTTAGGATCGTGGCCCAAGATTCACTTCACAATTTTGGGTTAGCTTGCAGAAAGTTATGGGCATAGATTTACAATTCAGTTCGGCATACCATCCTCAAACGGACGGACAATCAGAGAGGACTATTCAAACCCTTGAAGATCTATTAAGACTTTGTGTCCTAGATTTTAAAGGAAGTTGGGATAAGTACTTGCCACTGGTGGAATTCTCCTACAATAACAGTTATCAAGCAAGTATAAGCATGGCTCCATTTGAGGCGTTGTATAAACGAAAGTGTCGCTTCTCCCGATTATCTTTGGGGCGAGGTGGGAGAAAGCAACGTTGTTGGGACCGAGAATTAAATGCGCATGACTACGAAAAGATCCAAATGATTCGACAACGTATACAAACGGCACAAGATTGACAAAAGAGTTATGCGGATCTTCATCGAAAAGACGTGGAATTTAATATT
This sequence comes from Panax quinquefolius, assembly GCA_020205615.1. Taxonomy (NCBI): domain Eukaryota; kingdom Viridiplantae; phylum Streptophyta; class Magnoliopsida; order Apiales; family Araliaceae; genus Panax; species Panax quinquefolius. The sequence continues at coordinate 135,662,560 of CM035167.1, read as the reverse complement.
GGGGATCATGTATTGTTACGTGTTGCACCATGGAAGGGAGTTACAAGATTTGGGAAGAGAGGAAAGCTCAATCCACGATTTGTTGGTCCATTTGAGATTCTTTACCGAATAGGAAATGTGGCCTATAGACTCGCATTACCTCCAAGTATGTCTCGTGTTCATAATGTTTTTCACATATCCATGCTTCGTAAAAATGTGAAAGACCCAAACCATATTATTGCGTTAGAACCAAACGAGATAGCCGAAGATTTAACGTACGAAGAAGTACTTGTTAAGATCTTGGATAGGAAAGAGCATGTCCTACGCACCAAGATTATATCACAAGTTAAGGTTTTATGGAGAAACCATGCTATTGAAGAAATGACCTGGGAGTTGGAATCAGAAATGAAAGCGAGGTATCCTCACCTTTTCGAAACACCAGGTACGTATGTCAATTTCGAGGACAAAATTTCATAAGGAGGGGAGATTGTAAGACCCCAACTTATTATAAATAAAATCGAATTTCCTCTAATTTAACACCGGGTGTTTAAACAGTTAACGATAAAACTTTCGCCGTTATTTTCATAAAGTATTTTTGTCGTTTTCTCAATTCGACAATAATTCCGTTGTGGGGTCCACCAATGATTGTGCCGTTGTACTAATATTCCCTGTTAAAACGAATATTCCCCAGGCAATCGAATATTATATAACAACTTTGCGTACTTTTGCAAAATTTATAAATATTACCCACAACTATTATATCAATTTCACTCCATAATATTCAAAAATAATATTTATAGAAAATTCATCTTTATTCAAAAAGTTGGGGTTTTATAGTGAGTCTTCATTGATATTTTATTTTATTGATTCAATAATTGCTTTGCGTTGATATTTTATATTATCTTGTTGTTTGATAAATTGTCATTACTACAATATTTTCCATTATCGAAGCAATAATTCATATTATCTGAATAATATTATTAGAAAACATTATTGGCAATGTCTAGAAAGTTACATCTAAGGAGAGGTTTGGTCACCTAATTACGCCAGGTAAGGAGAAATCTTTATTGAAAGCCCCTCTTTCTGAGGAACGGCACAGGTTGCCAGATCTTGTGATTCTGTAATATTATTTGTGAATAATTAATTATTGATTTATATGATGAAGAAAATATTGATTTTATGTGGATATAGATGGAGAAAATTTTAATGTGACAATTGTTGAAAATTAATATTTTATATTTTTTCGATAAAATAATTCATTTAAATATATTATTTTAATAATATATTAACGGTGATATTTTATAATGAATGTGCGATATGTGAGTATATGAGGAGGAAGAGTATTTTTGTGGCATTAAATGATTAACACATGTTTTGTGTGTGTCGTGGACCCCATTTCTTGGACCGAAATTTGATTATAGCACAGTAAAATCGCTTGGTTTGTGGATTTCGATCAATTTATGTTTGGAATTTGGAAAAACTTTCTTACGCAAAGTTGTAGAAATTGAATTTCCTATAAAACTCGCATGAAGATTCAATTTTCTGATAAAATGGCTATTTATTATGAATTATTGAAGTTCTAAAGCTCAAATAATTGATTTTTTTGGAAGTTTAAAATAATTTAAATAACAAAAAGCGTTTTTTGTGCAAGTCTTGTGAGAGGGGGGTCATTTGGTGGTGAGGTTTTGAAGCAAAATAAGTGTGCGTTGGAATAAAAATTATATATATTATTATTATATTTAATTTTTATTTTGAATGTTCTAAGCATTTTCCTATAAATAGGGTCTTGGGTTAGAATTGAAAATCACACCGTAAATGAAGTTTTCTCTCTATATTATCGGCGTATTCTTGTGAGTATTTTGAGTATACTTTGAGTATTGCTATATCTGATGCAAGTTCAAGTCATAGTCTATATTCTTGTTTTTATTTAGAAGTCTTGATCTTTCGAGGTAAGGGATGTTATTTTATTCAAAATGATATTATTTCTTCAATATCATTATGTCGAAATATTGGTTGGAAATTTTATCAAATTTGAAACTTTTTCATGTCGGGATTACTATTCATGAGTTCTTATTCACGAGTTACTATTCATGAGTTACTATTCACGATTCTTATTCACGAGTACTATTCACGAGCGTGAAGATATTTTTTGTGAAATTTCTATCTTTTGGTGTGAGAGTTACTATTCACGTGTATACTGACACTATTCATTCATAGAAAATGAAATTTCTTCTTTTTGTCCAAAATATCTACTATGGATACTAGCTTTGATTGTATCCATGTTTTGATCATTCTTGAATTTTACTCCACTCGATTACTTATGAAGTATTTTTTGAACTTGGATTGTTTAAAATCTGAATCCTTAATATTGTTCTTTTGTTTCATTGGATTCGTTTCCTTTAAAATATTTTCATCATCCTCGGTCCTAAATGATGATATTCTTGAATATCTTTGGCACATAGTGCAAAGATGAATGATTTCTTGATGAATATCTTTGGCGTGTAGTCAAAAGATGAGCAGTGTTTAGGCGAACATGACCCGGTGATGAATATCTTTGGCACATGTAGTGCAAAGATGAATATTTGATTCGGATATATATTGATTGATGTTCTGAGGATAAAATATCGACGATGAACTTTTAAATTCATATATAAAAGATAGTAATTTGCATTCTCTACTTAACTCTTCTAATGAATTGTTGTTTCACTGCAGATTGTTGATTTAAAAGCGGTTGTCTATTGTATTATATTAGATTTTTCCTGTTGAAGACTAACGATAATTTGTTGTATATTATCTTAGTCATAATATTCTTCTTTGGGCTAGTTGAGCTCACCTTTTCCTTTTGTTCAATTTTTTCTTCTCGGGAGGCGAGAATGTAGCAATCTTAGTCGGAATATGGAATGAAGGTTCTAGAGAGAGTTGTTTAGTAGTCCTCACCATTTTGTAAAATAATGTATCAATAATTGTGATGAGAATTTATTTGGGTATGTATATTGTCTAGAAGACAATAATTATATTTAAACTCACAATTATATATGTTGTATTATATTTTTGCGACAAATGTATTAATAAAGTTGTAGTTATTTCTGTACCATGTATTTGGCGACTCAGAATGGGTTGGATGAAATGGACCTATTTTGGGGGCGTCACATTTGGTATCAGATCTTAGGGATATGATCTCTGGCGGAGATCGGGGAATAGAACTAGGAGGGGAGAGACGAGTAAATCCTTCGCTAGTGTGTCCTACCTAAGCTTATTTGTTAGTTGGTCAGTATATAGGGATATTATGTGATATATTGATTTCCTTAATTAACCCTTGTTGTGACGCCCCCAAAATAGGTATACATCACCTATTCTGAGTTGTCAATACATGGTACAGAAACAACTACAACTTTATTATTACAACAGTAAAACTGTGAGTTTGAATACAAATATTATCTTCTGATAATATCTATAATCAAATAAATCCTCATCACATTTATTGATACATTATTTTACAAAAATGGTGAGGACTACTAAACAATCCTTTCTAAAACCTTCATTCCATACCCCCACTGCATCGCTTATATTCTCGCCTCCCGAGAAGAAAAATGGAACAAAAAGGAAAAGGTGAGCTCAACTAGCCCAAGAAAGAATATTATGACTAAGATAATATACAACAAATTATCATTAGTCTTCAACAGGAAAAAATCTAATAGAATACAATAGACAACAAATTTTAAATCAATATTCGCATTGAAATAATAATTCATTAGAAGAGTTAAGTAGAAATGCAAACTACTATCTTCTATGTATGAATTTAAAAGTTCATCGCCATCTTTTATCCCCTGTAACATCAATCAATATACATCCGAATCAAATATTCATCTTTGCACTACAGCCAAAGATATTCATCACCGATCATGTTCATCTAAACACCTGCTTCATCTTTTACACTACGGACCAAAGATATTCTTCGAAATCATTCATCTTTGCACTCACAGGCCAAAGATATTCAATAATATCATCATTTAAGACCGAGGATGATGAAAATATTTTTAAAGAAATGAATCCAAAGAAACAAAATGACAAGGATTAAGGATTAGTACTTTTTTTTTATCCATGTTCAAAAATACCTCAAAAATAATCATAGTGGTGTAAAATTCAAGAATGATCAAAACATGGATACAATCAAAGTTAATATCCGAATAGATATTTTGGACAAAAAGAAGAAATTTCATTTTTCTATGAATAAGATCAGATTCGTGAATAGTCTTGGTATACGTGAATAAGAACTCTACACACCAAAAGATAGAAATTCCACAAAAAAAACATCTTCACGCTTCATGAATAATAAGTGACTGTGAATAATAGTAACTCATGAATAGTAACCTCGAAATGAAAAAGTTCCAAATTTGATAAAAAGTTCCAACCAATATTTCAAAGATAATGATATTGAATAAATAATATCATTTGAGAAGAAAATAACATCCTTACCTCGAAAGATTAAGTACTTACAAATTGGAACACCGTATAATAGTCTTTGAAGGAACTTGCACCATCTAACAATACTCAAAGTATACTCACAAGAATACGCTCGATATATCGAGAGAGAATATAGAGAAAACTTGGGTTTACGGTGTGTTTCAATTCTAACCTAAACACCCTATTTATACTGAAAATCTTTAACACACAAAAGTAGAAAATAGAATATAATATTAATATATTTTTCACATTTTCTTTAGCCCACCTTAGACAACTGATCTCAGCCCATTTGAATCACATGTGAGGCCAACTTAGTTGCAAAAAACGTTTTCTCAAAATAATTAACTAAAACTCCCAAAATTAATTATTTGAACTTGAACTTCAATAATTCATAATAAATAGCCCTTTCATCGAAAAAATTCGAATCTCGCGAATTTTTATAGGAAATTCAATTTTCTACAACTTTGCGAAGAAAGTTTTTCCAAATTCCAAATAGAAATTGACCAAAATCCACAAGCAGGCGATTTTACATTTATAATCAAATTTCGATCGATAATTGTGTCCACCAACACACAAAACATGTGTTAAACATTTAATGCCACAAAATACTCTTCCTCCTCATATACTCATATATTCCACATTCATTGTAAAATATCACCATTAATATATTATTAAAATAATATATTTAAATGAATTATTTTATCAGAAAAAGATAAAATATTAATTTTCAACAATTGTCATTTTAAAAATTTTCTCCATCTATATCCACATAAAATCAATATTTTTCTCATCATATAAATCAATAATTAATTATTCACAAATAATATTACAGAATCACAATATTGACAACCAGGCGGTTCACAGGAAAGAGGGGGCTTTCCAATAAGAATTTCTTCTTACTTGCATTGATTAGGTGACCAAACCTCTCCTTAGACGAACTTTCTAGACATTGCCAATAATGTTATCTAATAATATTATTCGAGATAATATGAATTATTGCTTCGATAATGAAAATACTTTGTGTAATGACAATTATTGAAACAACGAAGAATATAAAATATCAACGCAACAATTATTAACTCGATAAAATCTTTGAGCGGTAATTACGTAACCATTATTGAGTAGTGCTTTCTTACGTAAGAATCGATAATTGGTGCGATCTGGTGTCTTCTTGTGTTTTTAACCATAGAGTATTTTAACAAGATATTAGCAGTAACTTACTACTACGTTATTATTTTTAAACAACTTATATTTATCGTTTTCTTCATCCAATCGCTTTCCTTTATGGGGCCCACATATAGGCTTGCTAGCCGTAATTAATATTCCCAACGATACGAATATTCCACGACCAAACGAATATTCCCAAACAACAATGAATATATTATAACCACTTGCGTATTTTACCCTAACTATATCCACATTAATCAAATCAACCCTTACTATTTCAAAATAATAAATAGAAAATTAAATTTAATTAATAATAAGTTGGGGTCTTACTGACCTCCCTCCTTATGAAATTTAAGTCCTCGAAATTGGCGTGCGATACACAGTGTTTGAAAAGGTGAGGATACCTCGCTTTCATTTCCGCTTCCAATTCCCAGGTCATTTCCTCTATAGCATGATTCCTCCACAAAACTTTAACTTGTGGTATGACCTTTCTTGGCGTGGGACATGCTCCTTCCTATCCAAGATCTTGACAATACCTCCTCATCGTTAAGTCTTGGCTATCTCGTCCGGTTCTAACTTTCTATAACGTGGTTGGGTCTTTCACATATTTACTGAAGTAAAGATATATGAAACACATTATGAACACGAGACATACTTTCGGAGGTAGCGAGTCTATAGGCTACATTTCTACTACTCGGTCGAGAATTTGAAATGGACCATAAATCGTGGATTGAGCTTTCCTCTCTTCCCCAAATCTTGTAACTCCACTTCCATGGAGCAACTTCATGACAATCATGATCCCCACACTAAATTTCCGTCCTTTCGATGAAGATCCGCATAACTCTTTTGGCGATCTTGTCTTGTTTTGTATCGTTGTCGAATCATTTGGATCTTTTAAAATAATCATATACGTACTGACTCGGGTCCCAACAATGTGTTGCTTCACCCACCTCGTCCCAACATCTTTGAGAAGCGACACTTTCGCCCATATAATGCTTGAAATGGAGCCACACCTATATTTGCACGATAAGCATTGTTATAGGAGAATTCCACCAATGGTAAATACTTATCCCAACCCTTGCCCTGAAGTCTAGGACCACGAGTCTTAATAAATCTTGAAGAGTTTGAATAGTCCTTTACGATTGTCTATCCGGTTTGAGGATGGTATCTTAAGCCCAGAATCGTAGATCCGTGCCCGTAGCTTTTTGCAAGCTAACCCAAAATCTTGAAGTGAATCTTGGGTCACGATCCGAAACTATGGATACTGGCATGCCATGCAACCTCATAATCTCATTCACGTCATACTAGCAAAGAGCGTTCAAGTGAATAAGTCTCCGTGTCGGCAAGAAATGAAAGCGGACTTGGTTAATCTATCAACAATAACCCAAATAGCATTGATGCCTTGAAAACCGTAGGAAGACCCGTAACGAAATCCATGGTAATGTGTTCCCACTTCCATTTGGAATCTCAGTGGTTGCTGACGGACCCTTAGGTACTAGATGCTCACTTTTTACACGTTGACAAGTTAAACACATTGAGATAAACTTTGCAATCTCTCTCTTCATATTGTTCCACCAAAATGTATGTCGAAGATCACGATACATTTTAGTACTTCGAGGATGGATTACAAATGGTGTATTGTGTGCCTCCATCATAATCTTGTACTTCAAATCGAGTCGTTAGGAACCTGAAAGTCTAGAGTGGACTCGAAGTATTCCTTCTTCATCAATTCTCGCTTAGGAATAGCTCCTTCTTGTACTTTCTTCTTCATACGCATCGATTTCAAGGTTGGGTGGCTTGAGCGACCTTAACTTTTTCTATTAAAGTTGGCTCTATCGTATACTTGACATCATCGCTTTTCGTTCACTGCATATGATCTTCTACTCAACGCATCGGCTACCACGTTTGCTTTTCGGGATGGTATTGAATAGTGTGGTCGTAGTCTTTCAATAGCTCGAGCCAACGTCGCCGCGTGTTGAGTTCTTTTTGAGTGAAGAAATATTTAAGGCTTTTATGGTGCGAATATATCTCCACTTTCTCCCCGTATAGATAGTGCCTCCATATCTTTAGCGTGAAAAGCATGCTTTATGACTCTAGATCATGAGTAGGATAATTCCTCTCATACTCTTTAAGTTGTCACGAGGCATAAAGCTATGACTTTTCCACGTTGCATGAGAACACATCCTAACCCTTTGCACGAAGCATCGGCAGAGATAACAAATCCATCCAGAACCGGATGGTATTGTTAGAAACAGTCTTAGAAATAAGTCTCTCTCTTAAGCTCTTGGAAACTCTTCTCGCATTCTTCGCTCCAAGCGAATTTTGTATCCTTAGGAGTTAATTTGGGTTAATGGAGTAGCGATTAGAAAAAACCCTTCCACGAATCTCCGATAATAACCATTAAGCCCAAAAAACTACGTCTTGATCCATGAGGCTTGGTTGCTCCCATCTTTGTATTGCTTCCATCTTGGCCGGATCAGCGGATACTCCATGTTTCGACACCACGTGCCCGAGGAATGCTACTTCCTCGAAGCGAACTTCGCATTTCTTCAATTTGGCATATAGTTTGTTTTCACGAAGCCTTTGGAGTACCGACTTCAAATGGTGCTCATGATCTTCACGACTTTTGGAATATATAAGGATGTCATCAATAAAGACAACAACAAAGCGATCCAAATATTCCTTGAATACTCGGTTCATCATATCCATGAAAGCGCGAGGAGCATTAGTCGATCAAAAAGACATGACTAAGAATTCATAATGCCGTCTGGAGTTCTAAAAGGCGATCTTTGGAATATCCTCGATTCTAATCTTGGTGATGATATCCGAGCGAAGATCGATTTTTGAAAAGAATTGTGCCCCTTACTGTTGGTCAAACAAGTCATCAATCTGAGGTAGAGGATACCTATTCTTGATGGTGACATGGTTCGATTCCGATAGTCGTCTACAAAGTCGCATACTCCGTCTTTTCTTCTTTACAAATAAAACAGGACACCCCGAGGAGATGTCTTGGGGCCGAATGAAACCGATGTCCAACAATTCTGTAGTTGGACCTTTAACTCCCCGAGTTCAATAGGAGCCATTCGATATGGGGTTTTAGAAATGGGCTTTGTACCGGGTTCAAGATCGATAAAGAATTCAACTTCACGTTACGGGGGTAGGCCAGGGAAGTTCTTGAAATCGTCGGAAAGTCGATATACGGGAATATTATTCAAATTTGGCGTGTCTTTATTCAAATCCATAACATGGGCTAAGAAAGCTTGACATCCGTTTTTCAATAAGCGAATAGCTTTATGATTAGATATGACGGTGATTGATTTTAATGGTTTAGTTGCTTGAATTAAATCTGACGGGTTGGTTAGGAATATGAAAACTAACAACCTTACGAAAACAATTAATTTTGGCATGATGAGTAGTTAACGAATCAATCCTAAAATCACATCAAAAGCAAGTATCTTTAAAGAGATAAGGTCAACGGGTAAGGTAATGGTGCCAACTTGAATCAAACAAGATTTATAAGCGATGGATGTGATGAAAGTTTCTCTAACGGAGTTTCCACGAGATAGGTCAAAGTCTAATTTCTCCGGTCAAGTTTAAGCGTTGAGCACAAGCGGGAGAGATAAATGAATGGGTATACCGATATCAAGTAAGGTATAAACTTAGCAAGAATTTATAAATAGCTTACCGTGATCACCTCGCTTGGGTTCCTCGCATTTTAACCAATCCTGAACAAACGCTCTTCCGGAATCGTTGACTTTGACTTTTACGGACGATCTTTTGAGTCACCGTCCCATTGAACTAGGTTTCGCTCTTTTGTCTGATCTCGGCGATATGTCCTTCCTTTCCACAATTATAGCATACCTTGAATGTTGTGGGCGGTTTGGTGATATGTCCCTCTTTTACGCATTTGTAACATATGGCCAGGTGGTGGATTCTCCTCCCTTAGAACCGATTATTCTTGCCAAGACTTTGTCGTCTTCACATGGTCATTGTTAAATCTCCTCTTTTAAAATCTCCTCCTCGACTCGCTTCTTCTATTTTCATGGCCATGATTACCACCAGTGGTTACCATTTTGTCCGTCTCTGTTTCTTTCTCCATTGGTTATCATTATTACATTAATTCTTATCTTTGATACGATCCACGTTGTGGTCCTCAGGTTGACCATACTTTCGTTATCTCGCTCAAAATAATTGAGCCTCATTTTACAACATCTCTGAATAGAGAAAGTTTATGAGAAATGAGATCTTGGCGTATCTTGGGTTTCAAACCTCTAAGAAACATCCGCGTCATCGTTCCTCATTCTCCACCAAATGAGGTCTGAAACTTTGGATAACTCTGCAAACTTTGCCTCGTCTTTGAGACACCGTCATGTTGTTTTGCTCTAATCTGATGAACTCCACTTCCTTCGTATAGCGAACACTTTCAAAGAAAGTATTTGTCATTAAATAGTTCTGAAAGCGTTTCCCAAGACATCTTTGAGTCTTGGTGGATGGAGTACGCTTCACGCACTCCCCACCAAGTGGTGTGGCGCCCCAAAATAGGTATACATCACCTATTACGAGGTTGTCGATACATGATGCGAAACAACTACTGACTTTATTATTACAACAAGAAAGCGTGAGTTTGAATACAAATATTATCTTCAGACAATATCTATACTCAAATAAATCCTCATCACATTTATTGATACATTATTTTACAAAAATGGTGAGGACTACTAAACAATTCTTTCTAAAACCTTCATTCCATACCCAGGCTAAATACTCGCTATATATCTTCTAGCCTCACGAGAAGAAAAATGGAACAAAAAGGAAAAGGGTGAGCTCAACTAGCCCGATAAAGAATATTATGACTAAGATAATATCTGACAAATTATCGTTAGTCTTCAACGAGGAAAAATCTAATAGAATCTGATAGACAACAAATTTTAAATCAATATTCATGGTGAAATAATAATTCATTAGAAGAGTTAAGTAGAGAATGCAAACTACTATCTTACATGTATGAATTTAAAAGTTCATCGTCTATCTTTTATCCTGTAACATCAATCAATATACATCTGGAATCAAATATTCATCTTTTACTTTTCTGAGGCGAAGATATTCATCGATTAATCATGTTCATCTAAACACTGTTCATCTTTGCTACTGACGAAGATATTCTTGAAAATCATTCATCTTTGTACTACTGGGCCAAGATATTCAATAATATCATCATTTAAGGTAGAGGATGATGAAAAATATTTTTAAAAGCGAATCCGATGAAACAAAATGACAAGGATTAAGGATTAAGGATTAGTACTTTGTTTTATCCATGTTCAAAATACCTCAAAAATGATCATAGTGGTGTAAAATTCGAGAATGATCAAAACATGGATCTGATCAAAGCTAGTATCCGAATAGATATTTTGACGAAAAAGAAAATTTTTCATTTTTCGATGAATAATCTTATATTATCGTGAATAATCTTTAGTATCGTGAATAGTCTTAGTATCGTGAATAGTAACTCAGAGCACCAAAAGATAGAAATTCCACAAAAAAACATCTTCACGCTTAATGAATAGTACTTTCGTGAATAGTAACTCGTGAATAGTAACTCATGAATAATAACTTGTGAATAGTAACTCATGAATAGTAACCTCGACATGAAAAAGTTCCAAATTTGATAAAAAGTTCCATCGATATTTCACATAATGATATTGAAGAAATAATATCATTTGAGAAGAAAATAACATCCACTTACCTCGAAAGATTAGTACTTCTAGGTTTGGAATCTACAGGATATAGTCTTTGAAGGAACTTGCACCGTCTAACAATACTCAAAGTATACTCAAAATGCTCACAAGAATAAACTCGATAATATAGAGAGAAAACTTGATTTACGGTGTGATTTTCAATTCTAACCTAAGCACCTATTTATAGGAAAATCTTAGAACACCAAAGCGAAAATTTAATATAATATTAATATATATATTAAGATTTCTCATACCTTCCTAGATCTGATCTCAGCTCATTATGCACATGTTGTAGCCCACAAAAAACAAACAAAAAAAACGTTTTTATTATTTAAAATATTTTAAACTTCCAAAAATCAATTATTTGAACTTGAACTTCAATAATTCATAATAAATAGCCCTTCTATCAGAAAATTCAAATCTCGCGTGTTTTTATAGGAAATTCAATTCTCTACAACTTTGTAGAAGAAAGTTTTCCAAATTCTAAACAAAAATTGACCGAAATCCACAAGCGGGGATTTTACAAATTTAAATCAAATTTACGTCGATAAATGGGGTCCACCGACATGTTTAACATGTTTTAAACATTTATTGCAACAAAAATACTCTTCCTCCTCGTATACTCATATATCCCACATTAGTTGTAAAAATATCACCATTATTATATTATTAAAATATAATAATATATTTAAAAGAATTATTTTATCGAGAAAAAGATAAAATTTCAATTTTCAACAATTGTCACATTAAAATTTTCTCCATCTATATCCACATAAAATCAATATTTTCCTCATCATATGAATCAATAATTAATTATTCACAAATAATATTACGAGAATCCTGATATTGACAACCAAGGCGGTTCAGGAAGAGGGGGCTTTCGATAAAATTTCTTCTTCTTGGTAGCCTTGATTAGGTGACCAAACCTCTCCTTAAGCGAACTTTCTAGACATTGCCAATAATGTTATCTAATAATATTATTCGAGATAATATTAATTATTGCTTCGATAATAAAAATCTTTGTGTAATGACAATTATTGAAACAACAATGATATAAAATATCAACGCAACAATTATTATTAAATCGATAAAATCTTTGAGCGATAATTCTTGTAACCATTATTGAGTAGTGCCTTCTTACGTAAGAATCAATAATTGGTGCAATCTGGTAATCTTCTTGTGTTTTAACCAATTAGGTATTTTAACGATGATAATTGATAACAACTTCGCCGTTATTTTTAAACCACTTATATTTGTCGTTTTCTTCATCCAATCGCTTTTAGTTATGGGGCCCACACATGGTTGTGGCTTCTTGCGTAAATCGTAATACGAATATTTCCAACAGATCTGAATATTCCACGACCAAACGAATATTCCCGACAATGATGAATATTTTATAACCACTTTAACTTTATTTTGAAATATTTGCTATTTTACCCCTAACTATCCACATTAATCAAATCAACCCTTACTATTTCAAAATAATAAATAGAAAATTAAATTTCATTAATAATAAGTTGGGGTCTTCTGAGTGAGTAGTCTTTTTCATACGGAACATAAAGGTGGCGAATGGAACCTTCTGTTCCTCCGTGCATCCCAAGACATCGAATATCTTGGTAATTTGCTTGACCCGTGTTTCATACGATCGGATCGCTTTCCTTAAATTACGGTGGTCCCAACTCTTTGAACTGCTTGCATGACAACAACAGTGAATTGCTATCATTTCCACTGTTTTTTGAACACGAGTCTCCTCGTCGATTTTGTATGAGCTGCAAAAAAGCTTCTAAACATCCCTCGTTCATCATCTCATTCGATTGGTCTTTGTTCACGGGAGGAACATTGTCGACTGTTGTTGCGTTCTCCTCGTTGGTGAGTCTGAGGCGTCTCCACGGTTTCATTTCCATTGTTAATATTCTCGATCGACATTCTCAAATCTTGTCATAAAAACAAGGGTTAATTAAGAAAATCAATATATCACATAATATCCTTATATCTTGACCCACTAAAAAAAAAAAATAAGCTTAGGTAGGACACCTTTAGCGAAGGATTTACTCGTCTCTCCCTCCTAGTTCTATTCCTCGATCTCATGGAGATCATATCCTAAGCTACGATACCAAATTGTGGCGCCCCCAAAATAGGTATACATCACCTATTACGAGTTGTCGTCGTGATGCGAAACAACTACAACTTTGTTATTACAACGATAAAGCTGTGAGTTTGAATACAAATATTATCTTACAGACAATATCTATACTCAAATAAATCCTCATCACATTTATTGATACATTATTTTACAAAATGGTGAGGACTACTAAACAATCCTTTTTCTAAAACCTTCATTCCATTACCACACTAAATACTTTTATATTCTCGCCTCACGAGAAGAAAAATGGAACAAAAAGGAAAAGGGTGAGCTCAACTAGCCCGATAAAAGAATATTATGACTAAGATAATATACAACAAATTACCGTTAGTCTTCAACGGGGAAAAATCTAATAGAATACAATAGACAACAAATTTTAAATCAATATTAGCGATTTTAAATAATAATTCATTAGAAGAGTTAAGTAGAGAATGCAAACTACTATCTTACATGTATGAATTTAAAAGTTCATCGTCTATCTTTTATCCTGTAACATCAATCGATATACATCGGAATCAAATATTCATCTTTTTACTCTGAGGCGAAAGATATTCATCGATTGATCATGTTCATCTAAACACTGTTCATCTTTGCTTTCTGACCCGAAGATATTCTTGAAAATCATTCATCTTTTTACTACTGGGCAAAGATATTCAATAATATCATCATTTAAGGCGAGGATGATGAAAATATTTTTTAAAAAAGCGAATCCGATGAAACAAAATGACAAGGATTAAGGATTAAGGATTAAGTACTTTGTTTTATCCATGTTCAAAAATACCTCAAAAATAATCATAGTGGTGTAAAATTCAAGAATGATCAAAACATGGATCTGATCAAAGTTAATATCGAGAATAGATATTTTGGACAAAAGAAGAAATTTCATTTTTCGATGAATAGTCTTGGTATTAAATGAATAGTGCCGTATCGTGAATAGTAACTCGAACACCAAAAGATAGAAATTCCACAAAAAACATCTTCACGCTTACATGAATAGTACTACGTGAATAGTAACTTCGTGAATAGTAACTCATGAATAGTAACTTCGTGAATAGTAACTCATGAATAGTAACCCCAAGCATGAAAAAGTTCCAAATTTGATAAAAAGTTCCAACCAATATTTCACATAATGATATTGAAGAAATAATATCATTTGAGAAGAAAATAACATCCACTTACCTCGAAAGATTAGTACTTCAAATTTTGGAACAAGGGTATAGTCTTTGAAGGAAACTTACACCGTCTAACAATACTCAAAGTATACTCACAAGAATCGCTCAATATATCGAGAGAGAAATAGAGAGAAACTTGGGTTTACGGTGTGTTTTTCAATTCTAACCTAAGCACCTATTTATAGGAAAATCTTAGAACACCAAAGCGAAAATAGAATATAATATTAATATATTTTCACATTTTCTTTAGCCCACCTTAGACAACTGATCTCAGCCCATTTGAATCACATGTGAGGCCAACTTAGTTGCAAAAAACGTTTTTCTCAAAATAATTAACTAAAACTCCCAAAATTAATTATTTGAACTTGAACTTCAATAATTCATAATAAATAGCCCTTTCATCGAAAAATTCGAATCTCGCGAATTTTTATAGGAAATTCAATTCTCTACAACTTTGTAGAAGAAAGTTTTTCCAAATTCCAAATAGAAATTGATCGAAATCCACAAACGGGCGATTTAAAGGCTATAATCAAATTTCGGTCAATAATTGTGTCCACCAACACACAAAACATGTGTTAAACATTTAATACCATAAAAATACTCTTCCTCCTCATATACTCATATATTCCACATTCATTTTAAAAATATCACCATTAATATATTATTAAAATAATATATTTAAATGAATTATTTTATCAGAAAAAGATAAAATATTAATTTTCAACAATTGTCATTTTAAAAATTTTCTCCATCTATATCAACATAAAATCAATATTTTTCTCATCATATAAATCAATAATTAATTATTCACAAATAATATTACGAATCCACAATATTGACAACGAGCGGTTCGAGGAAGAGGGGGCTTTCGAATGGTAAATCCATGGTAATGTGTTCCCCAACACAAAAGTGGTGAGGACTACTAAACAACTCTCTCTAGAACCTTCATTCCATACCCCCAAGCTAAATACTTTCATATATTCTCGCCTCCGAGAAGAAAAATGGAACAAAAGAAAAAGGGTGAGCTCAACTAGCCCATAGAAGAATATTATGACTAAGATAATATACACAAATTATCGTTAGTCTTGACGGGGAAAAATCTAATAGAATACAATAGACAACAAATTTTAAATCAATATTACATTGAAATAATAATTCATTAGAAGAGTTAAGTAGAGAATGCAAACTACTATCTTACATGTATGAATTTAAAAGTTCATCGTCTATCTTTTATCCTGTAACATCAATCAATATATATCTCGGAATCAAATATTCATCTTTGCACTACTGGGCCAAAGATATTCATCGATTAATCATGTATTCATCTAAACACTGTTCATCTTTTGCTACTACTGGGCGAAGATATTTATCGATTAATTAAGTATTCATCTAAACACTGTTCATCTTTTGCTTTACGGGCCAAAGGTATTCATCAAGAAATCATTCATCTTTGCACTACTGGCCCAAGATATTCGATAATATCATCATTTAGGGTGAGGATGATGAAAAATATTTTAAAGAAACAAATCTAGTGAAACAAAATAGACAAGGATTAAGGATTAAGGATTAGTACTTTTGTTTTATCTACGTCCAAAAATCCTCAAAATAATCACGGTGGTGTAAAATTCAAGAATGATCAAAACATGGATACAATCAAAGCTTGTATCCGAATAGATATTTTAGACGAAAGAAAATTTTTCATTTTTTAGATGAATAGTCTTGTATTCGTGAATAATGTCGTATCGTGAATAGTCTTGGATTTACGTGAATAGTAACTCAGACACCAAAAGTTCCAAATTTGATAAAATTTGGATCAATATTTCAACATAATGATATTGAAGAAATAATATCATTACGAAAAAAATAATATCCTTACCTCGAAAGATCGATCTGCTCTGGTGAAACAGGATATAGGCTATGACTTGGACTTGCACTTAGTATAGCAATACTCAAAGTATACTCAAAATACTCACAAGAATACGCTCGATAATATAGAGAGAAAACTTGATTTACGGTGTGATTTTCAATTCTAACCTAAGCACTTATTTATAGGAAAATCTTTAGAACACCAAAGCGAAAATTTAATAAAATATTAATATATATATTAAAATTTCTCGCCAACCTTCTTAGATCTGATCTCAGCTCATTATGCATGTTGTAGCCCACAAAACAAACAAAAAAAACGTTTTTGTTATTTAAAATATTTTAAACTTCCAAAAATCAATTATTTGAACTTGAACTTCAATAATTCACAATAAATAGCCCTTTTATCGGAAAATTCAAACTCGCGACTTTTTATAGGAAATTCAATTCTCTACAACTTTACGAAAGAAGTTTTTCTGAATTCCAAACAAAAACTGACCGAAATCCACAAAACGGTAATTTCTGTTTATAATCAAATTTCGGTCAATAAATGGGGTCCATCAGAGCATGTTTAACATGTTTTAAACATTTATTGCAACAAAATACTCATCATCCTCCTCGTATACTCATATATCCCACATTCGTTGTAAAAATATCACCTTTATTATATTATTAAAATATAATAATATATTTATTTTATCGAGAAAAGATAAAATTTCAATTTTCAACAATTGTCACAATAAAAATTTTCTCCATCTATATCCACATAAAATCAATATTTTTCTCATCATATGAATCAATAATTAATTATTCACAAATAATATTACAGAATCACAATATTGTTGACTAAGGCGGTTCCAGGAAGAGGGGCTTTCGATAAGAATTTCTCCTTCTTGGCGCCGCAATTAGGTGACCAAACCTCTCCTTAGACGAGAACTTTCTAGACATTGCCAATAATGTTATCTAATAATATTATTCGAGATAATATGAATTATTGCTTCGATAATGAAAAATCTTGTGTAATGACAATTATTGAAAACAACAATATATAAAATATCAACGCAAAGATTATTAATAAAATCTTTGAGCGATAATTCACGTAACCATTATTGAGTAGTGCCTTCTTACGTAAGAATCAATAATTGATGCAATCTGGTGTCTTCTTGTGTTTTAACCACCGAGTATTTTAACAAGATATTACTTGATATAACTTCTGTTATTATTTTAAACAACTTATATTTATGTCGATTTCTTCATCCATCGCTTTTCAGTTATAGGGCCCACAAAAGATTGCTAGTCGTATGAATATTCCCAAGCAAGATCTTAATATTCCACGACCAAACGAATATTCCCGAACAACAATGAATATTTTATAACCACTTGCTTATTTTGAAATATTTACGTATTTTACCCTAACTATCCATATTAATCAAATCAACCCTTACTATTTCAAAATAATAAATAGAGAAAATTAAATTTTATTTATTAATAATTTGGGGTCTTACAACAACAGTTCAAGGTATGCTATAATTATGGAAAGGAAGGACATATAAACTCGAGATTATGCGGTGGCGAAACCTAGTTCAAATGTAGGGGCGGTGACTCAAAAGACCGTCCCGAAAAAGTCAAAGTCAGCGGTTCTGAAGTGCGTTTGTTGTGGTTTGGTCAAAAAGTGAGGAACCCAAACGAGGTGATCACAAGTAAGCTATTTATAAATTCTTGTGAAGTTTACACCTTACTTGATAAAGGTCTTTAGCCATTCATTTATCTCTCTGCCTACTTGTACTCAACGTTTAAACTTGACTTGGAGAAATTAGACATTGACTATCTGTGGAAACTCCGTTAGGAGAAACTTTCATCACATCCTTTGTTTAGAAATCTTGCTTGATTCGAGTTGGCTTTATCACATTACACCGTTAACCTTATTTACATAGAGATATTTGCTTTTGATGTGATTTTAAGGTTAACTACTCATCATTGCCAAAATTGATTACTTTAAATAAGGTTGTTAGTTTTCATATTCTAAGCAACTTTGTTATTCAATTCAAGAATCAAACCATTGTAGTCAAACATTTTCATATCAAGCCATGAAGTCGTTCGTTTATTACGGATGTCGAGTTTTCTTAGTTCATATTATGGATTTGAATAAAGACACGTCGATTTGAATAATATTTACATTGTTATTGATTTTTCTGACGTATTTCACGAAGAATTTCTTGGCTTACTCCCCAAAGCACGATATTAAATTTTGTATCAACTTTGAACCCGGTACAAAACTCATTTCTAAAATCTCATGTCGAATGGCTCTATTGAACTTGAGTTAAAAAATTCAACTATAAATTTGCTTTGAGCCTTTATCTGGTGACTTCCTTTGTGGAATGCAAAGCGGACTCTCTCGTAGGGGACACCATATTCGTCTTTATAGTAAAGCGATAGGTGTCATTGTAACGTCTTATCCAAGGTTGGGATATGAGTCACGATTGAGAACAACCTAAAATCGAGAATCGAAATCGTAGCTTTACAGGCTTAGTTGGTTATTATCGAGATTAGTTGAAGGATATTCTCGAATCGCTATTCCATTAACGCAATGACTCGTAGAGATACAAAATTCGAATGGAGCAAAGAATGTGGGAAGAGCTTGAAGAACTCGAGAGGAGACTCATTTCAAAGACATGTATTACGACCATGCCATCCTGGAAAAGTGAGCGTGGTAGGCGGCGTGTTGAGTAGAAGATCGTATATACTGAATCTGATGCGATATTGTCAAAGACTCATTTCATATAATTTACAAATAATAGAGATGGAGATGAAAATTCTAGGTACCCACGTGATGATATCACGAGTATAAGCGACATTAATCGATAAAGTTAAAGGCATTCAAGCTACACACGGGGTGATGAATTTGAAGAAGGAGGTGCGAAGTTGTTATTTCAAAAGCGAGAATCGGTGAGGTGAGGAAAGCTCAAACCTTGATTTATTAATCCATTTGAAATTCTCGATCGAATAGGAACTGTGGCCTATAGACTCGTTTTACCGCCAAGTATGATGGCGTGTTCATAACGTTTTCCACGTGTCGATGTTACGTAAATATGTGGACGACCCGAACCACGTCATTGAGTTAGAACCGAAACGAGATAGTAGAAGACTTAACGTCACGAGGAGGTACTATCAAGATCTTGGATAGGAAAGAACATGTCCCATGTCATCAGGGTTATACCACAAGTTAAAGTTTTGTGGAGAAACCATGCTATTGAGGAAATGACACGGGAGTTGGAAAGCGAAATGAAAGCAAGGTATTCTCATCTATTGAAACACCAGTGCGTCGTCAATTTCGAGGACGAAATTTCATAAGGAGGGAGGTTGTAAGACCCCAAATTATTAATAAATGAAATTTATTTTCCTCTATTTATTATTTTGAAATAGTAAGGGTTGATTTGATTAATATGGATAGTTATGGGTAAAATCGCAAATTTTTGAATAAGCAAGTGGTTATAAAATATTCATTATTATCGGGGAATATTCGTTTGGTGGTGGAATATTAAATGCTTTGTCGGGAATAATATTGCAAATGCGACGGTAGCGATCTTTTTGTGGGCCCCATAACGGAAAAACGATTGGATGAAGAAAGCGACAAATATAAGTTGTTTATAAATAATGGCGTAGTTATTACAGATTTATCTTTGTTGGAATACCCGGTGGTTAAAACACACTAATCTGGCGTTGTTGAATAGTAGCACACGGTATTGCACCAATTATTGATTCTTACGTGAAGAAGGCCTTTTCGATAATTATTACGATAATTACTATTCGATATTTTATTTTATTGATTCAATAATTCTTTGCATTGATATTTTATATTCTTGTTGTTTGATAAATTGTCATTACACGGTATTTTCATTATCGAGCAATAATTCATATTATCGAATAATATTATTAGAAAACATTATTGGCAATGTCTAGAAAGTTACATCAAGGAGAGGTTTGGTCACTAATTGCGTGCGAGTGAGGAGAAATCTTTATTGGAAAGCCCTTTCTTTCACAGGAGCGGCACAGTTGCCCGATCTTGTGATTACTGTAATATTATTTGTGAATAATTAATTATTGATTTATATGATGAGGAAAATATTGATTTTATGTGGATATAGATGGAGAAAATTTTAATGTGACAATTGTTGAAAATTAATATTTTATCTTTTTACGATAAAATAATTCATTTAAATATATTATTTTAATAATATATTAACGGTGATATTTTTATAATGAATGTGCGATATGTGAGTATATGAGGAGGAAGAGTATTTTTTGTGGCATTAAATGATTAACACATGTTTTGTGTGTCGGTGGACCCCATTTCTTGGTGAAATTTGATTATAAAACTTTATAAAATTTCCGTTTGTGGATTTTGGTCAATTTCTGTTTGGAATTTGGAAAAACATTCTTCTGCAAAGTTGTAGAGAATTGAATTTCCTATAAAATCACGTGAGATTCGAATTTTCTGATAAAAAGGGCTATTTATTATGAATTATTGAAGTTCTAAAGCTCTGAAATAATTGATTTTAGAAGTTTAAAATAATTTAAATAACAAAAACATTTTTTGTGCAAGTCTTGTGAGAATTGGGTTTGTTTGGTGGTTTGAGGAGGTTTTAAAAGCAAAATAAGTGTGCGTTGGAATAAAATTATATATATTATTATTATGTTAAATTTTTTTACTTTGGTGTTCTAAGCATTTTCCTATAAATAGGTCTTTAGGTTAGAATTGAAAATCACACGAATCTTGAAGTTTTCTCTCTCTATATTATCGAAGCGTATTCTTGTGAGTATTTTGAGTATACTTTGAGTATTGCTATACTGGTCTGAAGTTCAAGTCATAGCTTATATTCTGTTTTCAATTAGAAGTCTTGATCTTTCGAGGTAAGGGATGTTATTTTATTAGAAAATGATATTATTTCTTGATATCATTATCTTGAAATATTGGTTGGAAATTTTTATCAAATTTAAAACTTTTTCATATCGGGGTTCTTATTCATGAGTTCTTATTCACGAGTTACTATTCTTGAATTACTATTCACGATTCTTATTCACGAGTACTATTCACGAAGCGTGAAGATGTTTTTTTGTGAAATTTCTATCTTTTGGTGTCGGAGATTCTTATTCACGTATCGACCTTTATTCACGATATCTGACCTTTATTCACGAATCTGACCTTATTCATAGAAAATAAAATTTCTTCTTTTTGTCCAAAATATCTACTATGGATACTAGCTTTGATTGTATCCATGTTTTGATCATTCTTAAATTTTACTCCACTACGATTACTTATGAAGTATTTTTGAACTTGGATTGTTTAAAATCTGAATCCTTAATATTGTTCTTTTGTTTCCTTTGGATTCGTTTCCTTTAAAATATTTTTCATCATCCTCACCTAAATGATGATATTCTTGAATTTTTTTGGCCTGTAGTGCAAAGATGAATGATTTCTTGATGAATATCTTTGGCCGTAGTGCAAAAGATGAGCAGTGTTTAGATCGAACATGACTTATGATGAATATCTTTGGCACGATGTAGTGCAAATGAATATTTGATTCGAGATATATATTGATTGATGTTACAAGGATAAAATATCGACGATGAACTTTTAAATTAATATATAGAAGATAGTAGTTTGCATTCTCTACTTAACTCTTCTAATGAATTGTTGTTTCATTGCAGTTGTTGATTTAAAAGCTGGTTGTCTATTGTATTCTATTAGATTTTTCCTGTTGAAGACTAACGATAATTTGTTGTATATTATCTTAGTCATAATATTCTTCTTGGGCTAGTTGAGCTCACCTTTTCCTTTTTGTTCCATTTTTTCTTCTCGGGAGGCGAGAATGTAGCAAGTCTTAGCAGGGTATGGAATAAAGGTTACTAGAGAGTTGTTTAGTAGTCCTCACCATTTTTGTAAAATAATGTATCAATAATTGTGATGAGGATTTATTTGGGTATGTATATTGTGCAGAAGACAATAATTGTATTTAAACTCACAGTATATATGTTGTCGTATTTTGCACGCGACAAATGTATTAATAAAGTTGTAGTTATTTACGTACCATGTATTTGGCGACTCGAAATGGGTTGGATGGAATGGACCTATTTTGGGGCGTCACATTTGGTATCGAGCTTAGGGATATGATCTCTGGCGGAGATCGGGGAATAGAACTAGGAGGGAGGCAGAGTAAATCCTTATTTAGTGTGTCCTACCTAAGCTTATTTGTTAGTTAAAGTCGATATATAGGGATATTATGTGATATATTGATTTCCTTAATTAACCCTTGTTTTATAGCGATGTTTGAGAATGTCATTGAGAATATTAACAATGGAAATGAGACCGTGGAGACGCCTTTGTACTCATCAACGAGGAGAGCAGACAATGGTAATAATGTTCCTCCCGTGAACAACACCACCGGCGCGTGATGATGAGCGAGGGATGTTTAGAAGCTTTTTGCGTTACATGCAAAAAATCGACGAGGGAGACTCGTGTTCAAAATACGATGGAAATGATAGCAATTCACGGGTTGTCACGACCAAGCGATTCAAAGAGTTGGGACCACGAATTTAAGGAAAAGCGAACCGATCATGGCGGAAACATGGGTCAAGCAAATTACCAAGATATTCGATGTCTTGGGATGCGGAAGAACGAAGGTTCCATTCGCCACCTTTATGTTCCGTGGCGGCGAGACATCTTGGTGGGAGTGCGTGAAGCGTACCCATCCAACCGCATTCGGCGATGTCTTGGGAGACGCGTTTGAAACTATTTAATGACAAATACTTTCACGAAAGTGTTAAATCGTATGAAGGAAGTGGAGTTCATCGATTAGAACAAAACAACATGGCGGTGTCTCTCGATTACTAGGCAAAGTTTGCGAGTTATCTGGGTTTACACCTCATTTGGTGGAGAATGAGGAGCGTATGGCGCGGATGTTTACGAGAGGTTTGAAACCCTAATACGTCGGTATCTCATTTCTCATAAATTTTCTCTATTCCGATGTTGTAAGCAGGCTCAATTATTAGGCGAGATAACGAGAATACTGCGGTCAACCGAGGGACCACAATCGAGGATCATCTAGGAGATAGTAGTCAACAAAACAACGATAACCAAATGGATAAAGAAAAAGACGGACAAAAATGGTAACCACTCTGGTGGTAATCATGGCCATGAAAATAGAAGAAGTGAGTCAGGAGAAGATTTTAAAAAGAGGAGATTTAACAACGACCGTGTGAAGACAGCGGTCTTGCGTGAAATCGGTTCTAAGGGAGGATAAAGACCACCGGTCGTATATGCTATAAATCACGGGAAGAGGACATATCGGTCAAGCGCCCACACAGATTCAAGGTATGCTATAATTGTGGAAAGGAAGGACATATCGCTCGAGATTATGCGGTATGGCGAAACCTAGTTCAATGAGGACGGTGACTCAAAAGACATCCCGAAAAAGTCAAAGTCAATCGGTTCTGGAAGTGCGTTTGTTGTGGTGGTCAAAAAGTGAGGAACCCAAACGAGGTGATCACGGGTAAGCTATTTATAAATTCTTGTGAAGTTTACACCTTACTTGATCTGGGTCTTAGCCATTCATTTATCTCTCCTGCTAGTGCTCAACGTTTAAACTTGACTCGGGAGAATTAGACTTTGACTTTATCTGTGGAAACTCAGTTAGGAGAAACTTTCATCACATCCACTATTTAGAAATCTTGCTTGATTCAGTTGGCACTATCACATTACTGTTAACCTTATTTACATAGAGATATTTGCTTTTGATGTGATTTTAAGGTTAACTACTCATCATGCAAAATTGATTACTTTACGTAAGGTTGTTAGTTTTCATATTCTAAGCAACTGTTATTCAATTCAAGCAATCAAACCATTGTAGTCAAACATTTTCATATCAAGCCATGAAGTCATTCGTTTATTACGGATGTCGAAGTTTTCTTAGTCCATGTTATGGATTTGAATAAAGACATGTCGATTTGAATAATATTCTGTTGTTATTGATTTTTCCCGACGTATTTCTGAAGAATTTCTTGGCTTACTCCCCAAGCGATATTAAATTTTGTATCGACTTTGAACCCGTCAAAAACTCATTTCTAAAATCTCATATCGAATGGCTCTATTGAACTTGAGTTAAAATTCAACTATAAATTTGGTACACGAGCCTTTATCTGGTGACTTCCTTTGTGGAATGCAAAGCCCGAACTCTCCGTAGGGACACCATATTAGTCTTATAGTAAACCGATAGGTGTCATTGTAACGTCTTATCGAGGTTGGGATATGAGTCACGATTGAGAACAACCTAAGTCGATGAATCGAAATCGTAGCTTTACA
Organism: Panax quinquefolius; assembly: GCA_020205615.1. Classification (NCBI taxonomy): domain Eukaryota; kingdom Viridiplantae; phylum Streptophyta; class Magnoliopsida; order Apiales; family Araliaceae; genus Panax; species Panax quinquefolius. The sequence continues at coordinate 135,637,678 of CM035167.1, read as the reverse complement.
GGCTTAGTTGGTTATTATCGGAGATTAGTTGAAGGATATTCTCGAATCGCTATTCCATTAACGGTGACTCGTAGAGATACAAAATTCGAATGGAGCGAAAGAATGTGGGAAGAGCTTGAAGAACTCGAGAGAGACTCATTTCAAACGTGTTACGACCATGCCATCCTGGAAAAGTGAGCGTGGTAGGCGGCGTGTTGAGTAGAAGATCGTATCTGAATCTGAGTACGATATTGTCAAAGACTCATTTAGTATAATTTACAAATAATAGAGATGGAGATGAAAATTCTAGGTACCCACGTGATGATATCTGAGTATAAGCGACATTAATCGATAAAGTTAAAAACATTATTCAAGCTACACCGGGCCGATGAATTTGAAGAAGGAGGTCAAGAAGTTGTTATTTCAAAAGCGAGAATCGGTGAGGTGAGAAAGCTCAAACCTTGATTTATTAATCCATTTGAAATTCTCGATCGAATAGGAACTGTGGCTATATAGACTCGTTTTACCGCTAAGTATGAATGGCGTGTTCATAACTTTTTCACGTGTCGATGTTACGTAAATATGTGAACGACCCGAACCACGTCATTGAGTTAGAACCCGGACGAGATAGTAGAAGACTTAACGTCACGAGGAGGTACTATCAAGATCTTTTGATATTTTATATTACTGTTGTTTGATAAATTGTCATTCTGAAGTATTTTCCATTATCGAAGCGATAATTCATATTATCTGAATAATATTATTAGAAAATATTATTGGCAATGTCTAGAAAGTTACGTCTAAGGAGAGGTTTGGTCACTAATTGCATGCGCTTGATGAGGAGAAATCTTTATTGGAAAGCCCTCTCTTTCTTGGGAGCAACTTTGAGTTGCCGATCTTTTGATTCTGTAATATTATTTATGAATAATTAATTATTGATTTATATGATGAAGAAAATATTGATTTTATGTGGATATAGATGGAGAAAATTTTAATGTGACAATTGTTGAAAATTAATATTTTATCTTTTACGATAAAATAATTCATTTAAATATATTATTTTAATAATATATTAACGGAGATATTTTTATAATGAATGTGCGATATGTGAGTATATGGAGATGAAGAGTATTTTTGTGGCATTAAATGATTAACACATGTTTTTATTGTTAATTGGACCCCATTTCTTGGTGAAATTTGATTATAGCTTTGTAAAATAGTCCGTTTGTGGATTTGGTCAATTTACATTTGGAATTTGGAAAAACTTTCTTCGCAAAGTTGTAGAAATTGAATTTTTATAAAAATCATGAGATTCAAATTTTTTTGATAAAAGGGCTATTTATTATGAATTATTGAAGTTCTAAAGCTCTGAAATAATTGATTTTTGGAAGTTTAAAATAATTTAAATAACAAAAACATTTTTTGTGCAAGTCTTGTGAGGTGGGTCATGTTTTGGTGGTGAGGTTTTGAAGCAAAATAAGTGTGCGTTGAAATAAAATTATATATATTATTATTATATTAAATTTTTACTTTGGTGTTCTAAGCATTTTCCTATAAATAGGGTCTTGGGTTAGAATTGAAAATCACACGAAATCGAAGTTTTCTCTCTATATTATCGGCGTATTCTTGTGAGTATTTTGAGTATACTTTGAGTATTGCTATCTGGTGCAAGTTCAAGTCATAGCCTATATTCGGTGTTTAAATTAGAATCTTTGATCTTTCGAGGTAAGGGATGTTATTTTATTCGAAAATGATATTATTTCTTCAATATCATTATCTTAGAAATATTGGTTGGAAATTTTATCAAATTTGAAACTTTTTCATGTGGGTTACTATTCATAAATTTCTTATTCATAAGTTACTATTTACGAGTTCTTATTCATAGTACTATTCACGAAGCGTGAAGATGTTTTTTATGAAATTTCTATCTTTTGGTGTCAGATTCTTATTCACGTATATCGGCCTTTATTCACGTATCTGACACTATTCACGAATCGGCACTATTCATAGAAAAATGAAATTTCTTCTTTTTGTCCAAAATATCTACTATGGATACTAGCTTTGATTGTATCCATGTTTTGATCATTCTTGAATTTTACTCCACTCGATTACTTATGAAGTATTTTTGAACTTGGATTGTTTAAAATACTGAATCCTTAATATTGTTCTTTTGTTTCCTTTGGATTCGTTTCCTTTAAAATATTTTTCATCATCCTCGGTCCTAAATGATGATATTCTTGAATATCTTTGGCCTATAGTGCGAAGATGAATGATTTCTTGATGAATATCTTTGTCCGTAGTGCAAAGATGAGCAGTGTTTAGGCGAACATGACGGTGATGAATATCTTTGGCTGTAGTGCAAAGATGAATATTTGATTCGGATATATATTGATTGATGTTACGAGGATAAAATATCGACGATGAACTTTTAAATTCATATATAGAAGATAGTAGTTTGCATTCTCTACTTAACTTTCTAATGAATTGTTGTTTCATTGCAGATTGTTGATTTAAAAGCATTTGTCTATTGTATTCTATTAGATTTTCCTGTTGAAGACTAACGATAATTTGTTGTATATTATCTTAGTCATAATATTCTTCTTGGGCTAGTACTAGTTTTTTTCTTTTAGGGCGAGAATGTATGGAATGAAGGTTCTGAGGTTCTAGAAGAGTCATTTAGTAGTCCTCACCATTTTGTAAAATAATGTATCAATAATTGTGATGAGGATTTATTTGGGTATGTATATTGCTGCAGAAGACAATAATTGTATTTAAACTCACATATATATATGTTGTCGTATTTTGCACGACAAATGTATTAATAAAGTTGTAGTTATTTACATACCATGTATTTGGCGACTCGAGAATGGGTAAGATGGAATGGACCTATTTTGGGGCGTCATGATATTCTACTAATTTCATGGAGTATAAAAGTTTAACTTTAACTTATTTGAGTATAATAAAGAATGGAATAACAAAAGAAATCACCATGCATGCGGTGCTTCGCATGACAAGTTATTGAAACAGTACTAATAATGGAACCAATCGTAAAAAATCACACAAAGCGGGATGTTCCAATGAGAATATTAAAAATGAAATAATAAAAAGGCGGAACCGGTCCCGAAAGCGTAAAAGCCTGAGCGACAGATGTTCCAACGGAAAAATAATAAAAAAGCGGAACCCGAATCCGTGTAAAACACACGAGCGAGGATGTTCCAACGGAATAATAATAAAAGAGCGGAACCGGTCCGTTGTAAAACATCTGAATAGGATGTTCAGCGGAATAATAATAAAGACGGAACCGGTCCGGTGTAAAACCACACAGTAGGATGTTCCAATAGAATAATAGAAGAATGTCACCAAGTATAGGGTGATCATGGCGTATACAGTTATTCTAGCGAAATAATAAGAAATGGAATAACAATAGTTCTCTTCATGAATAAGAAAGAATAACACCCTTCTTTACAGTACAACAAATAATATTCTCTACCTTAAGAAGAAAGAATCTGGATATATAAGTAGTGAAGTAGCGAGAATACTTTCTTCTTTCTCTCTATAGTTTATCTCTTTAGAGTTTAAATGAATTAAATAAGAAAATAATGAATGAATGAGCTTATTTATAGAAAAATGGAATGCATAGTAACTAACTCATGAATGGTAAAGAGATTGATTTACTTTAATCGACGGTCCATATTTAAAGTAAAATCTTTTAAATAAAATAAAATATATTCTATTTATAATCTAATAAAATGAATAACTTTATAAAAGATTTTACTATCTGAAACACTATATCAAACACTATGTAAACACTATATGCATAATAAAATATAATATATTCTAATTATTGTCTAATTAAGCAGATAACTTTATAAAAGTATTACATTTTTTATATAAAAAGATTTTACTATGTAAAACATTATCACGAACACTTATCTGACCTATACGCGTAATAGAATATAATATATTCCATTTATAGAATAACTTTATAAAAGTATTACATTTTTATATAAAAAGATTTTACGTATTATTACATTAATAATACCAACAAAAGCTGAGTGACTTATCACTTAGCATCAATAATTAATCTTGTGTACTACTTATGCAACCACAGCGTATTCTTTACTTTTTAACACCGGGTGTTTCAACGATTAACGATAAAACTTCCGCCGTTATTTTCATAAAGTATTTTTGTCGTTTTCTCAATCCGGCAATAATAATTCCGTTGTAGGGTCCACTGATGATTGTCTTGTTGTCTAATATTCCTGTTAAAACGAATATTCCCAGACCAATCGAATATTATATAACAACTTGCGTACTTTGCAAAAATTATAAATATTACCCACAACTATTATATCAATTTCACTCCATAATATTCAAAAATAATATTTATAGAAAATTCATCTTTATTCAAAAAGTTGGGGTTTTACAGTGAGTCTTCTCTTGACATATAAATATCTATGTTGTCTCCAAGTGAACATTATATTTTGTGACGCCCCCAAAATAGGTCCATTCCATCCAACCCATTCTGAGTCGCCAAATACATAGGCGAAATAACTACAACTTTATTATTACAACATATAAACTGTGAGTTTAAATACGAGATATTTCCATCTGACAATATCCACATGCAAATAAATCCCCATCATAATTATTGATACATTATTTTACAAAATTGTGAGGACTACTAAATAACTCTCTCTATAACCTTCATTCCATTACCCATTAGTAATTTCATTACATTCTAGCCTCCACGAGAAGAAAAATGGAACAAAAGGAAAAGGGTGAGCTCAACTAGCCCGGTAAAGAATATTATGACTAAGATAATTTACAACAAATTATCGTTAGTCTCCAACAGAAAAAATCTAATAGAATACAATTGACAACCGGTTTTTAAAAACAATCTTAGCGTGAAATAATAATTCATTAGAAGAGTTAAGTAGAGAATGCAAACTACTATCTTACATATATGAATTTAAAGTCCATCGTCGATATTTTATCCTGTAACATCAATCGATATATATCTGGAATCAAATATTCATCTTTGCATTACGGGCCAAAGATATTCATCGATTGGTCATGTTCATCTAAACACTGTTCATCTTTGCACTACTGGGCGAAAGATATTAATCGATCGATCATATTAATCTCAACACTGTTCATCTTTTCACTACGGGCAAAGATATTCATCGAAAATCATTCATCTTTACACTACTGGGCCAAAGATATTCGATAATATCATCATTTAGGGGTGAGGATGATGAAAAATAAAAAGAAACGAATCCAATGAAACAAAAGAACAATTATTAAGGATTAATATTTTAAACAATCCAAGTTCAAAAATACTTCATAAGTAATCGGTGGGAGTAAAATTCAAGAATGATCAAAACATGGATACAATCAAAGCTAGTATCCATAATAGATATTTTGGACAAAAGAAGAAATTTTATTTTTTGATGAATAGTCTTGAGTGATAAGTGAATAATGTAAATATCGTGAATAGTCATATATCGTGAATAAGAACTCAGACACCAAAAGATAGAAATTTCACAAAAAACATCTTCACGCTTCGTGAATAGTACTCGTGAATAGTAACTCATGAATAGTAACTCGTGAATAGTAACTCGTGAATAGTAACTCATGATTAGTAACTCGTGAATAGTAACTCGTGAATAGTAACTCATGAATAGTAACTCATGAATAGTAACCCCATCATGAAAAAGTTCCAAATTTGATAAAAATTTCCAACCAATATTTTGACATATTGATATTGAAGAAGTAATATCATTTACGAATAAAATAACATCCACTTACCTCGAAAAGGCGGTACTTTTTAGTTGAAACAGGATATAAAGCTATGACTTGAACTTGCACCATATAGCAATACTCAAAGTATACTCAAAATACTCATAAGAATATGCTCGATAATATAGAGAAAAACTTGATTTACGGTGTGATTTTCAATTCTAACCTAAGCACCTATTTATAGGAAAATCGTAGAACACCAAAGTAGAAAATTTAATAAATTAATATTATAATTTTTCGACAACTTCATACGCACACACTAACAATCTGAATTCACCTCTTAATCACATGTTAAATGAGTTTTAAAAAATGAAAAAACGTTTTCTCTAATTTAAAATAATTTAAACTTCAAAAATCAATTATTTGAACTTGAACTTCATAATTCACAATAAATAGTCCTTTTGTCAAAAATTCGAATATCGCGACTTTTTTTATAGGAAATTCAATTCTCTACAACTTTTCTGAGAAGAAAGTTTTTTCCAAGCAGAAATTGGCCAAAATCCATAAGCAGACGATTTTACATGCTTTAATCAAATTTAAATTGATAATTGTGTCCAATGACACACAAAAACATGTGTTAAACATTTAATGCCACAAAAATACTCTTCATCCTCATATACTCATATATTCCACATTCATTGTAAAAATATCATCGTTAATATATTATTAAAATAATATATTTAAATGAATTATTTTATCGAGAAAAAGATAAAATATTAATTTTCAACAAATTGTCACATTAAAATTTTCTCCATCTATATCCACATAAAATCAATATTTTTCTCATCATATAAATCAATAATTAATTATTCACAAATAATATTCACGAATCGCATTCTTGGCGACCGGTAGTTCCCGAAAAGAAGGGCTTTCGATAAGGATTTCTCTTTCTTGGCGCCGATTAGGTGACCAAACCTCTTCTTGAAATGAACTTTCTAGACGATTGCCAATGATGTTATCCAATAATATTATTCGGATAATATAAATTATTGCTCAGATAATGGAAAATACTATGTAATGACAATTTATTGAAACAACGATAATATAAAATATCAATGCAACAATTATTGAATCGATAAAATAAAATCTTGAACAATAATTCACATGTAACAATTATTGAGTAGAAATAGGTATACATCACCCATTACGAGTTGTCGATACATGAGTGCGAAACAACTACAACTTTATTATTACAACGATAAAAGCGTGAGTTTGAATACAAATATTATCTTACAGACAATATCTATACTCAAATAAATCCTCATCACATTTATTGATACATTATTTTACAAAATGGTGAGGACTACTAAACAATCCTTTCTAAAACCTTCATTCCATTTTCCCAGGCTAAATACTTTCATTATATTCTAGCCTCACGAGAAGAAAAATGGAACAAAAAGGAAAAGGGTGAGCTCAACTAGCCCGGTAAAGAATATTATGACTAAGATAATATACAACAAATTACCGTTAGTCTTCACGGGGAAAAATCTAATAGAATCTGATAGACAACAAATTTTAAATCAATATTATTGGTGAAAAATAATAATTCATTAGAAGAGTTAAGTAGAGAATGCAAACTACTATCTTCTTATGTATGAATTTAAAAGTTCATCGTCTATCTTTTATCCTGTAACATCAATCGATATACATACGGAATCAAATATTCATCTTTGCACTTTCTGAGCCCGAAGATATTCATCGATTAATTAAGTATTCATCTAAACACATTCATCTTTTTTGCTTCTGACCCGAAGATATTCTTGAAAAATCATTCATCTTTTACTACTGAGCGAAGATATTCAATAATATCATCATTTAAGGCGAGGATGATGAAAAATATTTTTAAAAAAAGCGAATCCGATGAAACAAAATGACAAGGATTAAGGATTAAGGATTAGTACTTTGTTTTATCCATGTTCAAAAATACCTCAAAAATAATCATAGTGGTGGTGTAAAATTCAAGAATGATCAAAACATGGATCTGATCAAAGCTAGTATCGAGAATAGATATTTTGGACAAAAAAAGAAATTTTATTTTTTATGAATAGTCTTAAGTATCGTGAATAGTCTAGTCGTATCGTGAATAGTAACTCAGACACCAAAAGATAGAAATTCCAAAAAAACATCTTCTTCACGCTTCATGAATAGTACTTTCGTGAATAGTAACTTCGTGAATAGTAACTTCGTGAATAGTAACTAGAATAGTAACTCGTGAATAGTAACTCATGAATAAGTAACCCCAGAGCATGAAAAAGTTCAAAATTTGATAAAAGTTCCAACCAATATTTGACATAATGATATTGAAGAAATAATATCATTTGAGAAAAAATAACATCCACTACCTCGAAAGATTAGTACTTACAAATTTGGAATCTAGGGTATAGTCTTTGAAGGAACTTACTGCGAGTCTAACAATACTCAAAGTATACTCACAAGAATCGCTCATATATATCGAGAGAAATAGAGAGAAACTTGGGTTTACGGTGTGTTTTCAATTCTAACCTAAGCACCTATTTATAGGAAAATGCTTAGAACACCAAAAGCGAAAAAATTGAATATAATATTAATATATTTTTCACATTTTCTTTAGCCCACCTTAACAACTGATCTCAGCCCATTTGAATCACATGTGAGGCCAACTTAGTTGCAAAAAAACGTTTTTCTCAAAATAATTAACTAAAACTCCCAAAAATTAATTATTTGAACTTGAACTTGATAATTCATAATAAATAGCCCTTTCATCAGAAAATTCAAATCTCGCGAGTTTTTATAGGAAATTCAATTCTCTACAACTTTGCGGAAGAAAGTTTTTCCAAATTCCAAATAGAAATTGGCCAAAAATCCACAAGCAGGCGATTTTACAGTTATAATCAAATTTGATCGATAATTGTGTCCTGACACATGTTTTAACATGTTTTAAACATTTAATGCCACAAAAATACTCTTCCTCCTCATATACTCATATATCCCACATTCATTGTAAAAATATCACCATTAATATATTATTAAAATAATATATTTTAAATGAATTATTTTATCGAGAAAAAGATAAAATATTAATTTTCAACAATTGTCACATTAAAATTTTTCTCCATCTATATCCTCATAAAATCAATATTTTCCTCATCATATAAATCAATAATTAATTATTCACAAATAATATTACGAAATCATATTATTGACACAGGCGGTTCAGGGAGAGAGGGGCTTCGATAAAATTTCTTCTTCTTGGCGCATGATTAGGTGACCAAACCTCTCCTTAGACGCGAACTTTCTAGACATTGCCAATAATGTTATCTAATAATATTATTAGGATAATATGAATTATTGCTTCGATAATGAAAAATCTTGTGTAATGACAATTATTGAAACAACGATGATATAAAATATCAATAGCGGCGAATTATTAACTCGATAAAATCTTTTGAGCGATAATTCTGTAACCATTATTGAGTAGTGCCTTCTTACGTAAGAATCGATAATTGGTGCAATCTGGTAATATTTCTTGTGTTTTTACCACAGGGTATTTTAACGATGATTAGCTTGGTAACAACTTCTGTAGATTATTTTTAAACAACTTATATTTGTCGTTTTCTTCATCCATAAACTTTTTCGTTATGGGGCCCACACATGGGCTTGCTTGTGTCGTGCGAATATTCCCAAGCGATCTGAATATTCCACGACCAAAACGAATATTCCCAAATGACAATGAATATTTTATAACCACTTGCTTATTTTGAAATATTTGCGTATTTTACCCTAACTATCCACATTAATCAAATCGACCCTTACTATTTCAAAATAATAAATAGAAAATTAAATTTCATTAATAATAAGTTGGGGTCTTCTGACCTCCCTCCTTATGAAATTTAAGTCCTCGAAATTGGCGTCGTACACAGTGTTTGAAAAGGTGAGGATACCTCGCTTTCATTTCCGTTTCAATTCCCGGTCATTTTTCTCTATAGCATGATTCCTCCACAAAACTTTAACTTGTGGTATGACCTTTCTTGGCGTAGGACATGCTCCTTCTATCCAAGATCTTGGCGGTACCTCCTCATCGTTAAGTCTTGGCTATCTCTCGTCGGTTCTAACTTCTATAGCGTGGTTGGGTCTTTCACATATTTACGAAATGCGATATGTGAAACACATTATGAACACGAGACATACTTTCGGAGATAGCTTGAGTCTATAGGCTACATTTCCTACTCGGTCGAAATTTGAAATGGACGATAAATGCGTGGATTGAGCTTTCCTCTCTTCCCCAATCTTGTAACTCCCTTCCATGGAAGCACTTCATGACAATCATGATCCCCTACACTAAATTCCCGTCCTTTCGATGAAGATCCAGCATAACTCTTTTGTCGATCTTGTCTTGGTTTGTATCGTTGTCGAATCATTTGGATCTTTTAAAAGTGAGTCATACGTACTGACTTCGGGTCCCAACGGTGTTGCTTCACCCACCTCGTCCCAACATCTTTGAGAAGCGACACTTTCGTCCATATAATGCTTGAAATGGAGCCACACTATACTTGCACGATAAGCTGTTGTTGTAGGAGAATTCCACCGATGGTAAATACTTATCCCAAGCGCCCTTGAAGTCTAGGACCACGAGTCTTAATAAATCTTGAAGAGTTTGAATAGTCCTTTACGATTGTCCGTCCGTTTGAGGATGGTATCTTAGCGGCCAGATAAATAAATCCGTGCCCATAGCTTTTTGCAAGCTAACCCAAAATCTTGAAGTGAATCTTGGGTCACGATCCGAAACTATGGATCTGAGGCATGCCATACAACCTCACAATCTCATTCACGTACATACTAGCAAGGCGTTCAGTGAATAAGTCTCCGTGTCGGCAAGAAATGAAGCGGAGACTTGGTTAATCTATCAACAATAACCCAAATAGCATTGATGCCTTGAGAAACCGTAGGGAAGACCCGTGTGAAATCCATGGTAATGTGTTCCCACTTCCATTTGAAATCTCAAGTGGTTCTGAATGGACCCTTAGGTACTAGATGCTCGCCTTTACCGTTGACAAGTTAAACACATTGAGATAAACTTTGCAATCTCTCTCTTCGTATTGTTCCACCAAAATGTATGTGAAGATCACGATACATTTAGTACTTCGAGATGGATTGCAAATGGTGTATTGTGTGCCTCCATCGTAATCTTGTACTTCAAATCGAGTCGTTAGGAACCTGAAAGTCTAGAGTGGACTCGAGTATTCCTTCTTCATCAATTCTAAGCTTAGGAATAGCTCCTTCTTGTACTTTCTTCTTCATACGCATCATCGACTCAAGATTGGGTGGCTTGAAGCGACCTTAACTTTTTCTATTAAAGTTGGCTCTGTCGTATACTTGACATCATCGCTTTTCGTTCCTGCATATGATCTTCTACTCAGCAGCGTCGGCTACCACGTTAAACTTTTCGGGATGGTATTGAATAGTGTGGTCGTAGTCTTTCAATAGCTCGAGCCAGCGTCATTTCTTAGCGTGTTGAGTTCTTTTTGAGTGAAGAAATATTTAAGGCTTTTATGGTGCGAATATATCTCCACTTTCTCCCCATATAGATAGTGCCTCCATATCTTTAAGCAGCAGCATTTACTTTGACTCTAGATCATGAGTAGGATAATTCCTCTCATACTCTTTAAGTTGTCGCGAGGCGTAGGCTATGACTTTCCCACGTTGCATGAGAACACATCCTAACCCTTTGCACGAAGCATCGTTGTAGATAACAAATCCATCCGAACGGATGGTATTGTTAGAAACAGTCTTAAAATAAGTCTCCTCTTAAGCTCTTGGAAACTCTTCTCGCATTCTTAAGCTCCAAGCAATTTTGTATCCTTAGGAGTTAGGCGAGTTAATGGAGTAGCGATTAGAAAACCCTTCCACGAATCTCAGATAATAACCGGTAAGCCCAAAAAGCTACGTACTTGATCATGAGAACTTGGTTGCTCCCACTTTGTATTGCTTGATCTTGGCCGGGATCAGCGGATACTCCATGTTTTGACACCACGTGCCCGAGGAATGCTACTTCCTCGAAGCGAACTTCGCATTTCTTCATTTGGCATATAGTTTGTTTTCACGAAGCCTTTGGAGTACCGACTTCAAATGGTGCTCATGATCTTCCGACGACTTTTGGAATATATAAGGATGTCATCAATAAAAACAACAACAAAGCGATCCAAATATTCCTTGAATACTCGGTTCATCATATCCATGAAAGCCGCGGGGAGCATTAGTCGATCAAAGAAAGACATGACTAAAATTCATAATGCCCATCTAGGGATTAAAGCGGTCTTTGGAATATCCTCGATTTAATCTTGGTGATGATATCGAGCGAAGATCGATTTTGAAAAGAATTGTGCCCTTGCATTTGGTCGAAACAAGTCATCAATCTGAGGTGAGGATACCTATTCTTGATGGTGACATGGTTCGATTCCGATAGTCGATACTGAAATCGCATACTCCGTCTTTCTTCTTTACAATAAAGCAGGGAGCACCCCGAGGAGATGTCTTGGGGCCAATGAAGCCGATGTCCAACAATTCACGTAGTTGGACCTTTAACTCTGAAGTTCAATAGGAGCCATTCGATATGGGGTTTTAGAAATGGGCTTTGTGCGGGTTCAAGATCGATAAAGAATTCACTTCACGTTACGGGGGTGAGGCCAGGAAGTTCTTGAAATCGTCGGGAAAATCGATAACAACGGAATATTATTCAAATTTGGCGTGTCTTTATTCAAATCCATAACATGGGCTAAGAAAGCTTGACATCCGTTTTTTCAATAAGCGAATAGCTTTATGATTAGATATGGCGGTGATTGATTTTAATGGTTTAGTTGCTTGAATTAAATACAACGGGTTGGTTAGGAATATGAAAACTAACACACTTACGAAAACAATCAATTTTGGCATGATGAGTAGTTAACCAATCAATCCTAAAATCACATCAAAAGCAAGTATCTTTAAAGAGATAAAATTCAACGGTAAGGTAATGGTGCCAACTTGAATCAAACAAGATTTATAAGCGATTGGATGTGATGAAAGTTTCTCTAACGGAGTTTCCACAGATAGGTCAAAGTCTAATTTCTCGGTCGAGTTTAAGCGTTGAGCACATGCGGGAGAGATAAATGAATGGGTATACCGGTGTCAAGTAAGGTATAAACTTAGCAGAATTTATAAATAGCTTACCGTGATCACCTCGTTTGGGTTCCTCGCATTTGACCGATCCTGACAAAGCGCTCTTCCGGAATCGTTGACTTTGACTTTTACGGGGCGATCTTTTGAGTCACCGATCCCCATTGAACTAGGTTTATTCTTGTATCTGATCTCGGCGATATGTCCTTCCTTTCCACAATTATAGCATACCTTGAGCTGTTTGTGGGCGGTTTGGTGATATGTCCCTCTTTCCGCATTTATAGCATATAATGGGTGGTGGTTCTCCTCCCTTAGAACCCGATTCTTTGCCGCGCCTTTATCGTCTTCACATAGTCGTTGTTAAATCTCCTCTTTTTAAAATCTCCTCTGACTCGCTTCTTTCTATTTTTTCATGGCCATGATTACCACGGAGTGGTTACCATTTTTGTCCGTCTGTTTCTTTCTCATTTGGTTATCATTATTACATTGGCTATTATCTACTGAGTGCGATCCTGGTTGTGGTCCCTCGGTTGGCCGTACTCGTTATCTCGCTCTCTAATAATTGAGCCACATTTTACAACATCTGAATAGAGAAAAGTTTATGAGAAATGAGATCTTGGCGTATCTTGGGGTTTCAAACCTCTAAAAACATCCGCGTCATCGTTCCTCATTCTCCACCAATGAGGTCTGAAACACGGATAACTCTGCAAAACTTTGCCTCGTCTTTGAGACAAATCGTGTTGTTTTTTCTGTCGATGAACTCCACTTCCTTCATATAGCGAACACTTTCGGAAAGTATTTGTCATTAAATAGTTCTGAAAGCGTTTCCCAGACATCTTTGAGTGCGGTTTGGATGGAGTGCAACTTCACAGAGACTCCCACCGATGATGCGCCTCGCCCACGGGAACATAAAAGGTGGCGAATGGAACCTTCTGTTCTCAAGTGCATCCCAGACATCGAATATCTTGGTAATTTGTTTGACCCGTGTTTCGCCGTGATCGGATCGGCTTTCCCTTAAATTACGGTGGTCCCGACTCTTTGAGCTTGCTTGGTTGTGACAACTTGTGAATTATATCATTTCCTCTGTATTTTGAACACGAGTCTCCTAAATGCGATTTTGCATGAGCTGCAAAAGCTTAAAACATCCCTCGTTCATCATCTGCTTTCGATGGTGTTGTTCACGGGAGGAACATTGCCCGACTGTTGCCGCGTTCTCCTCGTTGGTGAGTCTGAGCGTCTCCACGGTCTCATTTCCATTGTTAATATTCTCGATCGACATTCTCAAATCTTGTCGTAAAACAAGGGTTAATTAAAAAATCAATATATCACATAATATCCTTATATCTTGACCAACTAAAAAAAATAAGCTTAGGTAGGACACCTTTAGCGAAGGATTTACTCGTCTCTCCCCTCTAGTTACATTCCCCGTCTCATGGGAGATCATATCCTAAGCTACGATACCAATTGTGGCGCCCCCCAAAATAGGTATACATCACCCATTACGAGTTGTCGATACATGATGCGAAACAACTACAACTTTATTATTACAACGATAAAAGCGTGAGTTTGAATACAAATATTATCTTACAGACAATATCTATACTCAAATAAATCCTCATCACATTTATTGATACATTATTTTACAAAAATGGTGAGGACTACTAAACAATCCTTTCTAAAACCTTCATTCCATACCCAGGCTAAATACTATCATATATTCTAGCCTCCTGAGAAGAAAAATGGAACAAAAAGGAAAAGGGTGAGCTCAACTAGCCCGATAAAGAATATTATGACTAAGATAATATCTGACAAATTACCGTTAGTCTTGACGGGGAAAAATCTAATAGAATACAATAGGCACAAATTTTAAATCAATATTACATGAAAATAATAATTCATTAGAAGAGTTAAGTAGAGAATGCAAACTACTATCTTACATGTATGAATTTAAAAGTTCATCGTCTATCTTTTATCCTGTAACATCAATCGATATACATACGGAATCAAATATTCATCTTTTTACTACTGAGGCGAAGATATTCATCGATTAATTCGTATTCATCTAAACACTGTTCATCTTTTTTTTTCTGACGAAGATATTCTTGAAAAATCATTCATCTTTTTGCTTTCTGAGGCGAAAGATATTCAATAATATCATCATTTAAGGCGAGGATGATGAAAATATTTTTTAAAAGCGAATCCGATGAAACAAAATGACAAGGATTAAGGATTAAGGATTAAATACTTTGTTTTATCCATGTTCAAAATACCTCAAAAATAATCATAGTGGTGTAAAATTCGAGAATGATCAAAACATGGATCTGATCAAAGCTAGTATCCGAATAGATATTTTGGACAAAAGAAGAAATTTTATTTTTTATTGAATAGTCTTAGTATCGTGAATAGTCTTGAATATCGTGAATAGTAACTCAAACACCAAAGATAGAAATTCCACAAAAAAAACATCTTCATGCTTCATGAATAGTACTGTGAATAGAATAGTGAATAGTAACTTTCGTGAATAGTAACTTCATGAATAGTAACTCGTGAATAGTAACTCATGAATAGTAACCCCAGACATGAAAAAGTTCCAAATTTGATAAAAAGTTCAACCATATATTTGACATAATGATATTGAAGAAATAATATCATTTGAGAAAAAATAACATCCACTTACCTCGAAGATTAGTACTTCAAATTTGGAATCTAGGGTATAGTCTTTGAAGGAACTTTACTGCGTCTAACAATACTCAAAGTATACTCACAAGAATACTCTCAATATATCGAGAGAAATATAGAGAAAACTTGAGTTTACGGTGTGTTTTCAATTCTAACCTAAGCACCTATTTATAGGAAAATCTTTAGAACACCAAAGCGAAAAATTGAATATAATATTAATATATTTTCACATTTTCTTTAGCCCTATAGACAACTGATCTCAGCCCATTTGAATCACATGTGAGGCCAACTTAGTTGCAAAAAACGTTTTCTCAAAATAATTAACTAAAACTCCCAAAATTAATTATTTGAACTTGAACTTCATAATTCATAATAAATAGCCCTTTCATCAGAAAAATTCAATCTCGCGAGTTTTTATAGGAAATTCAATTCTCTACAACTTTGCGAAAGAAAGTTTTTCCAAATTCCAAATAAAAATTGGCCAAAAAATCCTGAGCGGGCGATTTTACGAAATTTATAATCAAATTTGATCGATAATTGTGTCCACCAACACACAAAACATGTTTTAAACATTTAATGCCACAAAAATACTCTTCTCCTCTCATACTCATATATATCCACATTCATTGTAAAAATATCACCATTAATATATTATTAAAATAATATATTTAAATGAATTATTTTATCGAGAAAAAGATAAAATATTAATTTTCAACAATTGTCACATTAAAAATTTCTCTCATCTATATCCACATAAAATCAATATTTTCCTCATCATATAAATCAATAATTAATTATTCACAAATAATATTACGAAATCACAATATTATTGACAACGAGGCGGTTCAGGGAAGAGGGGCTTTCGATAAAATTTCTTCTTCTTGGTAGCGCGATTAGGTGACCAAACCTCTCCTTAGACAGAACTTTCTAGACATTGCCAATAATGTTATCTAATAATATTATTAGGATAATATGAATTATTGCTTCGATAATGAAAAATCTTGTGTAATGACAATTATTGAAACAACAATGATATAAAATATCAATAGCGACAATTATTAACTCGATAAAATCTTTGAGCGATAATTCATGTAACCATTATTGAGTAGTGCCTTCTTACGTACGTAGAATCGATAATTGGTGCGATCTGGTGTCTTCTTGTGTTTTAACCACTAGGGTATTTTAACGATATTAACGATAACAACTACTGCAGATTATTTTTAAACAACTTATATTTGTCGTTTTCTTCATCGTCGATCGCTTTTCGTTATGGGGCCCACACGGGCTTGCGCAATGAATATATTATAACCACTTGAATATTCTATATTCATCCAGAATATTTCAAAATAATAAATAGAAATATTCCCAAAATAAGTTGAATGAATGAATATTTTATAACCACTTGCTTATTTTGAAAATATTTGCGTATTTTTACCCTAACTATCCACATTAATCAAATCAACCCTTACTATTTCAAAATAATAAATAGAAAATTAAATTTCATTAATAATAAGTTGGGGTTCAATAATAACAAAATGTTATCAATCACTTAATAATCTCATAATCTAATATCATTAATATTATAACAATATTTTAATCATTTCTTAAACTTATAAACAATTTATTTCAATTGTTTACACTTTATCAAATAATGCATTTAATCATTCAAAATGTAAATACTCATAAGATTTCATCATCAATGATCAAATCCTCATCAAAAATCTGCGTGCATATACCCTATATAGGATTCTTAAGCTATAAAATCCTTTTTTTTCAATTTTATTACTTCACATAACATATTTAATTCATTTACTCATAACTAATTCATTTTCATGAAAAATACCAAATCAGTCCCAAAAATATTTTTTTAAAGGATTTAGCAGAATATAGTCTCATCTTGAACATATATTTTTCTTAGAATTTTTAAAATTCATTTACTATTTTTCATATGGCTAAAACTACTAGAATATTTAGACATTTATCATAAATTGTACTTTTGCCCAAAAATTCCGAAATTTACTGAGGTATACTCTTCTTTATATATACATGTACTCCCAATAAAATTTTCACCAATTTTGGAGAGTTAACCACAGGAGTTATAAGGGTTTACTTTTAAAATAGTATTTTCCCATAAAATCCATAAATCTTAATCTATACATCCAAAAATCGTCATTTTTGGACACAATCTAGAAAACTCATCAAATTATCATTTTAAATTTTTCCAGAATTTTTGAGGTCGAGAAAAATTACGAAAGCGCCCGGCGAAACCCCTTTTAATAAAAATACTATTCGTATGAATATGAAGAATCATTTACAATAAATGCGGTAATCCACATAGATATGTTATTTCAACAGAATAATAAATAATGGAACCGAGGTAAATGCGTAAGCCTTATGAACGAGGATATTCAAATGAATAATAAATAATAAAATAACGAGAAGAATTCACCAAGCGTCGATAGGCCATGGCGATGACGCGAGTTATTCAATGAATACTAAATAACGGAACCAAATTCGGTGTGATACGCATAAGCGAGGATATTCAACGAATAATAAATAATGGAACCAAGTTAGAGCGTAAAAGCGCATACAGACGAGGATATTCAAATGAGAATAATAGAAGAATTTCACCATGTATGCGATCTTGTATGACGAGGTTATTCGAACATAATAATAAAGAATGAAATAATAGAAGAATTTTACCATGTATACAGTAGTCTGCGTATACAGGTTATTCCAACAAAATAATGAAGAATGGAATAACAAAAGTTATCTTCATGAATACGAACGAAATAATACCCCTTACTATAATAATAATAATAATAATAATAATAATAATAATAATAATAATAATAATAATAATAATAATAATATCATTTACGAGTACGACAATTATATCCCTACGATTGCAACAAATAATATCCCTACGATTACAAATAAATAATATCCATTACTGGTAAAAGAAAGCGAATATAAGAGTAGGGAAGGAAGCGAGAATACTTTTCATAAACTTCTATAATTTCTCTCTACAGAGTTTCAATTGAATTAAGTAAAAATAATGAAGGAATGGGTTTATTTATAGAAAAATGGAATTGCGTAAGAACTAACTCAAGCGAACGGTCCAGATTGATTTACTTTAATCGACGATCCATATTTAAAACAAATTTTTTAAATAAAATATAATATATTCTATTTATAATCTAATAAAACGAATAACTTTATAAAAAATTTTACTCTGAAAATATTTATCTTAAGACTATCTGAAACAATATCATAATAAAATATAATATATTCTAATCATTATACAATAAAGCGAGATAACTTTATAAAAGTATTATGTTTTATATAAAAAAGATTTTACTATTAGCACAATAAAGCGAATAACTTTATAAAAGTATTACATTTTATATAAAAAATTTTTACATTTTATTACATTAATAATACTAATAAAACAAAATCGTGAGTGACTTATCACATAAGCGTCGATAATCGATATCGGTAATCTTCTTATCTGACCACGCGTATTCTTTTACTTTTAACACCTTGGGTGTTTCAACGATTAACGGTAAAACTTCCGCCGTTATTTTCATAGATATATTTTTTATCGTTTTCTCGATCAAATGAATAATTCCGTTAATAAGGTCCACCAATGATTGTCTGATCGTATTGATATTCCCAACAAAAAGAATATTTTCCACTAATCGAATATTTTATATCAACTTGCTTACTTTGCCAAAATTTTTTTTCACATATTACCCTTAACTTTAAACTTTTATCAATTTAACTATTTATCAAAATAGAAAAATTGAATACTTTTATTTCATAAAATTCGTGGTCTCACACGGTGTCTTCGTTTTTTTTGCCGAGGACTTGGACTTTCTCTAGTTAAGATAGGCTGCTAACTTTTTGACAAGTATGAGGGGTAGTGACAAGATGATTATTTTTAACATTAGGAAGGCAGGGTTGGGGGAATTGATCAACTACTACTTACTTGTTAGACATATGTATTTATATATAAATTGGGAAAATGAGTTGTAATTTAAAATTTATTATATTAGAAGTTGAGGATAATATGAGAATTATAAAATTATTCTTTATTCTAATTTCTCTTCCGTCAATTTTGAACGAAAACTTTGCCAGAAAAAATGGACAAATTTTCTATCTATTTCATTTTTTTTCTGTTTATTAAAAAACTCAGAAACATAAAAATTAAAAAAAAAACTTAATTTTTCATTCATTTTTTTTCAGTCAATTTTAAAACTCAGAATCAGAGTAAGATCGAGCCCCCTTTGGTAAATTCTTAGAATTAAAATTTATCTTAAAATAAAATTTTATTTATATAAATTCCAAAAAAAATTAAAAATAAATAAACGTCCAAGTTTATGTGCCTCACATTGCATGATCTAAATCCTCCAGGACTAGCCTGGCCGTCAGATTCGTCTTAGTAATAAGTGAAATGGAGAATCACAGCCGTCCGATTTAGGTCTTCCTCTTGTCCCCATATATAAGCCCAACACATCCCATTCCTAACCTCCATGCAGCAAATTAGGCTTTAGGGTTCATCTTCCTGCAAAAACCAAAAACCTGAAAACTGAATAGGAGAGGTTAAAGAGACGGCGCCGTCGCTGTCTGCCTTGGCAAAGTCCTAGCTTCGTCTTGGCCCTCATTTTTGTATCTCTTCCGTTCAATCTTAGGGTTTATTCTCCTTATACCTTTTTATATATACTTCAATGGCACCGAAAACATCAAAGGCCGACAAGAAGATCGCTTACGATGCTAAGCTTTGCAAGCTTCTAGATGAGTACACTCAGATCCTAGTCGCTGCGGCCGATAACGTTGGGTCGAATCAGCTGCAGAGCATCCGAAAAGGTCTGCGTGGTGATTCGGTTGTTCTGATGGGAAAAAATACTATGATGAAAAGGTCTGTTAGGATTCATGCTGAGAAGACCGGAAACCAGGCCTTCCTCAATATCATTCCTCTGCTTGTTGTAAGTACCTGGTTATTTTGTTTGAAAATTGGGACTTTTGTATTGTTATTTTTTCTGAAGATTGAGACTTTGTTGTGACTAAAAATGTTTGGTTGATATGCTTGGATATTGTTATGGAATTTAGGGAAATGTTGGGCTGATCTTTACTAAGGGTGATTTGAAGGAAGTGAGTGAGGAGGTCGCCAAATACAAGGTAATGAAGCAAATACGCCTTTTTCTTAATTTGTATGTTTTGGCGTGTAAATTAACATTTTTGGTATGTGCAAGTATTATATTTGCTTTGTCATTTTGGATTAGTTGTTAATGGTGAAAATTTAGGTACTTAGTGAAAAATTGTGTATGGTACTAGAAATTACATCAGGATGTGTATGTCTGACTCAAAGTTGACTAGGAAACATATATGGAAGAACAAAGTGAGATGGTGTTCATATAATTGACTATGCCCTTCCTTTGCATGTTTAACGAATTAAGACTGACAAGTGATATATGGATAACTATCACCTCTTAGCTTTAGATATGCTTTGAACTGTTCATGAAGAATGGCACAAGTTTTTTTATTTTGCTGTTGGTAAAAACAGTTAAGTTGCTTATGGTATAAAAATGTCAGGAACCCATTTGTTATGGACTACACATCTGAGGGTAGACCTACCCTATTGTCAAAAGTCAGAGTTTAATGTAAAGAGTTTTACGTAAGATAATTGGCTTTTTAGTTAGAAAGTTTTTGGCAAGAGAGTTACAAGGCTTTGAGCTTTGACCCCTGTTTTTGACTCAGACGCCCTTTGTTTTTTTCAATGTGGTTATACCTTCTACAATAATATTGATGAATCTCAATGCAGGAGTTGTGCAGTCTAGTACTTGGCGTTAGAATTTTGTTGTTAATTCATTGTGTCAAGAACAGTAACTGTGAGCTTCTAATGGAATGCCCTTTTACCGCAACATCAATTTTTTGTTTTTTGTACCGTTGATAATATTACCTTGACATGTTGTATGTTTTTGAATTTTCCAAAATTCTAAGACATTTGAATTAGGATGAAGGGGGTGTTGTATAATTCTCTTTATATTTGCACTTGAAACTTCTGTTTTTTAGTACTGCACAAAAGGTGTTCTGGCTAATTATTTGGCTCTGATCAGGTCGGAGCTCCTGCTCGTGTTGGTTTGGTCGCTCCAGTTGATGTGGTGGTGCCACCAGGAAACACTGGCCTCGACCCCTCTCAAACCTCCTTCTTCCAGGTATTAAATTCATCCTATTGTATTGAGTAGATCCTTCTTCTACTTTCAAACCTTTTATTTCTTACTGTCATATTATCACCCTCCAGGTGCTGAACATTCCAACTAAGATTAACAAGGGTACTGTGGAAATTATCACCCCAGTCGACCTTATCAAAAAGGGTGACAAAGTGGGTTCATCTGAGGCTGCTCTGCTTGCAAAACTTGGGATCAGGCCCTTTTCTTATGGTCTGGTTGTCCTATCTGTTTATGATAATGGATCAGTTTTCAGCCCAGAGGTGCTTGATCTGACCGATGAAGATCTCATTGCGAAGTTTGCTGTTGGAGTTTCCATGGTCACTTCCCTATCATTGGCCCTTTCATACCCAACCCTGGCAGCTGCACCCCACATGTTCATCAATGCCTACAAAAATGTTTTGGCAATTGCTCTTGAAACCGAGTACTCTTTCCCACAAGCTGATAAAGTTAAAGAGTACCTTGCGGTATGTACTGTTAATTAGGGGTTGCTAACTTGCTATTCGTAGTTAAACCAATCCTTTTCATTTTTTTGTTTTAATCCGACTTGCATACTTTTACGCATTGTGTATACAGGATCCAAGCAAGTTTGCATCTGTCGTGGCGCCAGCTGCAGCTACTGATTCTGGTGCGGCTCCAGCTGCTGCTGCTGCTGTGGAAGAGAAAAAGGAAGAGCCTGCTGATGAATCTGATGATGACCTGGGTTTCAGCCTTTTCGACTAGGTTTCTGTTTGTTATGAACTTCAATGTTTGAACTTCCAAGTTTTGGGTGGTGATTTATGTGTTAAACTGAGATTTTAGATTGTTCTGAATTGTTGGGTTTGTGTTTTTGTTGATGTTGTTAGCTACATTTTCTTAATTCTCTTCAATTTAAGTTATTTACTTTTATCTATTTATTTTGTAGTTGCATAATCTACTATTTACCATCCCAAGTTATATATAGTCTTTGGATTTGTGGACCTGCGTGGTGGGAATTTCATCTGTATGGAGATTTTAGTTTTGCATAAGAAAATTGATTCAATATAATTATAATCACCTTCCTCATTTT
>CM035167.1:135414709-135614709 GCA_020205615.1 Panax quinquefolius | reverse complement strand
CATCAATCAACAGCCTTTCCACAATCATATGAATAACTTATAATCATAATTGTGATTCTAAATTCCTCTTCTCATCCGTGATCGAAGATAATTTTCATCACTGCCTTTACGAAACATCAAATATCATGGTTATACCAAATCACGCTTCTGACTCATAATCATACTAATAAATTCATCTTTGCACCACGACCAAAGATATTCATCAATGCTTCATCTTTACACTACATGCCAAAGATATTCAATAATGTGTCATCTTTGCACTACGAGCCAAAGATATTCAACAATAATCGTCATCTTTGCTACGCCAAAAAGATATTCAACAATAAAATTCATCTTTTGACTCATCTGCAACAAAAGCAAGATATTCATCAACAAGTCATCTTTTGACTACGAGCAAAAGATATTCATCAATAATTCATCTTTACACTACAAAGCTAAGATATTCATCAACAAGTCATCTTTTGCACTACGAGTCAAAAGATATTCATATATCAAAGAAATACACAATCATTTCGTAAGTTATATAACAATAATTATAACCATGTTGATCAATTCACCTTTGACTTAAGCTAAAAATATTCAATTGTAAATTCAATGGCCATGATCATACCAACAACAATTCAACTTTTGCACTCATCGGCAAAGAGAACCTATAGTCACGCGATCATACCAATAATCTACCCATCTTTACACTCAAGTCAAAGAGAAATATTATCATTAGGGTTATAAGAATGTTATATAAAAACAATATAATCAAAACATAGTTTTAATTTCAAGAGTAAGATTCATAAATCAACGATAATTTGGTCAAAGAAGAAACCAATTTGTCGTGAATAAGACTCCAGTATTCGTACATAGTATCGTGATATCGTGTATAAGAAACCTCTCGACACGAAAAGATAAAGTTTCATAATAAAATTCATATCCATATTTATAACACTTTAATCCAAATATTATAAATCACTTAGAAATCTCATAATCTAATATTATTAATATTACAATAATATTTTAATCATTTCTAAAACTTATAAACAATTTAATTAAATTGTTTACACTTTACTAATTAATGCATTTAATCATCATAAAATGTCAAACTCATAAGATTTCATCACCAATAACCAAAACCCTCATCAAAATCTGCATATACCTCATATATGATTCTCAAGCCATAAAATCATATTTTCCAATTTTCTTACTTCACATAACATATTTAATTCATTTACTCATAACTAGAATATTTTCATGAAAATAACAAATCAGTTCCAAAAATATTTCTTTTCTGGGATTTAGCATAACATAGTCCCATATTGAACATATATTTTTCTCTAAATTTTAAAAATTCATTTACTATTTTTCATATGGCCAAAACCACTTGAATATTTAAACATTTATCATAAATTATACTTTTGTCCAAAAAATTCAGAAATTTACACGGTATACTGATATTATATAGATGTACTTCCAATAAAAATTTCATCAATTTTGGAGTTAATCACAAGGAGTTATAAATAGTTACTTTTAAAATAGTCTTTTCTCATAAAATCCATAACTCCTAGTCTATACATCCAAAAATCGCCATTTTTGGACACACTCTACAAAAACTCATCAAAATATCATTTCAAATTTTTCCAGAATTTTTGAAGGTTCAAAAAATTTCGAAACTAAAAACATAATAACCCTTAAAATCCTTTTTATCTATCCCTTACCTCAAAAGAGCAAAGATTGGAATATAATTTGAAACGAACTTAATCTTGCATAGTATAGCAATACTCAAAGTATACTCAAAATACTCACAAGAATACGCCGATAATATAGAGAGAAAAAACTTGGGTTTACGGTGTGATTTTCAATTCTAACCCAAGCACCCTATTTATAGGAAAATACTTTGAAACACCAAAGCGGAAAAATTTAATAAAATATTAATATATATTATTTTTATTCCAAAGCACACTTATTTTGCTTCAAAACCTCAGCCACCAAACAGCCCACCTCACAAGACTTGCACAAAAAACGTTTTTTAACATTTAAATTATTTTAAACTTCCAAAAATCAATTATTTTAGAGCTTCAGAACTTCAATAATTCATAATAAATAGCCCTTTTATCAAAAAATTCGAATCTCGCGAGTTTTTATAGGAAATTCAATTCTCTACAACTTTGCAGAAGAAAGTTTTTCCAAATTCCAAATAGAAATTGACCAAAATCCACAAACAGACGATTTTACGATACATAATCAAATTTCAGTCAAGAAATAGGGTCCACCGACATGTTTAACATGTTTTAAACATTTATTGTAACAAAAATATTCTTCCTCCTCATATACTCATATATTCCACATTCACTGTAAAAATATCACCATTATTATATTATTAAAATAATATATTTAAATGAATTATTTTATCAGAAAAAGATAAAATATTAATTTTCAACAATTGTCACTTTAAAAATTTTCTCCATCTATATCCACATAAAATAAATATTTTTCTCATCATAAAAATCAATAATTAATTATTCACAAATAATATTACATAATCACAATATTAACAACCGTGCGCCTCACGAGGAAGAGGGCTTTCCAATAAGAATTTTCTCTTCTCGGCGCCTTGATTAGGTGACCAAACCTCTCCTTGACATGTAACTTTCTAGACATTGCCAATAATGTTATCCAATAATATTATTCAGATAATATGAATTATTGTCTTGATAATGGAAAATATTGTGCAATGTGATAATTATCAAACAACAATAATATAAAATATCAACGTAGCAATTATTGAATCAATAAAATATAATATTGACAAATAATTCTTACTAACAATTATTGAGTAATGCCTTCTTACGAAAAAAAAAAAATTATCATGCTTCATGAATAGTACTCGTGAATAGTAACTTCGTGAATAAGAACTCATGAATAAGAACTCGTGAATAGTAACTCATGAATAGTAACTCACTTAATGAATAAATAACTTCATGAATAGTAACTCATGAATAGTAATTCATGAATAGTAATTATAAAAATTGAATACTTTTATTTCATAAAATTCGGGTCTTACTTACATCATCCATTTTAACCTTGTGAACACGTATCTCGACTCTCACGCCTTTGAAATATCCCGTGGATTCTAATCGAGCTTGGTAAACGTAATTGTTTATCGTGTTTAATGTGCTAGGATCGAAGGCGTCTTACGTGATTGGAGCGTTGGAGAAAGATCTTGGCGTTAACATTGGTAAGCTAGGAGGAGAATTCATTGATGTGGCGCCCCAAAAATAGGTATACATCACCCATTCCGAGTTGTCAATACATGATACGAAACAACTACAATTTTTATTATTACAACAAGAAAGCTGTGAGTTTAAATACAAATATTATCTTCTGACAATATCTATACTCAAATAAATCCTCATCACATTTATTGATACATTATTTTACAAAATGGTGAGGACTACTAAACAACTCTCTCTAAACCTTCATTCCATACCCCCAGGCTAAATACTCGCTATATTCTCGCCCTCCCGAGGAAAAAATGGAACAAAAAAGGAAAAAGGGTGAGCTCAACTAGCTCGAGAAAGAATATTATGACTAAGATAATATACAACAAATTATCGTTAGTCTTCAACAGGAAAAATCTAATAGAATACAATAGACAAACAAATTTTAAATCAATATTCGCAGTGAAATAATAATTCATTAGAAGAGTTAAGTAGAGAATGCAAACTACTATCTTCCATGTATGAATTTAAAAGTTCATCGCCTATCTTTTATCCTGTAACATCAATCAATATACATCTGAATCAAATATTCATCTTTTGCACTACAGGGCCAAAGATATTCATCACGGTCATATTAATCTAAACACTGTTCATCTTTGCTTACGGCCAAAGATATTCTTCAGAATCATTCATCTTTGCACTACTACAGCCAAAGATATTCCATAATATCATCATTTAAGATCGAAGATGATGAAAATATTTTTTAAAGAAACGAATCCAAAGGAAACAAAATGACAAGGATTAAGGATTAAGGATTAAGGATTAAGGATTAAGTACTTTGTTTTATTCATGTCCAAAAATACCTCAAAAATAATCATAGTGGTGTAAAATTTAAAAATGATCAAAACATGGATACAATCAAAGCTAGTATCCGCAATAGATATTTTGGACGAAAAGAAGAAATTTTATTTTTTGGTGAATAGTGTCATATACGTGAATAGTGCCGTATCGTGAATAAGAACTCACACCAAAAGATAGAAATTTCCCAAAAAAAATATCTTCACGCTTCATGAGTAGTACTGTAATAAGAACTCGTGAATAAGAACTCATGAATAGTAACTCGTGAATAGTAACTCATGAATAAGTAACTCATGAATAGTAACCCGACATGGAAAAGTTCCAAATTTGATAAAAGTTCCAACCAATATTTCACATATAATGATATTGAAGAAATAATATCATCACGAGAAGAAAATAACATCCCTTACCTCGAAAGATCGATCTTACAAATGAAACAGGATATAGGCTATGACTTGAACTTGCACCGTATAGCAATACTCAAAGTATACTCAAAATACTCACAAGAATACGCTCGATAATATAGAGAGAAAACTTCCGCTTCTGGTGTGATTTTCAATTCTAACCTAAGACCCTATTTATAGGAAAATGCTTAGAACACCAAAGCGAAAAATTTAATAAATTAATAATATTATTTTTCAAATTTCCTACGCACCACTAATTTGGTCCAAGACATCATGCCACCATGTGACAAAACATTAAAAACGTTTTTCTTAATTTAAATAATTAAAACTTCCAAAATCAATTATTTGAGACTTGAAACTTTAATAATTCATAATAAATAGCCCTTTCATCAGAAAATTCAATCTCGCGAGTTTTTATAGGAAATTCAATTCTCTACAACTTTGCGTAAGAAAGTTTTTCCAAATTCCAAATAGAAATTGACCAAATCCACAAACGGACAATTTTACAAAGTTTATAATCAAATTTCGATCAATAAATGGGGTCCACCAGACATGTTTAACATGTTTTAAAACATTTATTGCAACAAAAATACTCTTCCTCCTCGTATACTCATATATCCCACATTCGTTGTAAAAATATCACCATTATTATATTATTAAAATATAATAATATATTTAAATAATTATTTTATCGAAAAAGATAAAATTTCAATTTTCAACAATTGTCACATTAAAATTTTTCTCCATCTATATCCACATAAAATTAATATTTTCTCCTCATCATATGAATCAATAATTAATTATTCACAAATAATATTACGAATCACAATATTGACAACCTGGCAGCTTCAGGAAAGAGGGCTTTCCAATAAGAATTTCTCCTACTTGCGTAGCATTGATTAGGTGACCAAACCTCTCCTTAGTATGAACTTTCTAGACATTGCCAATAATGTTATCTAATAATATTATTCAGATAATATGAATTATTGCTTCGATAATGAAAATATTGTGTAATGACAATTATTGAAACAACAACAATATAAAATATCAACGCAAACAATTATTAACTCAATAAAATATTTGAATAAGAATTACTGTAACCATTATTGAGTAGTGCCTTCTTACGTAAGAATCAATAATTGGTGCAATACTGCAAAAGTGCTCTTCTTGTGTTTTAACCACCGGTATTTTAACAATGATTAATTGGTAACAACTTCTGTGCTTATTTTAACCAACTTATATTTGTGCGTTTTCTTCATCCAATCGCTTTCCGTTATGGGGCCCACACATGGTTTAACGTGCGTCGTATTGCGAATATTCCCGACAAATCACGAATATTCCACGACCAAACGAATATTCCCGACAACAATGAATATTTTATAACCACTTGCTTATTTTGAAATATTTGCGTATTTTACCCTAACTATCCACATTAATCACATCAACCCTTACTATTTCAAAATAATAAATAGAAAATTAAATTTCATTAATAATAAGTTGGGGTCTTACAACCTCCCTCCTTATGAAATTTCGTCCTCGAAATTGGCGTGCGATACCTGTGTTTGAAAAGGTGAGGATACCTCGCTTTTATTTTCGCTTTCCAATTCCTGTGTCATTTCTCTATATAGCATGATTCCTCCACAAAACTTTAACTTGTGGTATGACTTTTCTTGGCGTAGGACATGCTCCTTCCTATCCAAGATCTTGACAGTACCTCCTCATACGTTAAATCTTCTGGCTATTTAAATCCTGCTTCTAATTCTATAACGTGGTTCGGGTCTTTCACATATTTACGAAGTATAGATATGTGAAACACATTATGAACACGAGACACACTTGGAGGTAACGCAAGAGTCTATAGGCTACATTTCCTACTCGGTCAAGAATTTAAAATGGACCAATAAATCGT
This sequence comes from Panax quinquefolius, assembly GCA_020205615.1. NCBI lineage: Eukaryota > Viridiplantae > Streptophyta > Magnoliopsida > Apiales > Araliaceae > Panax > Panax quinquefolius. The sequence goes on along the minus strand of CM035167.1, from coordinate 135,608,329 downwards.
GGATTGAGCTTTCCTCTCTTCCCAAATCTTGTAACTCCCTTCCATGGAAGCAACTCGCAACAATACATGATCCCTACACTAAATTCCACGTCCTTTCGATGAAGATCCGCATAACTCTTTTGTCGATCTTGTGCCGTTTGTATCGTTGTCGAATCATTTGAATCTTTTCGTAGTCATCATACGTACTAACTCGGGTCCCAACAATGTTGCTTCACCCACCTCATCCCAACATATTGGAGAACGACATTTTCGTCCATATAATGCTTCGAATGGAGCCACACCTATACTTGCTTGATAACTGTTGTTGTAGGAGAATTCCACCAATGGTAAATACTTATCCCAACTACCCTTGAAGTCTAGGACACAGAGTCTTAATAGATCTTCAAGAGTTTGAATAGTCCTCTCTGATTGTCCGTCTGTTTGGGGATGGTATGCCGAACTAAATCGCAAATCCGTGCCCATAGCTTTTTGCAAGCTAACCCAAAATCTTGAAGTGAATCTTGGGTCACGATCCGAAACTATGGATACTGGCATGCCATGCAACCTCACAATCTCATTCACGTACATACTAGCAAGACGTTCAAGGGAATAAGTCTCCGTGTCAAGAAAGAAATGAGCGACTTGGTTAATCTATCAACAATTACCCAAATAGCATTGATGCCTGAGAAACCGTAGGAAGACCCGTAACGAAATCCCATGGTAATGTGTTCCCACTTCCATTTCGAATCTCAAGTGGTTGCAACGGACCCTTAGGTACCAGATGCTCCGCCTTTACACGTTGACAAGTTAAACACATTGAGATAAACTTTGCAATCTCTCTCTTCATATTGTTCCACCAAAATGTATGTCGAAGATCACGATACATTTTAGTACTTCTAGGATGGATTGCAAATGGTGTATTGTGTGCCTCCATCATAATCTTGTACTTCAAATCAGAGTCGTTAGGAACACAAAGTCTAGAGTGGACTCGAAGTATTCCTTCTTCATCAATTCTCACTTCCAGAATAGCTCCTTCTTGTACTTTCTTCTTCATACATGACGACAAGATTCGGTGGCTTGAGCAACCTTAACTTTTTATTAAAGTTGGCTCTATGCATATACTTGACATCATCGCACTTTCGTTCATGATATGATCTTCTACTCGATCGTCATTTACGTTCGCCTTTCCGGGATGGTATTGAATAGTGTGGTCGTAGTCTTTCAATAGCTCGAGCCAACGTCATTTTGCCAGCGTGTTGAGTTCTTTTTGAGTGAAGAAATATTTAAGGCTTTTATGGTGCGAATATATCTCCACTTTCTCCCCATATAGATAGTGCCTCCATATTTTTAAGCGGCAAAACGATCTTGCCAACTCTAGATCATGGTAGGATAATTCTTCTCACACTCTTTAAGTTGTCGCGAGGCATAGGCTATGACTTTCCCACGTTGCATGAGAACACATCCCAAACCCTTTGCAAGCATCATTTGTAGATAACAAATCCATCCGAACCGGATGGTATTGTTAGAAACAGTCTTAGAAATAAGTCTCCTCTTAAGCTCTTGGAAACTCTTCTCGCATTCTTCACTCCAAACGAATTTTGTATCCTTCCGAGTTAATTTGAGTTAATGGAGTAGCGATTCGAGATAACTCTTCCACGAATCTCCGATAATAACCACTTAAGCCCAAAAATCTACGTGACTTGATCCAAACTTGGTTGCTCCCAACTTTGTATTGCTTCAATCTTCACGGGATCAGCAGATACTCCATGTTTCAACACCACGTGCCCAAGGAATGCTACTTCCTCGAGCGAACTCGCATTTCTTCAATTTGGCATATAGTTTGTTTTCACGAAGCCTTTGGAGTACCGACTTCAAATGGTGCTCATGATCTTCACGACTTTTGGAATATATAAGGATGTCATCAATAAAGACAACAACGAATCGATCCAAATATTCCTTGAATACTCGGTTCATCATATCCATGAAAGCAGCGAGGAGTATTAGTTAGTCCGAAAGACATGACTAAGAATTCATAATGCCCATACCGAGTTACAAGGCGGGTCTTTGGAATATCCTCGATTCTAATCTTGATTGATGATATCCGAATCGAAGATCGATTTTTGAAAAAATTGTGCCTCTTTGCAATTGGTCAAACAAGTCATCAATACGAGGTAGAGGATACATATTCTTGATGGTGACATGGTTCAATTCCCGATAGTCAATACAAAAGTCTCATACTCCCGTCTTTCTTCTTTACAAATAAAACAGGGAGCACCCCAAGGAGATGTCTTAGGACCAGATGAAACCGATGTCCAACAATTCACATAGTTGGACCTTTAACTCTGAAGTTCAATAGGAGCCATTCGATATGGGGTTTTAGAAATGGGCTTTGTACGGAGTTCAAGATCAATAAAGAATTCAACTTCACGTTACGGGGTAGGCCGGGAAGTTCTTGAGAAATCGTCGGAAAGTCAATAACAACAAGAATATTATTCAAATTTGACGTGTCTTTATTCAAATCCATAACATGGGCTAAGAAAGCTTGACATCCGTTTTTCAATAAACGAATAGCTTTATGATTAGATATGATGATGATTGATTTTAATGGTTTAGTTTCTTGAATTAAATCACAAGTTTGGTTAGGAATATAAAACTAACAACCTTACGAAAACAATCAATTTTGGCATGATGAGTAGTTAACCAATCAATCCTAAAAATCACATCAAATGCAAGTATCTTTAAAGAGATAAGGTCAACAGGTAAGGTAATGGTGCCAACTTGAATCAAACATGATTTATAAACGATTGGATGTGATGAAAGTTTCTCTAACGGAGTTTCCACAGATAGGTCAAAGTCTAATTTCTCCGAGTCAAGTTTAAGCGTTGAGCACAAGCGGAGAAATAAATGAATGGGTAGCCGGATCAAGTAAGGTATAAACTTCGCAAGAATTTATAAATAAGCTTACCCGTGATCACCTCGTTTGGGTTCCTCGCATTTTGACCGATCAACAACAAACGCTCTTCCGGAATCGTTGACTTTGACTTTTCTCGGGACGATCTTTTCGAGTCACCGTCCCCATTGAACTAGGTTTCGCTACCATACATCTCGAGCGATATGTCCTTCCTTTCCACAATTATAGCATACCTTGAATCATTGTGGGATGATTTGACCGATATGTCCCTCTTTCCGCATTTATAGCATATAATGGGTGGTCGTTCTCCTCCCTTAGAACCGATTCTTTTGCCAGCCTTTCGTCTTCTTATAATTAGTTGTTAAATCTCCTCTTTTAAAATCTCCTCTGACTCGCTTCTTCATTTCATGGCCATAATTACCACCAGAGTGGTTACCATTTTTGTCCGTCGGTTTCTTTCTCATTGGTTATCATTATTCTGCTGACCGATATCTCCAGATACGATCCACGGTTGTGGTCCTCGGTTGGCCGTACTCGTTATCTCGCTCTAATAATTGAGCCTGCTTACAACATCTGAATAGAGAAAGTTTATGAGAAATGAGATCTTGACGTATCTGGGGTTTCAAACCTCTAAGAAACATCCGCGTCATCGTTCCTCATTCTCCACCAAATGAGGTGCAAACACGGATAACTCTGCAAACTTTGCCTCGTCTTCGAGACACCGCTATCGTTGTTGTTTGCTCTAATCACGAACTCCACTTCCTTCGTATAGCGAACACTTTCGGAAAGTATTTGTCATTAAATAGTTCTGAAACATTTCCCAAGACATGCTGAGTGTGCGGTGGATGGATGGGTGCAGCTTCACGACTCCCACGAGTAGTGCCTGCCTCGCCACTGGAACATAAAGGTGGCGAATGGAACCTTCTGTTCTCCGTGCATCCCAAGACATCGAATATCTTGGTAATTTGTTTGACCCATGTTTCCGCCGCAATGATCGGATCTGGCTTTCCTTTAAATTCGGTGGTCCCAACTCTTTGAATCTGCTTGGTTTGTGACAACCCTTGAATTGCTATCATTTCCTCCTCAGTATTTTGAACACGAGTCTCCTCGTCTGCGATTTTGCATGAATCGCAAAAAGTTTCTAAACATCCCTCGTTCATCATCTGCTTTCGGTGGTGTTGTTCACAGTGAACATTACCAACTGTTGCGTTCTCCTCGTTGGTGAGTCTGAGCGTCTCCACGGTCTCATTTCCATTGTTAATATTCTCGATCGACATTCTCAAATCTTGTCATAAAACAAGGGTTAATTAAAGAAATCAATATATCACATAATATCCTTATATCTTGACCAACTAACAAATAAGCTTAGGTAGGACACACTAGCAAAGGATTTACTCGTCTCTCCCCTCTAGTTCTATTCCCCGATCTCTTGCCAGAGATCATATCCTAAGCTCGATACCAACCGTGGCGCCCCAAAATAGGTATACATCACCCATTACGAGGTTGTCAATACATGAGTACGAAACAACTACAACTTTATTATTACAACAATAAAAGCTGTGAGTTTAAATACAAATATTATCTTACAGACAATATCTATACTCAAATAAATCCTCATCACATTTATTGATACATTATTTTACAAAATGGTGAGGACTACTAAACAACTCTCTCTAGAACCTTCATTCCATACCCGGCTGCATTTCCATTATATTCTCGCCTCCCGAGAAAAATGGAACAAAAGGGAAAAAGGTGAGCTCAACTAGCTCAAGAAAAGAATATTATGACTAAGATAATATACAACAAATTATCGTTAGTCTTCAACGAGGAAAAATCAAATAGAATACAATAGACAACAAATTTTAAATCAATATTCGCAGCGAAATAATAATTCATTAGAAGAGTTAAGTAGAGAATGCAAACTACTATCTTCCATGTATGAATTTAAAAGTTCATCGCCTATCTTTTATCCCCTGTAACATCAATCAATATACATACGGAATCAAATATTCATCTTTGCACTACAGCCAAAGATATTCATCGATTAATGTTTCATCTAAACACTGCTCATCTTTTACATCTTTGCTATTCTGACGAAAGATATTCTTGAAATCATTCATCTTTGCACTACGCCAAAGATATTCCATAATATCATCATTTAAGACCGAAGATGATGAAAATATTTTTTTAAAAAGAAATCGGTGAAAAAAAAATGACAAGGATTAAGGATTAAGGATTAAGGATTAAGGATTCGTACTTTGTTTTATTCACGTCCAAAAATACCTCAAAAATAATCACAGTGGTGTAAAATTCAAGAATGATCAAAACATGGATACAATCAAAGCTAGTATCCAGAATAGATATTTTAGACGAAAAGAAGAAATTTTATTTTTCTAATTGAATAGTGCCAAGATACGTGAATAGTAACTCAGACACCAAAAGATAGAAATTTCCCAAAAAACATCTTCACGCTTCATGAATAGTACTTTCGTGAATAAGAACTCGTGAATAAGTAACTCATGAATAGTAACTTCTCGTGAATAGTAACTCATGAATAGTAACTCATGAATAAGTAACCCCGATATGGAAAAGTTCCAAATTTGATAAAAGTTCCAACCAATATTTCAAAGATAATGATATTGAAGAAATAATATCATCCGAAGAAAATAACATCCTTACCTCGAAAGATCAGATTACAAATTTGAAACACCGGATATAGGCTATGACTTGGACTTGCACCGTATAGCAATACTCAAAGTATACTCAAAATACTCACAAGAATACGCTCGATAATATAGAGAGAAAACTTCCGTTTACGGTGTGATTTTCAATTCTAACTAAGCACCCTATTTATAGAAAATGCTTAGAACAAAGCGAGAAAATTTAATAAATTAATAATATTATTTTTCAAATTTCCTACGCCCACTAATTTGGTCCAAGACATCAGCCACCATGTGACAAAAAACATTAAAAACGTTTTTCTTAATTTAAATAATTAAAACTTCCAAAAATCAATTATTTGAACTTGGACCTTTAATAATTCATAATAAATAGCCCTTTCATCGTAAAATTCGAATCTCATAAGTTTTTATAGGAAATTCAATTCTCTACAACTTTGGAAGAAGAAGTTTTCCGATTTCCAAATGAAATTGACCAAAAATCCACAAGCGGACAATTTTACGGTATAATCAAATTTCGATTCAATAAATGGGGTCCACCGACATGTTTAACATGTTTTAAACATTTATTGCAACAAAAATACTCTTCCTCCTCGTATACTCATATATCCCACATTAGTTTGTAAAAATATCACCATTATTATATTATTAAAATATAATAATATATTTAAATAAATTATTTTATCGGAAAAAATAAAATTTCAATTTTCAACAATTGTCACATTAAAATTTTCTCCATCTATATCCACATAAAATTAATATTTTCCTCATCATATGAATCAATAATTAATTATTCACAAATAATATTACGTAATCACAATATTGACAACTGTGCGGTTCAGGAAAGAGAGGCTTTCAATAAAATTTCTCCTTATTGGCGTGCAATTAGGTGACCAAACCTCTCCTTAGACGTAACTTTCTAGACATTGCCAATAATGTTATCTAATAATATTATTCGGATAATATGAATTATTGCTTCGATAATGAAAATATTGTGTAATGACAATTATTGAAACAATGAAAATATAAAATATCAACGCAGCAATTATTAACTCAATAAAATATCGAGCGAAGAATTCTCATGTAACCATTATTGAGTAGTGCCTTTTACGTAAGAATCAATAATTGGTGCAATACCGGTGTAACTACTCGTGTTTTAACCAATTTAGTATTTTAACAAGATGATATTTGGTAATAACTACTGTGTTATTTTTAACCAACTTATATTTGTCGTTTTCTTCATCCAATCGCTTTCAGTTATGGGGCCCACACATGGTCGCTAAATTAGTCATTTATATTCCCCGACACGAATATTCCACGACCAAAACGAATATTCCCACAACAATGAATATTTTATAACCACTTGCTTATTTTGAAATATTTATGTATTTTACCCCTAACTATCAACATTAATCACATCAACCCTTACTATTTCAAAATAATAAATAGAGAAAATTAAATTTCATTAATAATAAGTTGGGGTCTTACAGCTGAGTTCTAGTGTCATTGAAATTTTCAATCACATCCATTTAATCTACTTCGGAAGATGGTGAGGAGTAGAGCAGACGCATGCAGGGGCAAAGGATGGTCGTAAGCTCGTCAACTGCCTCGTATTTCGATAAAGGATCGTCTGGGTCCTTCTAAAAGTGCTCACGAGAGCACGGCCTCTAAGCATAATTCGGGTGATCTCCGTCCGAAGATCCATGGTAGAGCCAGACGGAGGTTGGTCTTCGATGCGGATAAGGGGCATGATCGTGATCGGGGGCGAGCAGAGGGCTCACCGACTAAGACTCATCGTCGAAGTGGTCAGGAGGGCAGAGCTACCAAGTTGGCGAGGATGGCAGACGAAGCAGATAAAGCCTTGGAGGTTCTGTTAAAGTAGAGAGAAGATATAGCCGAACAGATGCTTCGGGTGGCGGAGTTAAGGGACGAAGCATCTAACCATGTTCAGTCCGAAAGGCGAAGTAAGCATAAGGAGATGCCACGGCGAGAGGGTAAAGAGCTAGAGCATTCTACACATGTGTCTAGGGATCGTTCTCACGGTAGGAGGAGATCGAGGAGCAGAACTCCCGTGGCCTCGAAGAAGGCACTGGTGGTCGTTGGTTCTCAGCATCGAGACGACGACAGGCGAAGGAGTAGGTCGAGGGAGATCGTGCCAGAAACCAGAAGAAGAGAGCATCAGCGTGACCATTCTCATCATGAGGAAAGAATTGTACGCCGGAGTAGATCCAGAAGCCCCACAAGGGCAACGGGATCGGCAGGAGGAGGTCGATCCACTCAGAGGCAGAATGTCGTTCAGGAGAAAGAGGTCTCCTACCAGCCCGAAGGTGTTGATTTTTAGTGAAGGAGTTGAAAAGAGCTCCAAAAGCGGTTGGGCCGAGGTTCAACAGTGAAGGACACTCGGGGAAGAAAGGCATCCCCTTTTTCCTCGATATTCTCAAGGAGAAGCGGATATCACCAAGAAGTTGCCTCGTATGGAGAGTTACGATGGATCCGGGGACCACTTTACGACCATAGCCAGCGTTCGATTCAATTTCATGGATTATTATGATTTCACCGATCTTGCCAAGTGCCACACATTTGTTACGACATTGAGGAAAGATGCGAGGCAGTGGATGGGGACTTTGCCGTCAGATTCAATTTCCTCTTGGACCGAGCTTTGCGATAAGTTCCATGCCCGCTTTGGGAGCAACCGAAGAAGAGGGAAGCCCACTGGTTCATTAGCACAGTCCGTGATTCGCCAACGAGTCCTCGAGTCAATATGTGAAGAGGTTCAGAGAAGCGCTGGTCGTGTCCACCTCAATGATCTTCAGGACGTAGGTTTGTTTCAGAATGGGCTAGATCTAGTAAAGTCTGAGAAGTTGGTGAAGAAGTTGATGTTCAACCATCCGAAGAGCCTGGCAGAAGCTTTTGACAAAGCAGAAGGATATATTGTTGTAGAGGAGGCTATGAATAGCCTGAAACGTCTTTCTTCGGACCAGTTAAAGGATGCAGATGATCCTAAGGCGTATGGCGATCGAGAGAAAGGGGAGGATATAATGATCGGCCGAGGCGCTTCAAGAAATTCAATAACTTCGGCGGCGACGAGAGGTAGTCGTCCACCGCGTCCCGTCTCGAAGGTGAATAAGGTTTACACCAAGTCAAACACGATAGGTTCCGATTTTGGACCGATCGTGAACCAACCATTCTATGAGCCACCTCGTGACCACATCAAGCCAAAAGGTGGAAAATAATCCGAAATATTGTGGCTACCATCAAGTCACCGGTCACGATACTAATGAATGTTGCAATTTGAAAGATTTCGTGAGAGGAATTCAAAACGGTTTCTTGGTTCAAGATGCGTGGTAGGGAGGGACCAACAAGGTCGAGAAAATGCTTGATCGATCGTTCGCATCGCTTAAACGGTCCTACCCTTCCAAAGTATTCCAAATTACCACCGCCAAGGCACGCGTCATTGATGTAATAACCCATGGATTCGGCAGGAAATTGGTAGGGAAGAAGAGGAGAGGATATCTGGATTCGGCCATGTCAGTGGCGGTGCTCCCCCCAAGGCCGAATTTGGACCTTTTCCAGGACCGTTATTTCTTTCACCGATGCGATTATCCTTCTGAGCCTATCGAGCCACACGAGAGGCGTTGGTGATCACAGCCTTGCAGTGGGTTCGGTAGATGTGAAGCGCGTGATGATAGACAACGGGTCTTCAGAGACATTTTATATGCCCATGCTTATCGAGGATGCATCTTGATGGGCGAAAGATAGAGGTCGAGCAGAGGCTCCTTTATACGGCTTTTAGCAACGATCCGGTCGAGTTGCGAGGCACCATGAGCTCCCAAGATCTTCTTCAAGACCCCTCTGTGAAGTAGAAATAATGTAAAATTTTATGTTGTGCATGTAGATTCTACTTACAACGCCATATTGGGAAGGCCTACACCGATGTGACTCTCCAAGCAACTTCCATCCCTTATTTCAAAATCAAGTTCCCCACGGCACATGGAGTCGGAGATGGCGGCGGGGACTTAGATCTGGCCCGATGATGTTATAGAAATGCGGTTATTTCTTCCCAGTGAAATTCAAGAAATGAAACAAACCATGGCAATTGAGATCTAGCCCTTCATTGAAAGCAGCTCGGAGCCATTGATAATTCCTGCAGGAGAGACGGAAGAGATCGAGCTAGTCCCTGAAAAGCCAGAAAAGACAGTGAAGATTGGTTCGGGTCTGCCAGAACCTCTTCGGACAAACCTCATGGAGCTCCTTCGCTGCTATGTGGATATTTTTGCATGGGAACCACAGGACATGCCTGGAGTTAGCCGAAAGATAGCTGAGCACAGACTAGATGTAGATCCCTCGAAAAAGCCAGTTCGGCAGAAAAGGCGGATCTTTGCACCAGAGCGACAGAAGATCATTGATGAGGAGATTGCAAAGTCATAGCTCTCGACTTCATTTATGAAATTGATTACCCGGAATGGATGACGAATGTGGTGTTGGTGCAGAAGCAGAATGGAAAATGGCGGGTTTGCATCGACTACACCGATCTGAATAAAGCTTGTCCGAAGGACTTTTATCCTTTGCCCCATATTGACCAACTCATCGATGCCACTTCGGGGTATGCATTACTAAGCTTTATGGATGCTTTTTCAGGTTACCATCAAATTTCCATGTGCATGGAGGACATTCCGAAGACAATATTCATTACATACCGTTCGGTGTATGCCTATAAGAAGATGACCTTTGGCCTTATAAATGCTGGAGCCACTTACCAGAGAATGATGAACTTCGTCTTCAACAGGCAACTAGGGAGAAACTTGGAGGTTTATGTAGATGACATGATCGTGAAGAGCATGCGGAGTTCGTAAGCATTTGGACGATCTGGAGGAATGCTTCCAGACTGTCCGTCATCACAAATCGGTGAGGCTCAATCCGGCTAAATGCACTTTCGGCCTCGGTGCAGGAAAGTTTCTGGGATATCTGGTCAGTCAGAGGGGCATTGAGGCCAACTCGGAGAAGATCCAGGCCATTCTTGACATGAAGACTCCTCAGTCGTTCAAAGACGTCCAACGTCTGACTGGAAGTATTGCAGCTTTAAGGAGGTTCATGTCCAAATCTGCAGAGAGATGCTTGCCATTCTTCGACACATTGAAAGGGCCGAAGAATGCGAAGACGTTCCAGTGGACTTCGGAGTGTGAAGACGCCTTCCAAGGCATAAAGACATATCTATCTTCTGCTCCTTTATTGGTGAAGCCTACCCCAGCAGACACCTTATATTTGTACCTTGCAGCAAGTTCGTTGGCAGTTGGAGCGAGTCTTTGGTTCGGGAGGTCGATGGGAAGCGAAGATCCGATCTATTATGTCGACCACGCCCCACGAGATGTCAAACCAAAATGCCGAATATTGAAAAATTTGTTTTTTCTTTGATAACTGCTAGTAGAAAGCTTCGGCAATATTTTCAAGGTCGACTCCTGGTCGTCTACACGGATCAGCCATTGAAGAAAGTGATGGGCAAGCTAGAGGTTTCAGGGAGATTAGCAGCATGGACTATGGAGTTGTCCCAATTTTTCATTGAGTATCATCCCCGAACCGCTATCAAAGGTCAGGCCTTGACCGATTTTATGGTGGAATGCTCATTCACCGAAGCGAGCCGAATTCGAAACGACGGTCGAGACATCCGATCGAAAGCGATTGTAGTTCTTCAAATAGGACAGAGTGCATGGACGTTGTATGCAGATGGATCCTCTATAGCGACTGTTAGTGGGGCAGGGATTATATTGACAAGTCCAGAAAGATTCAAGGTGCAGCTAGCAATCAGATTTGGGTTCAAAGCAACAAACAACGAGGCCGAGTATGAAGCCGTGTTAGCAAGAGTTCGACTGGCGAAGAGTCTAGAAGTCCAGAAACTGATCATTTACAGTGACTCTCAGTTGGTCGTCAAACAACTGTCGGGAGATTATGAAGCTTATGGGACCAGGATGATCAAGTATCTGGCAGAATTAAAAGACCGACTTCAGTATTTCGCTTCTTATGAGTTTCAGGGCATAGAGCATAACGACAATTCCATTGTTGATGCACTGTCGAAGCTGGCCACTACGGATGCAGATGTTTTCAACGGATCGGTTTATTTGGAAGTTTTGCAGCAGCCGAGTGTTCAGCATGAAGTGGTGATGTGTATCGAGCGATCTAACTGCTGGATGACTCCCTACATCGAATATTTGACAGATGGCGTCCTTCCTTCGGATCAGATGCTAGCAAAGAAGATCAAGTACAAGAGTGCCAACTTCGTTCTTATTGATGGGGATCTTTATCGAAGGGCATTTTCGTCACCACTATTGAAGTGTTTGGTTCCGTCTGAAGCTGAGTATGCCCTTCAGGAAGTTCATGAAGGCATTTGCGGCGATCACATGGCTGCTAAGTCATTAGCATACAAAGTTCTTCTAAGGGGTACTCATCGCCAACGATCTTCAAGGAAGCTACCGAGTATGTGAAGAAGTGTGAGAAGTGTCAGCTCAACAGTCCGATCCCACATCAGCCACCAGAAGAGCTATACTCGATTCTATCTCCTAGACCCTTTGCTGTCTGAGGGGTTGATATAATGGGTCCATTGCCGAAAGCTAAAGGGCAGGTCAGTTTCGTTATAGTTGCCATTGATTATATGACCAAGTGGGTAGAGGCGAAGCCACTTCGGTTGATAACAGAGCAGGAATGTTTGAAGTTCATGAAAGAGTCCATAATATTTCATTTTGGAATTCCCAAAGTGGTGATATCAGACAATGGGCGCCAGTTCGTGGGATCAAAATTTGAAGGATTTTTTAAGGAGCTGGGGGTTCAGCACAGAAAGACTTTGGTGGCTCATCCACAGTCGAACGGGCAAGTCGAGGTGACCAACAAGACGCTGCTGAACGGGATCAAGCGCAGACTGGATGAATCTAAAGGAAGATGGCCAGAAGAACTGCTCAGCGTGCTATGGGCTTACCGGACTACACCGAGGACCACCACAGGGGATTCACCTTTTCGATTGGCCTATGGTACTGATGCCTTAGTCCTAGTCGAAATCGAATCTCCAAGTCTTCGGGTCAGTCAATTCAAAGAGATCTACAATGACGAAGGACTGAAGGCCAACTTGGATCTGCTAGAAGAAGTCAGAGAGGTAGCTTTGCTCAAATTGGCTGCTTATCAACGAAGAGTAGCCAAACATTAGAACAAAGGGGTCAAACTTCGCAGATTCGAAGTAGGAGACTTCGTCCTCAGAGAAGCCGAAGCATCTACGCCTCAAAACACAGGAAAGTTAATGTTGGGAAGGGCCGTATGAGGTGATCGAAATACCAAAGCCAGGGACTTATCGTTTAAAAGCATTAGATGGATCCGAGATCAAGAACACTTGGCATGCAGGCAGGCTTCAAAAATATTTCCAGTAGAGATCGAGTCAGTTTACTAAGAAGTCTGTACATGATTGTTCACCATCTATAAAAGTTCACTTTTTCACAACTGATCCTCTTCTTATTTGTCCTAAGTTCACAATGGTGTAAGGAGGTATGGTCGGACTCATTGGCCATTCGATGGTAGCCTATCTATTTGTTTGCTGCTCAAATAGTAGACAAATCCTATGTTCCTTTATATTGCTTTTTACCGAGGGGCGGTAAATCAATAGTTCACCAAGTAAGGAGGATTCGGGGTGGACTCACGACCATTCGATGGTAGCCTCTTCTAGGGAGTATCCTTATGGTTTTGTTATACCCTGCGTGGTAGACAAATTCCATGATCCTCTTAATTTTGATTTACCGCGAGTGGTAAACAAAATGCACTGGAGTAAGGAGGTATGGTTGGACTTGCTGGCCATTCGATGGCAGCCTTATTGTCAGGAGTGTCCCTATGAATTTGTGACCCCGTGTGGTAGAAAAATTCCATGATCCTTATATCTTGGTTCCTATATAATTGTTTCACCCCGTGTGGTAGACAAGTTCCATGGTCCTTATATCTTGGTTCTTATATAATTGTTTCACCCCGAGTGGTAAACAAAATTCCGATGGTGCAAAGAGGATCAGCCGAATTCATCTGACACATGACCGATCTCACACTTCGAAAACGATAAGTATACATTACTTTATTTTGTTCAAGTGTTGAGTTCAGTTCATTCAATTCAGTTCATTAAATTCTATCCATTAAATTCAGTTCACTTCATTTCATTCTTAACTGTTATATGCCTTAACTAATTCACAATCTAAGCTCAGTTCATTCAAGTCCATTGGTACTGAATCGTTGACAAGAAACGAAAAACATTATGCAGAAGTCAGGATATAGAAAGTTGAAATTCCATTAAATCTATTCACGACAACCTATTGCATAAAAACATAAATTCCAACATAATTTCAGAACAATAGAAGTCCTGGTAAAAGTTTTTAAAACAAAATCCTTAAACAATTTCCAAAATAACAGAAAATTTCACAAATATTCTTAAATAAAATCCGGGAAAGACAAGAGTATTCACTTCATGCATCATCCTCGCCATCTGAAGAGTCGAGCAAAGTTGGGTCCACCTTAGCTGATATCAACTTTTCCTTGCCACGACTTCGGCAGAGCTCATAGCTTTCAGAATATATCTTCATGATCTCTCCGTTAATCTCATCTGATGTCCGATACTCTTCACAGATCTGCTTGCGAAGGTCATCGGTTAGAGGAGACCCAAGGTCCCGAAGAGCCTTGAGTTCTCGGATTTCTTCTTCAAGCTTCTGACGCTTATTCAGATGACGAGTTTCTTCTAGCTCTAGCTTTTGGATCGTTTTAGTCAAGATCTTAGCATCAGCCTTTAACTCTTTGATCTTCTCCATCCTTATTTCGCTCCTCTGAACCAAATCAACGTTCATCTTGACGATCTCCTCATATTGTGCTTTAGTTAACTTCAGTTCTTCATTGGATGTCTTCACATCTCCTTTGGTTTGGGCCAACTCCTTCCGAAGACCTTCATTTGTGTGAAGAACACTCTCACGATGAGTCTTTTCCCGAGCTAGAGCAGACTTCAGGATGGCATTCTCCTTTCTCATTGTCTCTTCTTGACTTCAGCTTCGATAAACTTTGGACGCTAACGTCCGAACACAGCATTCGCCTACGCATGTCCAACATTATTTGATCAGTTTCAACTGTATAAGTATGAAGATAAATACGGAAATTAAGAAGAGAACCATTTACCTTCGCCAGGTAGCTCATGCCTTCGTTAAGCAAATCCCCGTTAAAACTGTTCCCAAATCGATGGTCATCGGTCTCACGGACGAAAGCGTCAAACAATTGAAAAGGAAAGTTGGCATTAAATCGAGGCCACATGGTTGGAGAGGCCATAGCATCATGCTGAAATTCAGAGGTTGACTGTCTTGGAGGAGAGGGCATGGACTGATTGCGAACTGGCGAGGGATCCACATATATATTTTTCGGAGAGGGAGACCAAACAGGATTAGGTTCGTGGACTGGTGAGGGAACAGAGGATGAACCTGGATGGCTATCTGATGGTTGTTTCCTTTTTCGAGATAAGATGGGGACAGATTCGACCAACTCATCATCAGGCACTTGAATTTCAACTGGGATTATTGGGGGAATGTCAGTCGAAGACGATGGAACTCGAAGCTCATCGGCAGTCAATGGAGTAATCTTTGTTCTTAACTTCTTAACACGGAGGACCTTCGCCCGATCGTGTAGAGGTATGTCAAGTAGGCTTCTCTTAATCGGAACAGATTCAGAAGGTACAGAACTAGGGTTGGATGAAGGGTTCGCTTGTGGAATTGCTTCTGGAATTGTTTCCGGATCGCTCTCAGGATTTGTTTCCGGCCGGGTGGACTTAGATTTTTTGGCGGCTCTTTTTCTTCGACGAGGCCTAAGAGATTCTTCAACAACAATGGGTTCATCAGTTTTGGGCTCGTCATCCCGAAGAGAAACAGTGGGTGGATCGGTAATGAGGGGATCAGCTCGGGGAGATTCTTCAGTCGGAGGCTCTTCACTTGCATCCACGGTTTTCCCAGCCAAGAAGTCTTCCAACTCTTTTACTTCCGAAGAAGTTGGTTTAATCAAAGACACTACAAATAACCATGTATCAGAACCCATGTCACTTAAATATCTCAAAAAACTGTGTTACAAAGTTGTTCGAAACTTACATTTATGGTCATATAACCAAGCTTGCTTAGTCGGTCTAAAACTCCATTCCTTCTGGAGGAATCTTCTTCAAAAATCGCCATTTCCTTCACACGCTCTTGAGGATATCTCCAAAGTCGTGCAGAGATCCGATCGAGAGATAGTCCAATCGGGAAGAGAAGAGATTTGAGTCCCAGTAACAAAAACCATTTTTCGTGCCAACCCTTGTTGCTTGAAGGGGTATCCATCAGGGGTCTCTTCTCAAATCTGGCGTTGGGTCGAGGAGACTGTTTGCTCAACATTTTGAAACCTCGTTCTCGGGATCTACCGGCTGAGAAGAGGGTGAAGAAGATGTCAACAGATGGAGGAATCCCTAGTTCGTGACAGAAGGCAATGAATGCTAGAATGTGGATATAGGAATTAGGAACCAACTGGGCAAATCCCACTCCTATAAACCCTAGGAGGGTAACGACGAAGGCATGGAGGGGTAGGCGAATCCCCTTTTCGAGAAAAGTAACTAGCATGGCGACCCAACCATTCGGTCGATGGTACATGCGTTCTTTGGGAGCAGGAGCCCTTGTTGCGTACATATCCGGAATCTGATAGCGAGTCCGGAGGATACGTATCTCAGCTTCCATAACAGTAGAGGGGGTATTGGCATGAGGAAACTGTTCCCCATCCTTAAAGAAGTCAGTAAATGGCAGAGAAGGTATCGAGGGCGGATTCTTCCCCATGGTTGCTGTGGACTGGGGATTTGAACTCGAACCCTCTTGATCAGGGTTTAGATTAGGGGAAACGGTGTTAATGGGAGTCACTAAGAGAGGAGAAATCTGATTGGTATTCAAGACCACCATCTTTGAGATTTCGCAGAGAGAGGGAAAGAAGTTCTGGAGAGAAGAAGAAAGCTCAAAGGTTCAAAGTTCAAACTGGCAGGTAAAACTGTCAAAATCGGTAAAGTTTATCTTTTATACCGATGATTTACACGATTGTACAAGGCCTAAGCACATTAAATGTTAGTAATGATTTAGAATTTGAATGGGAAGCATCCTGCTACAGGTCCGATATTTATCGACAGGGCCTTTCGATTTGGGCCTCCTTGTCTCTCTCATTTCATCTCATGAACCATAACCGGGTACATTTCGATTACTTCTCATTATGGACCTTTAGTAAAATATCATGGACCATTAATTTATAGTTTTCTATTAAACATTCTGTTCAACAAAAAACTAGGGGGCAATATTGGGTCATGATATTTCCCCTCTTTGGGCCGAGTAAATTGGGCTTACTTATTTAATTAATCTATTGGGCCTTCATTATTGAACCTTGAAAGCCACTGGGCCTACTCACCATATTACTTCTATTTAACCCTATGAAACCGAGTCGGTTCATTGGACTAACCCATTGGATCTTTTAATATCTATTACTTTGACTTGTAATGATGAAAAAGCATGACAGTTGACTAAGACATCTGCCATGCATTAATGTGGATGGAAATATAGCCGTAACGACAAAGATAAACAAAGACCCAAAGGTAGTGGGTATACTGACACTTCGATCGGCCAGAAGAATCCATCATATCGGTATGTCGAGAGGTAGTGGGTGGGTGGCGCGAAAACCCAAAGAGAGAGTACAACATATCAACTAAGTCTTCACAAACAGGTACGTTCACATTCATATTCACACACACACAACTGAGAATGATCATCACTCTCAATACACTAGACATTACATCCTCCATTGTTAACCTTGTGAACACGTATACTGACTCTCACGCCTGAGCTATCCCCCGGCGGTCTAGCCGTCAAGCTTGTGGTGTTTATCGTGTTTACTGTGCAGGATCAGGGCGTCTTACGTGATTGGAACGTTGGAGAAGATCTTGGCGTTAACACTTATTTTGATGGATTTGACCTGAGATTTGTTTCGGACTCAGGATTTGACCCGAGTTGTTTCATTGATTGACAAATAAGGCAAACAGAACACGAAACAGAAGGCCACTTGGACACAACTTGACAAACTACTCTAGCAAGGCTAATAAGCTTCCATGGAAGTTATTAGATCATTACATAAGATAAATAGATAATATATATTATCATGCATCTATCCATAATATAAGTATTAACAACAGTCTCTATTTTAGTGCTGTAAAATAGAGTTGCGGACTAGATTCAGCTCATGAACAACATTTGTGACATTCATTCGAGCTTGTGGCGACTCCACAGAGCATGCAACGCCAATTTTTATAGTTGAAACCAGCCACTCCTCTTTTATGTTTGCACGTATTTCCACTGCTTCGTCCTCTTTGAGAACTAATGGATCCACAATATCTCTCACACGATCCACCGCCAATGCCATGCTTCCAAAATTATGAAGATTAAGGCCTTCACTAAACATGGTATCGGTAGGTCTCTTCCCTGTCATCATCTCTAACAGCATGATCCCAAAACTATAGATGTCTCCGCTTATAGAAATCTCACTTCCAATACCATATTCTGCCATACATAAAAGACAATAATACATGCACTAGAAGAAGCAAAATATCTAAAAACATTGACCAATGCGATGCAATAAATAAAAAAACATTTGATATATTTGAATCATTAGACTCTACGTACCTGGAGCTGCGTATCCAATAGTTCCTCTCAATCCAATTGAACTGGATGGAGTTGCATCTATAGGTTTTGGAAGTAGAAATTTTGCTAGTCCAAAATCTCCAACGTGCGCTACCATGTCACGGTCAAGTAGAATGTTGCTTGGTTTTAGATCGCAATGTATGATGGGATGTTCGCACTGGTGATGAAGATAATCAAGTGCACAAGCCACATCTATGGCAATATTTATTCTTTGAAGGAGGCTAAGTCTATGCAGCTCATTTTGTGCCTCTTGAGTTGGATACAGCCACTGATCTATACTCCCATTGGGCATGAAGTCATACACCAAGGCTTTGAAGTCATTGCCATGAAAATCAATACTAGAGCAAGAAGTTATGATCTTTACAAGATTCCTATGTCGAACATTTCTCAAGGCTTCACACTCGACCAAGAAACTCTTGGAAGCTCCTCGAGATTCAAGGTTTAGTACTTTGACAGCAACAACCACTTCGTTAAGGATTCCTTTATAAACCGAACCAAAACTACCTCTGCCGATCAAATTTTCTAAAGAGAACCCATCAGTTGCTTTGAAGAGCTTATCGTACGATACTCTTAAGAATGACTCCTTCATTGATTCGGACGATTTCTCTATTTTTGTTTTTTTATTCCAACAAAAAAAGAAACACAACACCATAGCTACACAAAGAACTGGGCATATAATAGAGACCACAATTATGATCGTACAAGACCCTTCTTGTCGATTCTTTGGTTCTTTAACTGAGCATTTGCGAAGATGAAGTTCAGGTATTCCCCCACAAAGCTTATCATTCCCAACAACTGATATACCACTTTGATTTGCAAAAATTCCTCTCATTGGTACGTCGCCATCAAAATTGTTAAACGATAAATTCAAGTACTTCATGGAGAATTGCTCAAAAAATCTAGGAATTTTTCCAGACAAGTTGTTATGAGAAAGATTGAGCTTTATGATACCTTTTAATGATATAAACGATGATGGTATGGAACCTTGAAATGTATTCTCCTGAAGGAACAGATTTTCAAGGTTAGTGCAAGTACCAAAGCTACTTGGAATCTCACCAGACAAATCATTCTCAGACACATCCAATAACCCCAAGTTCTTAAGGTTGCCAACCTCTAATGGCAACGATCCAACCAAATGATTCCGGGAAAGATTAAGGGCAATTGATAAAGCTGAGAGACTAAATAGTTGTTTGGGAATTGGGCCACTGAGATTATTTTCAGAAAGTTCTAAGCGTAACAATTTTTGGCAATCTCCAAGACTCGTGGGAATGACCCCATCGAATCGGTTCATGTCCATGTGGAGTTCAAGCAACATGGATAGTTTTCCAATAGAATTTGGAATTGAACCTGAAAACTTATTTCCATATAAAAACAGCTTTTCTATTTTTCGAAGATTGCCAATGGTTGTTGGAATTCTTCCTTTGAATTGATTATCACTTAGATCCAACGTGGTTAAGCCCACAAGATTACCTATTGTTGAAGGGAGACTTCCATATAGTAGATTTTTTCCCAAACTTAGATAGAAGAAATATGTTGATTTGTTGGCCACAAAATTTGGCAGCGAACCCCTTAATTGGTTATTCTCTAGATCCATAACCAACAATTTAGTCCAATTGGCCGCAGAACCAATAAAATTCATTTCATCAAGCTCCCCACTTCCAAAATAATTTCGGGCCAGAAAAATAGATTTTATGATCTTTAGGCCCCCAAAATCAATTGATATTTTTCCACTCAAACTGTTGGTCGACATTTCAAGTATTTGTAGGCTTGAACAATTTGAGAGTGAGGCTGGGAGGGATCCGGTAAACTGATTATCATTTAAATGAAGACTCAGAAGATTAGGAAGCATCAAGCCTATGTTGGGTTGAAGGCTCCCTTGTAATTGATTGTACGCCAAAGATAAATAGCCCAGAGAGGAAAGATTGTAGAGTGAAGGAGGAATCATACCAGACAAGTTATTGCCATCCAAAGCAAAGAAATTCAGAGATTTCAACCGACCGATAGAATCTGGAATGCTCCCCACAAATAGATTCTGAGCAACAGATATCTCTTCAAGTGAGGTAAGATTTCCAACAAAAGATGGGATTGATCCTGTTAGACTGTTGGAGAAAATCTGAAGAGATGTAAGCTTTGACAATGCACTAAGCTCTTCCGGTATTTCGCCAACTAGCATATTGCTACCAACAGCAAGGAACAGGAGTTTAGTGCAGTGGGATATGCTGGCAGGAATTTTTCCTTCAAGGTTGTTAAAGTTGAGGTTAAGAACTTTCAGCCTCGACAAGTGACCGATTTGAGGAGGAATTTCTCCATATAAAGAGTTGTTGTAGATCTGTAAAATGCTAAGGAAGCTCAGATTTCCCACGTACGGAGACAATGTACCTGTTGTTAACTAATCTTGTTACTGCATGTATAGAATTGTCTAGATATATACATGTATAATTCATGAATATGTTAGTACGTAGTGCAATTATAATATGGTGATGAATTAGCTAGCTAGGTACGTACGTACGTGGTATTTTTTGTTTCCAAGTTCACATGTATAATTATTATTTGAGCACTAGAACTAGAAGTAAGTATCTCATACATATAGCCTTGTACTTGACACAGAGAAATAATTTTTCCCTATATCTCGAACGATCAACAGTACCTGCCAACTCCCTGGAAAGAAACTCTAAGATTGTGACTCTTTGGCGGTGACGACCATTACATGTAACACCTTCCCACCGGCAGAAATGGATTGAATCATTCCACGAGCTCAGAGCCCCTTGCGGGTCTTGCAAAATGGAGCGCTTGAAGGCCAGCAGTGCCTGACGGTCTGTTTCATTTCCACGAAATGTTGCTTGGATCGTGCCCATAATACTAAACAAGGAGATGGTTAAAAACAGACATACTATTACATCTTGAACATGACTCATTGTGAAGAAAGTATACTACTTCTAATTAATTTTACTTGATGTGCTCCAGTCCACCTTTCGATTCCAATATATAAATACACCAAGTAGTCCCAATACTAAAGAAAAGTATACTAATTTGTTAAGTATTAATACAAAATTGTTGGTTCCCTTGGGGAAAAATTGTTGTAGGTAATTAAATTGATTGATAGACGTAGTTGTTCAAGTCTTCATTTTCCATGGAAAAATTTAATGGTACACAGCGCCTCATCGGTCTAATCTTTAGACGTCCCTAGTCAATTTTTGTTGAAAAATTGTTGCAAATTTTTATATTAAAATAAAAAGTCAGAACTTTCTTTCTTTCCTTTCTTTTTCATGTACTTCTTTTAAGGCTATGTTTGTTGTAAATTTGACTGATAAGACAAGACTACTTGAAGTAATTTTATAAGTTGATTCATTTCAACAACAAAAAAAAAAAATAGGATTCATATTTTCATATATGGTGAGTCTCTCATCTACACTAAAGAGATCATCTCTCAAGTTTTTTTTAATACATTTTTTCGATAATTGTTTTTATTTTCTCCTTTTATAGGGCTTATTTACCTTTTATGAGATTTTATTTTTATTTTTTTGGATTTTTTTTTCAATCTACGAAGCATTTCTTTTACTAGTTTGAAAGTTTCTCATTCTACGGAGCTTTTTTCATTATCTCTTCATGGCGGAGTTTTGATTTGTGTTAATCGGTAAATACAGATCAATTTAGATTTTGGTGCGGAGTTATCACGACGACTTTGTTGCTTGTGGTACACAATTCTATTTATTTTTGTCTATTTTCTTAGAAATATATATGTTCTCGAGTTTGGCGTTTTAATTTGAGACGGGAAGAGATATTATCTTGACTCGGTATTTTTGTAATTTGATTCATTTATCACAATGAGAATTCTTGTTACAGGGCTTTGTCAAATGAGGTCAATTTTATCCTATAATTAGTCCTTTAATTAATTTTATGAATTATTATTTATTATCATTTTTAAAGTCATTTTATGTCTTATTACATGGGCTTATAAAGAAAAGTGTCATTTCTTTGGGCAAGTGTAGCGTGTTTAAATATAGAGGTTTTGATAGATGGTGTCACCTATTCTTTGGGCAAGTGTTTTCGGTGGGATCTTGGCTCCTTTGACTTTGTACATAATGTTTTTACGATTGTTTCTATTGTTCAAATTACATCTAAATTATTGAATTCTATAAAAAATTTAATAAATATTATATATTTTTTAAGAGGTAAAAAAAATATATCGACCGGTCGCTAGACCGATCCGCGTAGAAGGACCAGGAGAAAAAATATATAATATTAATTTGAAGTTTTAAGTGCAAAAGCCTGTGTAATCTTACTTTTTATAACCATTAGAAATTCTATTATTCATGTTTAGATAAAAGCTGAATTTTTACAAGATAATCAAAATGAAAAAAATTATTTGATAATTAATATCAAATAAAAAACATCTGAATGATAAAATTTTATTATTTTACATCTCCAAAAATTCAAAACAATTGGTAATTTATTTAATATTACTTAATATAATAGTTAATTTTTAAAAAAAAATTGAACTTTATGCTAATGATCATTCGAGAAAAAATCTAACTCAATCTAAAAAATTTCGATTTTTTTGAGAAGGGGGCTTAATATTTCGGTTCTAATATTCGATTCTAAACAAACATGCCCTTAATGAAATACGTTCCTTCTACACATTCTATCCATGAGTATTGTTGGGGACCAATTCATCCAAACGTTACATCAAAGGATAAGCGTTCATACTGCTTTGACTTCGGCACCCGATCTTGAGTTGGCCCTTTGGCTTGTGGGCCTAAAGATGTAGCCTTGTCAATGGGTCTTCGGATGCATATCCTAACATTAATTCGGACCAATAAAGTAAGACTTGAGCTTTACGTTTTATAAAGGTCAGAAAACTATCAAATAACTCCAGCATTTGTTGCAGTGCTTAAATGAGAGCTCGTGGCGAGCCGTAAACTCGGAACCGCAGACATAAGCCTGTATGAAAAGTCTAGTTCGGGGACTGCGGTCGGAAAACAACTCCACATTATCAAAAAAAAAAAAAAAAACTAACAAATGAAACTGAAGTAGCATAACAGCACATTTAATATGCTCTACATATGCTTATTACAGCTTGTACAATGACCCCCTACAATCATTCATTACAGAGTAGTAGTATACATAACCTGCTAAAACTTGAGTCTCTAAATTCTGAAAATGTTCAACTACATGGAAACATTCAGTGCTGTAAAATAGTGTTGCGAATTAAACTCAGATCACGTAAAGCAGTTTGGATACTCATTCGAGCTAGTGGTGCCTCCACGGAGCATGCAACTCCAATTTTTGTAGCTGAAATCATGCACTCCGTCGTGTCTGCAGGTGTTAGTCCTTTTCTATTTTTTTTCGTCTCTTCAAAAATTAACAGATCCACAATATCTTCCACATGGTCTGGCAGTGCCATTTTTGCAAAATTATGAAGATTAAGGCCTTCCTTAAAAATGTCATCGGTAGGTCTTTTTCCTCTAGCAACAAGATCCCAAAACTGTAGACATCTCCACTAGTAGAAATCTCGTTTCCAATACCATACTCTGCCATTAATAAGAATGATCAGAAATTCTAAGCTATGTTTGTTTGCAATTTAGTAGTTATGAAATTCAACTATTTATACTAGTTTAATTCTTATATATAAGCACTTTTTTTATGACAATATCATGAATTATTTTTTTAAGTAGAAATAGTACAATCCACCTATCATTATTGCAAACAAACATGAATATTTTCCAAATATGTGTAAGGTTCTAGGAATGGCCATCAATGGTTACCTAAACCAGTTTTAGAAACATAGTTTTATAATGCATACCTGGAGCTGCATATCCAATAGTTCCTCGTAATCCAATTGAAATGCTTTGAGTTGCATCAGGATAAAGAAATTTCGCAATCCCAAAATCTCCAACACGAGCAACCATATCACCATCAAGTAGAATGTTACTTGGTTTTAGATCACAATGTATGATGGGTTTTTCACAGTAGTAATGAAGATAATCAAGTGCACAAGCCACATCTATGACAATATCTATTCTTTGAAGAAGCCCAAGTCTATGCAGCCTATCCTTCTCATTTTTTGCCTCTGGTCTCGAATGTAACCACTTGTCTAGATTCCCATTAGGCATGAAGTCATAAACTAAAGCTTTGAAGTCATTACCTTGTAAATCAACACCGGAGCAAGAACTAATGATCTTCAATATATTCCGGTGTCTAACACTTCTCAAGGCTTCACACTCGTTCATATAACTTTTCGAAACTCCTTGAGATTGAAGGTTTAGTACTTTAACAGCAACAACCACTTCATCCACTTCAAGAATTCCTTTGTAAACAATCCCGAAACTACCCTTGCCAACGACATTCTCTAAAGAGAACCCACTAGTTGCTTTAAGTAGCTTTTGGTAAGACAGTCTTAAGAATGGTTCCTTCTGCAATTGTCCATATGACTTTATTTTTCTAGCTTGTTTACGTCGACAAAACAAGAACCACAACATTGTAGTTACAGATAGAAGTGTGCATATAGTGGAGATCACAATTATAACTGCACGAGTCCTTCCTCGATGTCTGTTTGATTCTTTGGTCAAGCATTTGTCTAGGTGCAGTTCATGAATTCCCCCACAAAGCTTATTGTTCCCAACAACTGATATTGCACTTTGATTTGCAAAAACTCCTCTCATTGGTACCTCGCCCTCAAAATTGTTGAAAGACAAATTTAGGTGAGTCATGTTGAGTTCCTCAAAAAAAATCGGAATTTTTCCAGACAAGTTGTTATGAGAAAGATCAAGGTTTGTGAGACCTTTTAAAGAACTCAATGATGATGGGATAGAACCCTGAAAATTATTTTCCGTAAGGAATAGATTTTGAAGGCTACCGAAACTACCCAGACCACTCGGAATTTCACCAGATAAATCATTCCTAGACAAATCCAAAGTCCCCAAGTTTTGAAGGCTGCCACCATCTAACAGTAAAGATCCATTCAAATGATTTACAGACAAATTTAGTAAAATCGATAGAGCTGGAAGTCTGAATAGTTGTTTGGGAATGGAGCCACTTAGGTTATTTTGAGAAATTTCCAAGAACAACAAACTTTTGCAATTTACAATACTTTCAGGAATAATGTCTTCTAATCTGTTCATATTCATGTAGAGTTCAATCAACAATGACATATTCCCAATAGAAATTGGAATTGTTCCTGAATTTATTCTTGTAAAGATGTAATCTTTGTAGTTTTGCAAGATTGCCAATACTAGCGGGAATAGTGTCTGTGAATTGATTATCAAATAAAGCCAATGTGGTTAGGCCTACCAGATTATCTATGGTTGGCGGGACTGTTCCGTACAATTGATTCTCTCCAAAGTCAAGAAATGTGAGTTCAGATGAAAGGTTGCCTACAAAATTTGGTAATGACCCTCTTAATTTGTTAGCCTCAAGGGTAAAAAACTTCAATTTGCTGCAATTAGCTGCAGAACCAATGAAATTCATTTCATCAGTTTCGCCGCTTCCCAAATTATTTTGTTGCAAATTTATGATGTTTATATTCTCTAGACGTCCAAAATCAATAGCTAATTTCCCATCAAAATTGTTATTACTCAGTTGAAATATTTCTAGATTTGAACAATTTGAAAAGGAAATTGGAATGGATCCTGTAAACTGATTATTTGTTAGCTGAATGTGTTGAAGATGAGGAAACATAGAGCCTATGCTAGATGGAAGAGTACCATATAGTGGATTTTCATCCATAGTTAAAACAGTCAGCAAGGACAGATTATAAAGCGAAGGAGGGATCATACCGGACAAGTTATTGAAACCCAAGGTAAGAATGTTTAGGTTAGTCAACTGACCGATAGAATCTGGAATGCTGCCTGAAAATAGATTTTGTGCGAGGCTTACAGTTTGCAGCAACGTCATATTTACAAGGAAATGAGGGATCGGTCCGGTGAACTTGTTGTGGTCAATTATAAGAACGGTGAGCCCTGACAATGAGCCGAGCTCAGTAGGAATTTTGCCAGACAGGTTATTGTGAGAAACGCCGAGGACTGTGAGGTTGGAGCAACGGGATATGTTGGCTGGAAATTCACCTTCAAAATTGTTATAGTTCAGGTTAAGAGCTTTAAGCCTGAACAAGTAACCAAGTTGAGGAGGAATTTCACCATATAAAGAGTTGTTTAGTAGTTGTAGAACCCGAAGGAAGCTCAGATTTCCCACAAATGGAGACAATGGACCTGCCAAGCCTCTAGACATAATGTCTAATCTTGCCACTCTTTGGTGGCGACGGCCACATGTAACACCTTCCCACCGGCAGAAATGGATTGAATCATTCCACGAGCTCAGAGCCCCTTGCGGGTCTTGCAAAATGGAGCGCTTGAAGGCCAGCAATGCCAAACGATCGGTGTCATTTCCATTGAATGTTGCATGAATAGTACTGAACAAGGAGATGCTTAAAAGAAGACGTACTAATAAATCTTGGACATGAATCATAGTGAACAATATATATACTACCATCAAAGTATAAAAGTTTTCACTTATTGCTTCATTTTGATGTCGTCGTCGTCTATGTTCTACAACCTGTATGCAAATAATCTATAGAAAAGATGAACAACCGACCCAGCTTTTAATAGTAATTAAAGGGGAGTGACATCAACTGATGGCTATAAATAAGCATTAAAGAAACTGATGGCTAGTTGCGTGTACTAAGTACTAACTAGTAAAGAAACATATGGTCACGTAGGTAGTGACATCAACTGATGGCTATAAATAAGCAGTCTTGAATTCTTGATATGTATGTAGATGCACCCATTATTTCCTCAATTGAGAATACATTGATAGAATTTTTTGAAAAAAAATAAACACAAAATTAATTAATAAACAAAATATATTGGTTATTAATGTAGATCTTCAAAATTATATATTGGTTATTAATGTTTCAAAAATAAAAGAAATCATGTCCCTTTCAATAATTAATGGCCATATATCGATCGAGGTCTAAGTTATTTCATGAAAGATATGTTGATGCATAAATAAAAACATATCTATTTTCAGAACATTATCTTCACAAAAAAATATAAAATGTACAAATTATATTAAAAAAGTATTTTTCTTAAACTTAAAACATAGGCTGGGAGAGCATCAAGCTAGCCTAGGCTGGGCAGAAGACTACATACCTAGTAGTTGAGTGCTCATCAAATGTAAGACGACCAAAGGGGAAAGATTATAAACTAAAGGAGTATCATACCGGCCAGACATGCACTTTATTGTGACCTATAGCAATTGATCATCAAGTACCAACAGATTCTTCAACAGGCCGGACGATAGAATTTGAAGGAATTTCACCATGAAAAGTGTTGTTAGAGATCTTTAGAAGCCGAAGGAAGCTCATTTACGGTTTCCCACATATGGAACTGCCAAGCCTCTGGATCATGTAATTAAGGACGACTAATGCGGTGGTGACGACCGCCACATGTAACACCTTCCGATTGGCAGAAGTGGAATGAATCATTCCACGAGCTCAGAGCCCTTAAATTTGCGGGTCTTGTCTGAAGGCGTGGCCAGCAGAGAGCAGATCCTCTATCACAAATTGTCTTCATCTCATGTCCTCTCACTTAAATCTTGTGTGCATATCCCTTTTATTTAATTTTAGAATTAATTAGTGTTAAGTAAGAGAGTATGTGTCAAGATTTAAGTGAAAAACTGAGGAACAGAGAGAATTTGAGAACAGATCAATCTGGTTTCACCAACAGTGTTTTGATAGCTAGCAAGCATAACTCCAAAATTGATTCCGTAATCCAAATTCCAGCTATCTAGCTTGGAAAAGACTCTGATCTTCATGCTACCTACCTTGGAAAAAATTGACTCTGATTAATTAGGATAATTAACATATTAAGTGGTGGTCTCCATTGAAAGTATTTTCCACACAATTGTATGACAGCATGCATGCTTTATGACTTGGAAAACACGTACGTACGTCTTGAAATAACTGCAGAAATTAAAACAATCGATCTGCAGCCTAGAAATTCTTAAGGAGTCAAATATATCATTGTGGAAAAGTGGGAAGATTATATATGTATATAGGCTTAAATACACTTTTTTCCATTCTATTAATCAGGGGTCCGTGGTTTATAAATGCATCGCCGACTGAACTACAATTTTTTTACAAACCGTTATAAATTCTGTTAAATTATTTGACTTTGGACGGAAAAATTACATGAGCTGGCATGTGAGAGAGAAAACCTATGGCATGCCTAGATGGAAACTTGTATAAATTTAATGCTAAATTAATCAAAATCAAATAAATAAAATAAAATAATCCGTTCGAAATAAAAGTATAATAAAAATAATTTTTTAAAATTTATTTTAATCATTAATATTTGTTTGGTATGGTAAAACTTTTGGTATGCATACAAATTAAAAAATCTTTTTTCTCAGTATGGTATAATTTTAAATAAATTATATAAATTACACATAAATATGTAATTTTCTTTTAATTTAAATAACTCATTAAATTCATTAATTTAATTAAGCTCTCTTTAAATAAAACTAAAATTAATAATATAACATATAAATGTCTAACATATAAAATTAATTTTTGTCATAATACCCTCAACATTAATAATGAAAAATTATTAGTATTTTTTCTTTGATAAATTTGTCTTTTATTGTATTAAGATATATTACATATATTTTCAAAAGTATTTTCATAATACTAGCTGTGGATCTCATATATATATATATATATATATATATATATATATATATATATATATATATATATTATTGTTGGCCTCATACTTCATATACTATATAGACGATATAAAATTTATCTCAAATTTTGAACGGTCCAAATAATTTATTTAATAAAGGAGAAATTTAAAATCGTATTTTATTAGATAGATCAGAAAAAGGCCGCGTGTTATTACACTAGTCAAAGTGGAGCCAAAATGCGTTTCCAGCGCAGATATTATTTGTTCTTTGTTTCTCTCTCCTATCTCTATCTCTAACATCCGCTCCCAGCAAAAAGCGTCCAATCCTTCTTTTTCCCTTTCTTTTTTCCTTCCCATTTTCCACACACAGATAATATATATATATATATATATATATATATATATATACACACACACACACAGATAACTTCTTGCGCCATAAATAAATTAAACCCTCCCTCTCATCAATCAACTCTATCTGAGTTACTTACTTTAAGGTATGTATTAATGTTTTGTTGAAATGGGTTTCATTGAACACCGAATCAAAGTTCAGATCCGTATATAGTGAATTTATACTTGTATGTTGCTATTTGATTCAACTATTTCTGTTTAGATGACCAATTGTTATGGAAATGTTTGTGGCTTTGAGTTTGTTTTCTGTTTTGTGCTTAAAGTTTTCAGAGAAGCTCAAGAGTATTTTGGATTGGAGTTGAATTTGAGCTAAAAAAGGCAGCAGTTAGGGTAATTGGTTTGGTTGGTAGTGAAAGTAAGGAAATTTAGAACGTTTATATCAGATCTAAGGCAAAGATATGTCTTTTATTGGCACACAACAGAAATGTAAGGCCTGTGAGAAGACAGTTTATCCAATGGAGCTGTTGTCTGCAGATGGAGTTGATTTTCACAAGTCATGCTTCAAGTGCTCTCATTGCAAAGGAACTCTCAAGGTAATCATCCTATTTAGTTGCTCTTTCTTCAGTTTTTTTTTATTATGGATTTTAATGTTTGTCCTCATCTCAAGCTTTTTTGGTTGATTTATTCACTGTAAATTAAATGATAACACTCCATTCTTTTACAAAACTCTCAGGAAACTTTTATAATAATAATTATAATAATGAATTTTCTGTATTTATAGAATGATAAAATTTGTGTATAATGACATAGATAAGCTGAGGGGCACTTATTTGGTTTCACCATTGACACTGTTTATTTATACCTGCAAAACAAGATTTTCAAAGGGTATTATTTGAAATAAACCACTATAGTGCATTGATAATGGAAGAGAATAGAGATCCCTTAACTTCAGGAGCTATTCATTTAAGAGTTCATATATGTGTATCAGTCAGCTAGTTTTGTGAGTACATGTTGTGATTTTACTCTATTGAGCTGATTATGTTCATATGTTGGGAAAGGCAAAGAACGCGGTGTTGTGATGGTGGTAGTAGGAGTAGCTGCATTTCCTTTGCAGTTTGTGGTGTCAGTGCAGATTATTTGGCCTTTTTGATTTTGGTATTATGGATTCTATAGTAATGGTCCTAATGGCATGGTGGAGGAGGCATAGTAGTTGTCTAGGTGGCCCAGGCTGTGGCAGAAGTAATGGTGGTATTCTAGATGTCATGGTTTATTTGCAGTATACCGGCACTGACAATGACTATTGTTACATTATCACTGCATATGGTGTTGTGTGGTAATGATATGTTAGTAAACATGATGGCTGTGAGTTTTGAAAGTGTTGTGTTCTTTGTACTTTTATCTTCTTAAGTTTGAGAACTCAATTCCACCACAAGGGGTGGGAGAAATGACAGAGGACTTAAGGGATAACCTCTAGGGTTCGCTGGTTCCAATCCCAATTACCTATAAAAAACAAACTCCACTTTCTCTGAAAATATTTTGTATGAATTAGGTGCTTTCAACCCAGTTAATGTCTGAATGAAGATATAAGAATCTCCATATTTTTTCATTTGGAAACAAGAGAATTTAAAATTGAGATCTCAACTCTCTGAGTTGGTCTGGACTTTTACTACAACATAATTGTTGTGTCTGTGATGTCTGTAAATTTTTTAAGCTAATCTTTATTATTTTGTTTCCTTTACAGCTGAGCAACTACTCCTCTATGGAAGGCGTTCTGTACTGCAAGCCTCACTTTGAGCAGCTTTTCAAGGAGTCAGGAAATTTCAACAAGAACTTTCAGTCACGTAAGTCTTGTCAATCTTCATAATATTTGATATTTTTGCATATCGGTATTAATTGTTTAATTTGTAATTCATTTCATTTTCTATCAGCTGCAAAGTTAGCTGACAAGATAACCCCAGAGCTGGTAAATTCTCCCCACAAGTACTACATGTTCCTGTATTTGAAAATTTGAAATGTTTTTCTTGATCTATGCAACCTCATGTTATCTTTGATTGTATGGGTTTCCAGACAAGGTCACCTAGCAAAGCTGCTGGCATGTTTTCTGGGACACAAGAAAAATGCGCTACTTGCGGTAAAACAGCTTATCCACTGGAGAAGGTATTCATCTAAGTTATTTAAAGGGCATTATTTACAATACAGTGTTGATGAAGTAAATGTAATTTTATTTGTGCCCTAATCTCTATCGACATGCATTCTAGTTCTAGTCTTTTACATAGCAATGTTGTAATTCAATTAGAAGTTTTTGTGTCCTGTCTCTATTTTTTACTGATCCCCCAATATCTTAGGATGTGAAATATAGCCTCAAGTGCTTACTAGGATTGGCACCTATTAATCATTACTTCTGTATAAGTAGCCTTTTATAGTCTATAGAAATTTCATCATCCAAGGAGCTTATTGGAAAGTGGAAACACATCCCTTTTCGTACAATATTTGTGCATAAAATCCATAACACCCTTGAGTTGTACTTTTGTTCGAGTTAATTTACATTTAATCTTGTATGAACATAATATCAAATTGGGATACCGTCAAGAACTTTATGGAGTATATCAGTTATTCAACACAATTTAATAATTTTTTTAATCCCAAACTTGTGGGGGTAGGTTGAAAACAAATCCAGATTATCGAATATGTAAACGTAAAGCAAAAAGGAAGAGAAAAGAAAAATATAAAACAAAATATAAGAAAAGGATAAAATAAAGTAATTTAAACTAAAAGAATAGAAATGAAAGGTTATAGATAGAATAAAAACATAAGCACATTATATAATATATATAGAGGTAAAAAAATAGAGATACACTAAAAGTTACACGACGATCGTATAGATTTCATTCTACGATCGTTATCCAGATAGAGAGTGAATTCACTCTACTATAAGCATAGTAGAGTGAATTCACAAATCGAGTGACTACTCTCTGACCGTATGAAATCACTTTACACACTTTTAAAGTTACACACACACACCTCCATATTTCCCATATATATATATATATATACACACACCACACACAACACTCAAATCTAAGAGACATTTCTCGATTCTATTTTAGAGATTCAAACTTTCTTCAAATTGATCTCTTCAAAATCCAAGTCATGTTCTTAGTTATATTCCACTCCTTCAATTCTCTTTGTACAACTTTCTCCTTGGTCTCCCTCTTCTTATATCTTTCTTTTTACACATTTTTCCTCTTGTCACTGGTGCATCTACATGCCAACACTTGGTAGAAGCAAACCATCTCAATCGATGTTCACTTATCTTCTCCTTAATTGATGCCACCCTGACCTTCTCTTGAATATCCCCATTTCTAATCCAATCTCCAATTGTTTACTCATACGTCCTCCATAACATTCTCATATCAGCAACTCCCACCTTATGCACTTCATGGTTGTGCAGGTTCCATACACCGTTACTAGCTTCACCATTGTCTTGTAAAAAAAAGTTCTCCTCTCTTATGCAAATTGATCCCAAGTAAATACATTCTTCTTGGACATCTCTTGCCTCGACATATTCACATGTCTGCATCTCTTTCTTCTTACATTGCTGAACTCAGATTTATCAATTGCGTACACTTGGATATTTTGAGATGGATTCCAAGGGATAACATTTACGCGTCACATGAAAAACTCCTTTGGCGAAATAGGATGGATTGTTGATATGGCTTGATGTGTTAATTTTGAAGAATGAATAGTTTTACTATAAGGTTGTCTTAGCAGAGACATTGCCGTGTTAGGATATTGTTCATAAGTGGGGCTCAAAGTGAATGATTCTTGAAATTTAGTAGTTGACTCTTATCAATTCATAAACCATCATTCAACTAAAGCTTGATAGGGCTCCATCTCTCACTATCTCGCATCCCCGTTTCTTGTAGTTTTGTCCCTTTTCTTTAAGTATGCAGGTCGAGAACCAATTTGTTTTCTTAGCTTCAAATATCTTCTCTCTTTTTCCTCTGTGATCTAAGAGTGGGTTGTAGTCACTGCTTTGGTAACAACGCCCTCAAGTATGAGCTGATTGTTGTTCAGAACTTAAGTGGGTTATTCTAAGATTTGGAGTAACATTTTGATAGATTTGCTGCAGGACCTGTGAATATTTAGCATGAGTCTGAAATGACCTTGATTGGGAGCTTTAGTAGCTTGAAGTTCAGTAGTTAGGCCTGCTTTGCAATCCTAGTTTTTCCAAAGGGTATTTTTTCTAAGGGTATTTTTGTAATTTCGGGTTGAAATCTAGAAGGATTATGAAAAGCCAAGGATATTGAGAACAGAAATGTCTGTCTAACTGTTGCTACAATTAGGTGAATGTCCAGCACACACCAGACATTATTGTTTGATAAACTACTGTTTATTTGTTACTCATGTGCGGTGGGCCAGTGGCTCATTATCTAAAGAATTGGGGTTTGTTTATGAAAAATATCAGGTGACTGTGGAAAACCAATCTTATCACAAGACATGCTTCAAGTGCTCTCATGGTGGATGCTCCATAACTCCATCAAATTATGCAGCCCTTGAAGGCATTTTGTATTGCAAGCATCATTTTTCCCAGCTTTTCAAGGAAAAAGGCAGCTACAACCATCTTCTTAAGTCTGCATCAATCAAGCGCCCAGCAACCTCTGTTCCTGAAGCTTGAGCCCGGTTTTTTTTTTCATCATCCCGTCTATTTATAAGGGACTCACTTTCTTTGAGTGTGTTTTTCTCTTGATTCCTCTTTGATCTCCGTAATGGTAACCTGACTGATTTTGGTTTTGATCTTATTTCTGCCATTTGTTGTTTGATTTATTTATGGGATGAACATAATCCCAAAGTTGTGAAATGACTTCTTGCTTGTGGAGAGGAGTTAACTAGGCTTTTTTTCTTTTCCCCACTATTGCTAATGTTCATACATTTGAGAAAAGAAATGACTTGTAGCCTTGGTGGTCATTGACTTGTTGTAGTTATAATCATGTGATGCTCCCCTATTCCAAAATTAGAGATAAATTTTTATTTTAAAAATTAAAAATTCCTAACATATTATTACATACATATTAATAGGAGTGTAAATGAATCGAGTCGAGCTCACTTTTTGAATTATTCAATTTTGGTTCATAAAATTTATCGAGGTTTGATTGAGGTTCGTTTTGCTACCGAGTCAAGCACAATTTTAAATTGAACCGAATAATTTAAATTTTTTGAGTGAATATAATCCAAGTATTCCGTTTCACAACATAATTAAGCTTCACAAGCCAAGCCTCAGTTCCTTGTTCTGTTTTGAAGCATTGAAAATTACAGATCTAGCAATATTAGTGCAGTGGGCCACAGACATTTAATTAAAAATATTACATTAGAATGTTTGGTAACATAATGAAAGTGTCAAAATATATTTACAATATAATGATTTATTTTACAAATTATTTGTTATATGTATGATATTCTCAGAGGCCTATTTAGATATTTAGGAGGTTCCTATAATAAGATAGTATAAATGAAAAACAACAGCATAATATTTACAGATGATTCAGATCCTCAAAATACTGTAATAATATACAATAGCCACAAATCATAGTCAAAGCTAGGTATAAATTTACACTTATTTTCCATAGCCAGACAGATCCTTCAAGAACAGAAACTGGGAATAATAGCTACCCATGCAAAATATTGGTAGATATGCAGAGCTTCAATGTTTCAAAATTCAAATCCTTCAGATTAACATAAATCACCTTCATCAATGTATATACCGGAGATTAAGTTGAACCTCTTTACATGTATATATAATGAGTATATACATACTATATACATAGATGGAGCAGACATCCATGGTCTGAGGGAAAACATCATCTGGCTATGATAGTAATACCTTCCACCTAAAAGATCTCTTGTAGGTTTGTGCTTCTGGGGTAATACTCTGTATTGAAATAAATGGGGTTCGGAATCTTGAAAACGCGGGATCCCAAAAATGGGACTGTTAAAGCATCCATCTGGCTGCTAATCACAGCCCTAACACGGAAGCCCTGTCGTTCCAATATATTCCTTCTTCTGGAGAGATATTCGCTGCTACCCATTGTCAATTCTTCGTCTGATCTGCATCAGTTAAAAGTCATTTGACTAACTGTACAGGGAGACATCATATTCGAAACTATAACTGTATATTCGGGTATAGCGATGGTATAACTGTAACAACAATATATTGCTGTCTGATAGTAAATAGGTTATTGGTTGAATAGACCCAAAAAACCATCTGGTAAAGTTTTGTGTTTGTGTGACAGGCATTAATGATAATGATAGCTCATATGTATGCATAAAAGTAGATAAGAAGAAAACTAAAAGATAATGACAAGATAATGTTTTTTCTATTATCCAAAGACACAATTTACCATTCTCCTTAATCTGTACAAACAGGAATTTAAAGAAAAAAATAATACCGGACTCGAGTCAAACCCAAACACTTCACGTAAAATAATGAACTTCAGTTACACAAAATAAGAAACTGGAGTCAGTATAGCAAATTAAATAGAGATCTATTTGAGAGACCATGAGAAAATGCAGAATGAAAACAAACATAAATGTGTCATCATTATACATTTTAGGTAAAATCTAATTGTGATTGATTTCATGCCATAAAGTTCCAAACATATCAACAAAATATTCATTTCACAGTATCCAATTTGGTATCATTTGAGACCTCTAACATTACCAATGCAATAAACACTACTGAATTCTCATTTCAATTTTCACAGAAAAAACAGCTATTTGCATCTTAATTATCACAGAAGTGATCAGAGGAATATATAGTATCAGTATAATGGAAGAACACAGCTTTTCCAGGAAACAGTCAGCAGAAACTATATAAAGAGCAGGACCGTAACTATTAATTGCTAGATTTTGCTTTACATAGTCGTGTGAAACGTAAAATGCTAATGTTCATCTTGACTAATAATTTCCATCAAAATGTTAAAATTTCAAATGTCCACGTACTCAGACATTAGGTTGAACTAATATTGCAGTAAAATATTAGTAGCATTAACATGTTACTTCATCGGGCTATTGAGTTAAAACCCTGCAGCATCTGCAATAGAATTGCTAGATTTCTAAAGAAGGCAATTGCTTTGTGCAGTCAATGGACTTCCTAGGAGTACAGATGAAAATGCTGAGGATTTCCTCGTGGAATTTATTAAGTTGAACTTAAAACAAACTAATGGTTACTGGCTTGCCACTAGGGTTGCAGATGATTGGAAGAGATCGGAGCAGGAATAATTGTCCAAAAAGACTCAAGATGTGATATTGAGAAACAATTGGAGATGAATGGAAGTTGAATATTTTCTAATGACAAGTTGGCATAAGTTATATCTGAACAATAAACAGTATAAACGAGTCCACATCTAAAGAAACTTTGTCAAGCACTAAGGCAGACAATTACTGACTGGATTTATTCTTTTATGATTTATCAGTTTTTAATTTTGAGATATGCCATGATTGATCAGGAAAGAAAATCTAAGCATCCTCTATTTCCTAGAGGAAAATAAATCATTTAAGCATCTCCAAGGGAATTGAAGAGCTGACAAATGAAAAGTTGCAATAACTGTAAGGATATAATATCCAATATGCCACGAAAACAAACATAATAGAGAACAAAATGAACTGTACTGTTAATTAGCAGGGAAAAAAAGGACCATACTCTACCTCAAAATTAATGAAGACCAATTACCATATCCCGCTGAAATGAGGTGCTCCAAGGTGGTATTCCGTAGTTCTTCAGGCTTCCTTGAGAATAAAATCAATGGCCATCCACGAACATGCAATTTCATGTATAGTTGTAGGGAGAACATGCGTTTTAGATGTATTGCCTCTTCAGCACAATCACTACAAATGTATTGCCTGAATCTGTCACATAATAATGACTAATGAGCAGAACACTTTTATGATTAGGCAATATATTAACTCATAGAGAGTTTGGCTAAATCCCTCAAACTTTGATATCAATGGGGAGAGAAAGCTTAGTTAACAAAACAGCAATCTAGATATGCACACATCTCTCTGTGCTCTGTAGCACGCACAAATGATCCATGTATCAAAGCAAGAACTGATAAAAAAACATCAAAGCATATCCTTTATTTTACTGCTTCACATATATTGTCAACATGTAGAACAATTTTATCTGGAGAAGGAACCGATTGTAAAGTTAGCTGATTGCATTTAAGGATCTACCTAAACGATCATTGTTACTATTCTCATTTCCCAGGGAAAGCATTTTCCAGAGGAAAACATCAGACAATAAAAAAAAAAATTAAAAAACATATAGTATGCAAGGCAGAAAAGAGCATTGGTAGCAGTAGTTGAAATATAGGTCAGGCAAGGCAATATCTTCCTTTCTTGTACTAAATTATTAAAAATAGGGTACTACAGAGACAAATGCAGAATCGATTAAACACAAAAAAAACTATGACCTTCCTTCAGCGCACACTTTAGCATAACCAACGAACTAGTACTTGATAACCATCACATATTTAAAAACTCCTAATCAAGATGGATACCTAATATCTGACGCAAGTCAAAACATAGACCATTTTTTAGACACACCAAGGTTTTCTTCCGAAACATATGAAACTCCGAGTAAAGCCAGAAATCTGAGATATGAACCAAGACATAAGTAGAAACATTGGCAACTGAATAAGGGCTTAAAGTGATGTTAGAAAGAAATTACCGGGGTTGCGAGGAATTGGCATAATGTGAATCTGAAGCAATGAAGTC
Organism: Panax quinquefolius; assembly: GCA_020205615.1. Taxonomy (NCBI): domain Eukaryota; kingdom Viridiplantae; phylum Streptophyta; class Magnoliopsida; order Apiales; family Araliaceae; genus Panax; species Panax quinquefolius. The sequence goes on along the minus strand of CM035167.1, from coordinate 135,570,222 downwards.
ATCAACATCCATTAAGACCACATCAAGACCGTCAGCAAGCGGTCTTGAACTGTTAAAGTAATTTTCAGCCAACAATGCTGTTAAATTTAAATCTCTCATATATTGACCTTCTTTGATGTACTGAACAGCAACATGCTTGCAAATTGCAGGAACAGAATCTGGATCCAAGCTGTTGAGCTCTGCATGTGAAGCAAAAATCTTGCAATGATTATAATCATCACTAGATTTCCACAGCTCAACAACTCCAGCACTCTTACTTTGACAGGACTGTAACATTACAGTTAATGCCATCAATATGGTGATTAGTAGAACCCCAACGGATACAAGTGCAGCAACAAGGATTGCCGCAGCAAAAGATGTCATATAAATTCCTGCCTCTACTGTATAACGGCTTCCTATCTCTGCACAACTCAAGAAGAACAAGACTAAAGGTTATACATAAATCCAAAATGGCATCACTATGGCATTAAATACATGAAAGAATAATATCCATGTTGACCGAATGGAAGATTAACAGCGGGAAAAGCATAAATAGTTTGTCTTGCTAACGTATCATATTACAATAATCAATAGATCCAGTGGTGAGACCTTACATCCATTCCGCAACCTTTCTGTAGACTGATATATGACAAGGAATACCCCCCCCCCCCCCTCTATCCCATTTTGGTTGACCTCTCTCTTTTGCCAGGATGCCTCATATTAATTTAGCGTAATGCCTTTTTGTTTCAATTTGACTAAATTACACTTACGTTTGAAAAGTTAAAAAGAGAGTTTCACATGCGTGGGTCTATTACATATATCAATGCATTCCATTAAGGGTATATTGTAAAAAAAAAATTCACATGTCTCCTTGTTCATGTACTTGGTGCCAAATGTAGTTTATTAAGTAGAATGGGATGGGAGAGAGTATCAATTTGATGAATGAGTTCAAAATATACATTCAGTTCTGAAAATATTTTTTTGGTTAGTGCACCACAATTAGCAAGCACAACATAATCTACTTACGATTAGAAAGAAAATATGAAAAAGTATGTACCGGAACCTCCTCTACTTGAGATACTTTGAGTAGAGCTTTCCCGCTCCATTTGATGGCCATAGGCTGACATTTTAATAAGTCTAATCAGAAATATGGTAACAAGTACACCCTAAAAAATGATCCACAAGATAACTTGCAGATGATAGAATGACACCTGCAAACGATAAAAATCACCTCTTGTAACTTCCACCATCTATGTTAATTTCGTAACAATATACACGCAAATAGCATGTCAATTTAATCACCCAGAAAAATAAATCTTCCATAGTTAGCTGAAGCTTCATCACCATGCTATCGGGCTATGACAATCACGTATCAACTCTGTTTCCTATATATGAAAAATAATACAGGTCAACCTGAGGAATCCTTTTTGACCCATTTATGGTCTAGACATTTCCAAACACTTGTTTTATGCTAAAATTTCAATAGCCAATTAATTAAACAATATTTTAACCATCTGATCATCCATTTTTAACATATTTAAGTAAACTTTTGAAATTGAATCCACAAAATTGTCAACTATCAGATGATCACAATTGAATTAGTTTTATTAGGTTACTATTTAGACAGTAGATTCTTTCCATATTTCTGCTCAGTCATCTTAATTCTTAAAGCATAATTACAAAGTTGGCACTGACACATAACAGTGACAAACACAATCAACAAAAAGCAATGATTCTAAACTCGATAAATCATATATACAAACAATCAACAAAATTGACAATGATTCTAAGCTCGATAAATCATATATACAATAGAGAGAGGGAGAGAGGGAGTTTACCTGGGGAGGATATTGGTTGAGTTTGTTTAAAAGATAATCAAGGTCCGCAATGACTACAAATTTGGACAAGTTGTCACCATTTTCTCTCTCTTGATTTTTTCGACTGGGGGTGATATTCTTCTTCATATTGTTATGATTGAGGGACTTTGGAGTCATTGATCTAAAATAGAAGGGCAATATGGTCCAAATGGAAAAATGATTCACCATCACCCAATCAGGAACTTTGACAAAATCCCACTGACCAGCTAGGCGGATCGAGAAACTATGTGGCGCCAATCAGCTTAGGACTCCATCTCCAAAATCCAAATCCCACAGCTAGCCAGCCTGGGCCCATAATATTAAATTTTAAATACATATGATTCCATTGAAATATTACTATTATTTTAATTATATTTTAGTGGACCTGCTTCCCTGAGGCACACGTTAAGAAAAAAAATTTTTTTTAATAATAATTTTTTTTTGTTCCACAAAGTGTTACGTTTAATTTTAATTTATAATAAATTTTAATGATATATTTATTTAAGAGAGTCGTCTCATTTTTTGGCATTATAATAAATTTCAATGATATATTTATTTAAGAGATGATTATATGAATGATTATAGGGTTAATTGGCCATTAATTTTTTTTACCGACGGTTAGTATTTAAAATAACATAACAAATTCACTACAACAACATTATATTGTGATAGGAAAGTTACTTTTATATTAATTTAAAAACAAAATAAAATAATATAATTTTCTTCCAAACAGTCAACAATAATACAAATGGTGATGAGCTTTAATAATTTTAACAAAAATACAGAAAAAGGTTCCACCAAAACTGCACACTAACTAATTCCAACAAAACAGGAAAACAACATTTCACTAACTGTGAAATTTGTTTCAAAATTTAACATCAAAAATTTCAGCCATGGCATCACAAACACTCTTTAAGCAGGCAGGCAAGCAATATGAGAAAATTTTCTCATGATCTACTATACTACCCTGGCTCCAATCACCGAATCTACGGCCCTATTTACATTCCTAGCCAATTCTACTGCCACTCCAATATAAGTATGAGGTGTTAACTTCAAGAGATTTGCCTTTGCCTCTGGTGGTATATCCAGACCTTCAATAAACTCTAATATGCTTTCTCTGGTAATTGCTCTTCCTCTGGTGAGCTCCTTCAGTTTCTCGTAAGCCTCGGGAACACCATATCTCCGCATCACCTAGATATCAAAATATAAATTTCCTCACAAAAACATGCAACTAACTAACAAAACACCTTTATATTCCAAAAAGATGGGGGCCAAGAGAGAAGAGACTACCAATGTTACACGGACTCGGCAATCCCTAGAAGGATCCTTAAAAGGACACCTATTTTGAGAACATTGTGATTCATTTTCTACCAAATGGCCGTGTGCGTTAGCCACAACAGTACCCGTGTAGTGTCGACACGGGTACTTGAAGATTTTAGAAGAGTCCATGTAACATAGGACACTACACAAAACCATATTTGGGAAAAAATGAAAATGCTATCTGTGCTACAAAATGCTCATTTCAAATACTACACAACACCCTCCAAATAAAACAGAAATATATGTACAGTATTCGGAATATATGGACCAATAAAAAATTTAGAACTTTTTCATTTATCAGTCGTGCAAGTATTAAATATGGAATATCTGTTGTTATTATTATTCTTTTCTAATACTGAAAGTAAAAACTCATCGCTACTACTCACCAATATGGTGCAAACACTAACATCCCATGCAAGTAACTTATAAATTTAGGAAGTCCTCGCCATAGTTAATTGGGTATAGGCAAGGGAAGAGCCAAAAAAGTACTGGCTAAGGGGATCAAAATCTAATTTTTAATATTTACTCTATTTTATTAAATTAAGGTGGTTATATAAAGATTGTATATAGAGTATAACCCTACTCTTCTCTAAAGAAATATACAGTTAGCACTAGAAATCATTTCTTCTCCCAAGGCCAAAATGGGCAATCGCCCACCAGGCCACCATAAGCTATATGTGGCTCCAGTGCCACAACAGTAAATGGGAAATACTGCCCCATGCTATCTTATGGGTTGTTTGGAGGGAAAGAAAACAGAACTTTTGAGAACAACGAGTGTACGAGCTTCACCTGTGGTATCTTCTTATTTGCTGCATTTGTGGATTCAAGAAAAGTTCCCAGTTAGTGCATAGATGTTCCTTTTTTGGGTGGCTGGTGGTCTATTTTGGGGTGTTTTTGGTAGGGTGGTCTATTGCGGGGCTGTCAACAGGGCTTCAGTTCATACAGACTCACTCTTTTTGACACATCATTATCCATAGAGGTCAAAAAAAATAGTTACTGGACTACACTTTTAAAAAGCAGGAATTAAAGAGATAGTTTAGCACATAAACTAAAAATAAAAGTAACTTACGGTTTGTATTGGTTCAGCAAGCACCTCCCACGATTGATTCAGATCTTTGGACAAAGCAGCTTCATTGACCTATACCAAAACAAATTCTTAAGGAGAAGACCAAAGGGAAAGCAATTACAGCCTTTGCTAACTGAAGAGTAAATTGAGAGCAATGGCTCCAAAGGTATTGCTGAATTGTCAGGTGTTGCAAGTAAAGCATTACCATCTTCTCAACTATTTTAGACTACAGTAACAAAAGTTGCTCCAAAAAGTAAGTTCCAAAGTCTGCATGGGTAAAACTGAGTTGTTGCAATATCTGAGTTGCTGCTATTGCCACAACTCAACTACACCTTTTATCCCAAACTAGTTGGGGTTGCTGACTTGCTGCTATTGCAACAATAGGTAAAATATCTCCCAAGCAATATTAGAAGATCAAGTGAATTGTAGCTTTGTATAAAGCAACCTTTAAATATAATTTTTCTCATGTGTTACATCACCAATATGAACAGCATTTACAATATATGTATGCATGCGAGGAGCACCAAGATTCAAATCATATCCTTTACCTGCAGCTTTGATATTCCCTGTAATGCACTTCTGTAAGCCAGAAGAGAATGTCCTAATCCCACACCAATGTTTCTTAGAACCGTTGAATCAGTAAGGTCTCGCTGTAATAACAAGTACACAAAGAAACTATTATTTCAAAAACAAAAGACAAGCTTATGCTTATTCCTTAATGCTATAAACTACAAAGATTGCTTTATATATGCCACTTTTGAGCTAAAGATACATGAGAAGTATGTGTATACCTGCCAGCGTGAAATAGGCAACTTCCTGCTGAAATGGGACAGATATGCATTGGCAATACCAAGATTGCCTTCACTATTTTCAAAATCAATTGGGTTCACCTTGTGAGGCATTGTTGAGGACCCAACCTCACCAGCCTTTGTTATCTGCTCAACAGCATACCATTGTCTGGGTTAATGTTTTCCCACAAGAAATCAAGAATCTCTTTCAAGAATATATCAGAATGCTCACCTGCTTAAAGTAACCCAAGGAGATATAGCCCCAAATGTCTCTATCAAAATCAATCAAGATGTTGTTGAACCGGATTATTGAGTCAAAAAGTTTGGCCATATAGTCATGAGGTTCAATCTGCAGTAGTAATTTAGTGATAAGAATCATATACACACACACACACACACACACACACACACACATATATATATATACACATCCTTGAATATGCCATTGCATCTTGTATATTGAAAATTTTCCACTTGAATTTGAGTTTTGCAACCTCAGTTTGGAGGCATAACCTTTACAGATTAGTTTATAGAAATTCGTATCAGGTGACTAATGCTCTGATGGATGAACAGGAGTACTACCTAGAAAAGCAACTACTGCATATTGGAAAAAACATAAGGACAAAGACAGATTTTTAGCTCCTGCAATAGGCTCTAAACAAAGAAGCTGATCCAAGCCAACTAGGGATTCTATTACATAGCTGCATAAGATGTCAGAATTATAGGTTATTCCCCTAGTAGACATATTCTCCAGGTTCAAGTGAAATACTTGTATAAACTTGACTGTATTAAAATGCTTAGCAATGTATATCAATACAGAAATTGACAAAAACTAAAAGTTGGAAGATAAATTAACTGCAATAAACACACCTGAGTTACATAGGGATTGAAGCTTAATCCAAGAGATGTTACAAAGTCCTCCGCAATATGGGGCCAGTCAATATCAGGATAAGCAACAAGATGTGTGTTGTAATTCCCAACAGCACCAGCAAACTTCCCCAACATCTCAACTTTAGATACATCTTGTCTTTCTCTGCTTAACCTCTCCGCAAAAATTACCATTTCCTTTCCCAAGGTTGTAGGAGAAGCTGGCTACAAGATAATAAATAACATAAGTAATCCAATCATGTTTATATTGGTTCCTAAACTAATTAGTAATTAATTATAATCAGGCATTAGTTGCAAAACTAAAAGAGAGGTTGATTTCACATTGTTCAAAACAAACGTGCTCAACATCTCTCCCATTCCCTTACCAGGTATGGCAGAGTTTGTACAGCTAATTTTTAGGGGAGTGATAATTCCACAAGTAAAATTTGATATTTCCACAAGATCCATCTCACATGTTCATGGGACCCGTTTACTATTCATGTGAGGGATCTTGTGGAACTATCAATATTTCTTGTGAAAATATCAATTCCCTTTTAACTATTAGACAGATAAACCTATACCAGACTACGTGTATGAAATGACACACACACACACACAATAAAACAATGTCCATATTAGTTTTCAGACATACACTTCATAGGATTTAAATTCTGTATCTTGGTTAGCATTCAAAACTTGAAGGTTTTCTGGCAAGTTTTCATTACTAATTTCAATGTGCCCCATTTCTCATTGTTAATGACATTTTTCTAATTCTTGGTGCATGGTTCGACTTTGGCATCTCTAATAATGGAAAGTGATGCCACAAGCAACATCTTTTTCCCCATTGTTCAGGAATGGGCAGAGTTAAAAACCTTAAAACTAAAGCTTTCTCAATGAGATAGATTGACCTAATTCCATAAACAAAGATAACTTTATTACCTGTCCATGAGTGCGAGAAAGCATAGGAATTTGAGCATTTGCTTCAGCCATTTTACGTATTGCCTCAATCAATTCATCCATCGCAGGAAGTATGATACGGTTAATTGCTTCTTTCAGCATCAATCCATGGGCAAGATTATTGATGTCCTCGGATGTGCAGGAAAAATGGAAAAACTCAAGCACCTGCAAAGAGTGAATGAAAAAGAGAAAGAGAGGTGATCAAATAAATTTCAAATAACAAAATCATCACAGTAAGAAGCATACGAGTAATGGGGGTAAAAAACGCACAATGAAGCAGATTTTCTCAGCATGTAAACAACCAGAAGGGCAAAAATCCATACCTTAGCAATCTCAGAATTTGATTGACCTTTCTGTTTTAAAAAGTACTCCACTGCTTTCACATCATGGTTAGTTGTTTTCTCTATTTTCTTAACTTCCAAAGCATCAGTCATGCAAAACCCATTAGCCAATCCTTCCAAATATGAGTGAGCATCTTCACTGAAGCTTGGAACCTCTATGACTTCAGGAATTTGTGAAAGCTTTAACAGCCACTTGATCTGAAATATACAAAATTCAAAACAGATGTATCAAATCGAAAATACAAGCACATCTATTCCTTCCAACCAAAGAACAGTGAAACATAATAATAATATAAACATGGAAATTATTGGTATGTGGAGAAAATAATAAAGAGTTGCACAAGTCCAAAACAGTTTTAAACATCAAACGATATACATTCCGGTAAACTTCATCTAATATATAAACTGAACTTATCCAAACAAAAGGAGAAAATGATAAAGCAGTTAATTTTCTCTAAAATAAGTTAAAGTTGCATGTCATATCCTTCAATCATGTAAAGGAGCTTAGATAAGATACCTCAACTAAAACACGAAAGTGTATTAGGCCGTACTCGCTCATATAAGGAGACAGGTCCTTAACTTTGTTCCAATAACGACCATCCAGAGGACAGAGAGCAGTTAAACCCGACAGCTCCAGCTGAGTTGAATTTTCAGCAGACATCCCTTTAACCTGAAAAATAAATAAAATACTTTCTCAGCCAAAACAAAATTCTATAAGAGATATGAAATGTTATTTGTGATCCTTTTCCATTACAGCAATACCTTTTTCTGATGTTTTATGGAATTTAAATGCCAATACACTTGGAAAAGTTGAAAGAGAAGCATCAAAAGTTCAAAACAAGATTTCAGACATTTTTTTAAAAGTAAAAAACATTCAAACTAGCAAATATATTAATAGACCAGAACTTATCAAACATGTTCTTTAAAATAGAGAATAAATCTTCTCTATTCAGAATTTGAAACCCATTATTATATTGTTCATCAAGGAAGCCTTTTAATAGACCAAAGGTCATAACCTAGCGATGAGGGCCTCTCCCTTTACTGTGACCTTGCACATGTTCGAGTCAACTACCAGACATAAGTTTCACCTAGGTCCTCCTACCCCTCCTGACCCCTTCCCAGATTCCCCATAGGCCCCTAAGATGTATCCCCACAATTGAATTGTAATAGTATATAGGTTCTCAAAAAGAGAGTGAGTGTGTGTGTGAGAGAGAGAGAGAAGCCTTTTAACATATTAATATATTTTCCTAATTAAAATTTCACTTTCGAATTCAAGGTATGGCGTATCACAAAATGTTTCCATAAAAAATGATCTTGACTGGTAATTATATAGTAAATTGTAAAATTTTCAATAAAAATAAATAAAAGCAACCTTCTCTACAGCTCCGTCATTGTCTTTTGCAGTGGCTTTGCAAGTGTAAGCTCTGCGAGGAAGGGAAGTGAAGAGGTGAACAACTGAAGAAGCATTCGAAGAAGGATGGTACGGACTTGGAAGCCATGAGGATTGTTGATATCTGATGTTTGAGGGACCCAAATACGATGCCAGTTGATTGGCATTTGAAATCCTAGCACAACCTCCCAATTCCATCGAACCAAGCTCCAACAGAGGAGTTGCAGACTTGCAGGCAGGCAACTCTCCCTCCCTCTCTCCTGAGTGCAGTGTTGTTCGCGGTCTTTTTTCTTTTTCTTGTCCGTTCCCAAGAGTAACCCTAACTTTATTTTTATTTTTTGCTTTTATTTTGAAAAATTATAACCATGTATTATATATGTTGATATTAAATAACTACGTAGGTGAAGAATTAAGATAAAAAATAAAGAGGCCAATATATTAGTGTTTTGTATCTTAGAGCTTATAAGTTAATAGTTTCACGCTAGTCATAATTTAAATTCGTCATGAATTAGTCGTTATATAAATAATTTTTATTTTAAATACTCATTGTGTCCTGAAAGGATATTTAAATAAAAATTTACGCATATTAAAAAAATTAAAGTTGAAAACAAATTATACAATAAATTCAAAATTTACTCGATAAATTAATCTTTATAAATGATAGGAGAACATTATTTTCACATGCACATTTAAGTTTGATAATTGTTATGGTGACAAAATTTTTTTTGAAAAATGTGATTAATCCTCTCCATTTCAAATGAATCGGAATCTTCATTCTTTGTATGTTTTTCATCATCATCATGATGTCATATTTCAACATATTTTAATTTCGAATAATAAAATTGAGACTCTTCAATTCATTTAAAATTTGAAATAGAAATGATCCTAATTCATATGGGTGGACTTAACCACATCATTTTGTAAAAAAAATTGTGATATTTTTTTATTATCAAAGGACTATTGATTAAGTTTTAACCTAAATTACCTCTCACCTTAAGAGTGAAGTAAATTCATTTTCATATGAATGACATATAAAAATATCAAATACATATGTAAAAATATCAAATCACTTATTATAAACTTCAGCACTTTTATGCATATTTTTGGTGCATAAAATATTGCATGCTTTTGAGGACTGAGTATTACAAATAAAATCAACATCTATCACTTTACATATCTAATTGAATTGTATGAGTGTGTACATCTTTAATAAAAATTTAAATATTTGAAAGTATTTAACAATAAGAATGTATCGATCTATTGCATCTATTATTTTATTCTTACATAATTAATACTAATATTTTATACAATTGTTATAGTTATTTGAATTAAAATGAAATAATTTTATATTAATTTTGAATTTAAAAATTTTTGAATTAATTTTAAAAGTTAAAATATATCTCTAATTTTGGAGTGGATGAAACAAATATTAAGAATGTCTTTTTGTTTCATGATTATCTCAAAAAATATTTTCACATGAAAAAAAAATGATGTGAGTGGGTCTCACATCCATGCAGAGACTTGCTTGAAAACATCATTTTTTCATGTGGAAATATCAGTTTCCTAAAACTAATAGGTTGTTAGTGTGAAACCCCAGATTTTATGAATAAAGAATTAATTTTCTCGAAATAATTTTTTATATTATGGTGTGAATTTGAGATAATGTTATAGTTGTGGGTAATATTTATAAATTTTGCAAAGTATGCAAGTTGTCGTATTATATTCGATTGGTGGAAATATTCGTTTTAAATGGGAAATATTAAATGCGACGAAGACAATCGTTAGTGGACCCACAAGCGGAATTATTATCGGATTGAGAAAATGACAAAATATTTTATTAAACATAACTAGCGGAAGTTTTACCGGTTGATCTTTGTTGAATTACTCGATAGTAAAAGAAATCTGATGTCTGGCGTTGTTGCGTAGTAATTACCGGTATTGATTATTGATATTTATGTGAGAAGTCACTCGGTTTTGTTCATTATTCTTACTGATAGTTCTTTGCGTAGTATCTCGCGTTATTTGATTCAATTATTGTTGATTTAAAAGTTTTGTTTTATTCACGTAATAAAATAGAAACATTTTTTATATAAAACATAATACTTTATTAAAGTTATTACATAAATAGAATATATTACATTACTATTATGCGTAGTATTTTGCGTAGTAAAATCTTTTTATATAAAATAAAATACTTTATTAAAGTTATTCATAAATAGAATATATTATATTTTATTATCGTAGTATTTGCATAGTCTTGCGTAGTGTTTGCGTAGTAAAAAAATCTTTTTATATAAATAGAATATATTATATTTTATTTAAAATATTTTTCTTTAAATATGGATGAGTCGATTAAAGTAAATCAATCTGACCGTTAAATGGATTAATTCTTATCGTTCCATTTTCTATAAATAGAAGCTCATTCCTTCATTATTTTCTTACGAATTCACCGAACTCTGTAGAGAGAAACTATAGAGAGACTATAGAGATAGAAGAAAAGTTTTTACTTCTTCACTACTCTTATATCAAATATTATTTTACTGGTAAGGGATATTATTCTTTTTGTATTCAAGAAGAAACTTACATTATTCTATTTCTTTATTGTTACATTGGAATAACTTTTGTATCTGTGGGCTACCATATACTTGGTGACATTCTTCATTATTCTGCTTTATTATTACATCTAAATATCCTCATGCATGTATATCTGGGACTGGTTTCCATTTTTATTATTCCGTCTTTTATTATTACGCCGAATATATCATGTCATCTTATATCTGTGGATCTGGTTCCATCATTTATTATTCCGCATTTATTATTACATTGAAACATCTTGTCGGTGTGAATTTCACCACCAGTTCCGTTATTATTATTACATTGGAATAACCGCTCATCTGAAGTCTGCATGCGTGGTGATATCTTTTTGTTATTCCATTCGGTATTATACTTTCTGTTGATTAAAATTTTGACTTATATACTCCATGAAATTAGTGGAATATCCTCGATATTTAAGGCTTCATCCAAAGTATTTTTCATGGAAATATTCTTCCGAGCATTCTTGAATTTTATTCTACAAAGAAAGAATATCGTGTTGACAATTTGGGCGTTATTGGTTCTCAGACAAATTAATTCTTGAACTTGTTTAATTGATTTCTTATATCATTGTATTATCATCCTCATGTTTATGTTATGTTGAAAGTCATCCACGCATCTTTGTAGTGCGTAGATGGACTTGGTATGATTATAATGAGGGATTATTATTTGGTATAATCATGGCCGTAATGTTACACGTGATGTGAAAATTAAAAGTCCTCGTTGGTAGGTAGTGCGTTGATGGGCGATTTTTAGTATGATTATGGTATGGATTCTCTTGAGCAAAGGAAAGAAATGAATTGTTTTATGGCATGATCGGGGATGATTGATGAAAACACGATTATCTTTGGCCGTGATGCATGGATAATTAAATTGGTCGTAATCTTAAAGAATATCCTTGGCACAGTAGTGCGATGATGATTTAATGATATGGATTATTTATTGAAATTTGAGTCTCGTGATAAAAGTGATGAAAAACTTTTTATTCACAAAAGATAGTAGATTTTATTTTCTACTTGACTCTTTTAATGGATTGTTTGTTCATTGCAGCTAAACTTGATGTACTATTATATTTTATCGGTTTAACATTGTTGGAACTAATGATAATTTATTCTGCGTTATCTTGGTCGTAATATTTCTTCTTGGCTTAGTTGAGTTGATCACCCTTTCTTTCACCAATATTCTCTTGAAAATGAGAATATAAATTTGAGACGAGTCGAGGAACGGAGTGATGGTCCGAGAGGATAGCGTTAGTAGTCCTCACTATTCTGTGAAATAGTGTGATAATAATTGTAATGAGACTCTTTTGAGTTTGTATAATCTACAAGTAGATAATATTTGTATTAAACTCATAGATTTATGTTTTGTCGTATTATCTGCGACAGATTGTATTTGAATTATGTATGTATATGTGACGCCTTGAAGATGTGTGATGTATCTAAAATTTAGAGGCGTCATGGATTAGAAAGAATTTGCATGATAATGAAATTATAATAGTAAATTTTAGAATATTGTATCATTTTGTACTATTATCATTTGATTTTTTTTGTGAAACAATTATTTTTGCAAATATTTAACAAAATAATGAAATGAAGAGTCATTTATAATGAATTAGTTAATCCCTTAATCTTTTAAAAAGTACATGGTATAAATGTATTTTGATGTCTACAAAGAAAGACAACAATCTTTACGGGCCATGGAATTGGAGGGAGTATTAATTCCAACTTTCTTTTTGGTTATGTTTTACCAAATTTCAACACTATAACAACACCAACTCATTTGGTAAGGTTTTCACCCAGTTTTTAGTATTTTGTACACTAAAATTGCATTGTCTTGGACCAAAAAATAGACGGAACATTTAGGGAACTGATATTTTTATAAAAAATTATTTTATATATTTTCACGTGGTCGTAACATACAGTGGATTCCACTTTCATGTGAGAAGGAATCATATAGAAATATCAAATCTTCAAAAATTAATACAGAGCAAGTTGTTAAATCAAGTTGCATAGGCAGTGGCTAACTGCTATTACGTACGAAAATAAGTTTTGAAGCCGGGAAAAGGCATATGCCAAAATACAACTTCTATGTTCCTACGTTACAATATCTCTTCTTCATAATCTTAATAATATCACAAATATTTGAGCCACATAAATTTAAGATATAGTACTAATATATATGGTATAATAAACCTCAGCCCCATACTACTTTATCACCATTTTTATCTACTCAGTCACTGCCACATGGCACCCCAATAATAACTGCTTATCTTCTTTCATTCTAGTCTTTTAGTGCCCCATCACCATGCCCAAAAACAGTTAGTTAAGGAGTCTTTTGCTTGCTTGCTTGCTTATCCTCCTCCTCCTCTTCTTCTTCTTCTTCTTCTTCTTCTTCTTCTTCTCCATTTCTTTCAAACATGGAGACTGCTGGTATCACATGCTGTGCACGTGGGGCTCTTCTTCCTAGTGTTGCTTCTCAACATTCCACTACTGCTCTAGCCCCCCCTCGCTCCATTTCTGCATCTTTCACCTCAAGGGTAAAAATAATGAAGAAAAAGTTGATTAATTTCCATGCACAACATAACATTTTTTCTACTTTTAATTCTGTTCTTCTTTTGGGAATTTTGACAAGAACATGTATTTGGTAATAGTATTAAAGATTTATGAAAGAAGAAAATATATAAAGATGGGGTATGTATGTGAAAACTGAATTGCATTGCAGAGTCTGAAATCAAGCTCACTATTTGGGGAATCATTGAGGATCATGCCAAGATCATCTCTTAAGGTTTCAAAGACAAAGAACTCTGCCCTTGTGACTAAATGTGAAATTGGTGATAGTCTGGTAAGTACTTCTTCCGGGAAGGGAGTGTTATACATATACATATATATAGGAGAGCAGTGAGTATGAAGTTAACTTTGGTCAATTGACCAATATAATGTTCACACGCAGGCGGGAGGTAATTTATGTGCGTGTAAGCACTGTATTGGTCAATTAACCAACATACTATGAAGTTAACTTCAAGATAACCGGATCCCAATTTGAGCAGTAAGTGAAAACCATTATTATGTTTGTGGCACAAGTTTTAAGAAAATCATATCACCGATAAGGATAATATCTATTACTTAATATAGCAACATTTTCTAAATTAGTCTATAGCACTTAGAAATATAATCTTATAAAAAAAACAAATGAAGTATATATAGGATGAGGATTCCTTTCATTATAACTTTACGTAGTTCTTTCCATACACATTTGGCACAGCTATTAGATAGGAAGAAGGATGTATTGTCATTAAATATAATTTTCTGTGGCTAAATGTGTATTGGGAAAAATTAGGTGGAAAATATAATGAAATAATTTCAAGTATGTTGAAATCAAAGATTGGAGTGGAGTGAGTTATAAGGTTAAAGGGGTAGAAATTAAGTATTTAGGTGAGTTTGTGATGGGTGCAGGAAGAGTTCCTTTCAAAATCAACTGAGGATAAGGGGTTGATCAGATTAATGATGTGCATGGGAGAGGCAATTCGGACAATTGCCTTTAAAGTGAGAACAGCTTCTTGTGGAGGAACAGCGTGCGTAAACTCTTTCGGAGATGAGCAGCTTGCTGTTGATATGCTTGCTGACAAGCTCCTATTTGAGGTGGTCTAAACTTAATTCAACTAATTTTCTGCCTTTTATAATATCAGCCAAATGTTTATCTTTTGATTTCCTAATCAAGTCATTTTTAAATGATTGTACCTTGTAAAAATGCTGCTTCTGATATATCTTCCCACATTTTCCCTAAAAAGGCATGGTTAAAACTTGTATTTGCTCAATGAATTACAAGTGAAGCCTAAATAAATATCATAACCAAATATATTAAATAAAAAAGATTAGTTTTCTTTGTATAAATATGATTGTTGAACAATGCATATTTGTTTTAATTTTTAGGCCTTGACTTACTCACACTTCTGCAAATATGCTTGCTCCGAAGAAGTCCCTGAGCTCCAAGATATGGGAGGCCCTGTTGAAGGTTCGAGACTACTAAATTGAAAGTTCATTGTCCATAAAACATTAAAAGGCTGCTAATGGATCAATTTGGTTATTACTCCACAAAATATAAACAGGAGGATTTAGTGTTGCATTTGATCCACTCGATGGTTCTAGCATCGTCGACACAAATTTCACTGTGGGAACCATCTTCGGAGTGTGGCCAGGAGATAAGCTAACTGGGATAACCGGAAGAGACCAAGTTGCTGCAGCCATGGGGATTTATGGGCCTCGAACAACGTATGTTATTGCTCTTAAGGACAGCCCTGGAACCCATGAGTTCCTCCTCCTTGATGAAGGTATCATCATTTCACACACAAGCATCAAATTTTGATATTGCATAGTATGCAACAAAAGGATACCTATTTATCACAATTCACATGTATAGACAGTTTGTATCTTTGGAAGTATTTTTTTCTCATTGGTCAGGAAAATGGCAACATGTTAAAGACACAACCGAGATTGGAGAAGGAAAGATGTTTTCTCCCGGAAATTTGAGAGCCACATTCGACAACCCTGATTATCAAAATGTAACTTTGTTCAATACTTCTTTTTGCTTCGGTCTCTTTGTTTTATTCAAAATCATGTTTCTGACTTTCTAATTGTCAAAAACAGCTCATCAACTACTATATCAAAGAGAAATACACATTGCGATACACTGGTGGCATGGTGCCCGATGTTAACCAGGTATGTATTTGCTCTCTTAATCATCTCTTAAGCATTTAGGAGATATAGTAATGCACAAAAAAGATACTCCCAATATTCCACAAAAAGAGCCTCATATGCAAAATTTAAAAATATAAAGGTTGTATTTTTTTCTTTTTCCCTGTGTTTACCCCTAAATTAATAAGATGTTAATTTAGTAGTGGTGGTATAATAATGAAATTTGATGACAAACTTGATTTCATTGTGTCATTTTATACTAGTACCAGTGAAAAGAGGACTCATTATGTGGAAGAGCCATTTTGGATAGCTCACAAATTTGTTTCTTCTAAAATTTGCAGATTATTGTGAAAGAGAAAGGTGTGTTCACAAATGTGCTATCCCCAACTACCAAAGCCAAGCTTAGACTACTATTTGAGGTGGCTCCTTTGGGACTCTTGATTGAGAAAGCCGGGGGATACAGTAGTGATGGCACGCAGTCTGTGCTAGACAAAGTGATTGTTAATCTTGATGATAGGACTCAAGTAGCTTATGGATCCAAGAACGAGATTATTCGATTTGAAGAAACACTATACGGGTCCTCCAGGCTTAAAGCTGGTGTGCCAGTTGGAGCTGCTGCTTAAGCTATGCTGATCATTGGTCATATGCTATTTTCTTTCGTTCTAGAACAGCACTAAGGTACTTTCTGTCTCATACGAGTGAGTTATGTAGATTACAGAGAAAAAGTCAGCTTATAATGACAAGGTTAAGTTTGTTGTACGATGAAGGAGAGATCAAGTGGTCTTGGTGGTTGTATTTTGCTTGACATTTATTGTTGATCCCAAAACATATATTGGTAAACTACAAAAAGAGGGTTCTTTGTTATACATTCACTTCAAGCCTCGTATTCGCAAGTGTATGTTCAAAATGCACCTTAATTCTCTTATTATCAATGATAGCATGGCTATCTCCAGAAGTAAGAATTATTGACTGAAGTAAAAAACATAACTTCGACATAGAGCATTCACAAGGAAAATAGGCCAATTTGTGCCTATCAAGAAACATAAACTTGTAAAGAGTCTACTGAAACATCATAAATGTGCAAAAGTGTAAACCATGGAAATATTCTCTTAGACAATTTGTCTAATTATCAAAATGCCAACATTATGTTGGGCTTGAGTAAGTTTAGAAAGACTTGAGGGCATTTTTCTTGGAAGTGCTCTTTAATGTGAGGATGATCTTGATTATCTTTCCTTATTTCAGAAGGTGTTTGAATGAATTGGTGTTACATTCTTTTTTGATCACATTAACTTAGTATCTCTTATTGGGGCCCATTATATGGGGAAGTGTTCTGGTTTGTAGAAGCTTTACCTTTGAGGGAGTTTTTCAGGAGTTTTAAGGGGGTGTTTCTTCAAAGGTTATGTTATTTGAGAAAGGGTATCTTTAGAATCTGTTTTTATCTAGACATTGTAGTAACAAAGAGTGGGGTTGGAAACACTATCCTTATAGGGTCTGCTGCTGTTACATAATTACTTATTTGTTACTGAGATGGTATTGCAGGGTACTTCTCTTTGCCAGAAGACTTATGTTACCACCTCAATCTCACTTTGTTGATGGTATGCGTATCTATTGGGCTATTGATTTGGTGTCATAATGAAGAAGCTCAGGCCAAGAATAAGCCAAGTATAAGCCTTGTACAATTTGATATTCAAGCACATGTAGTTTATTCTTCTAAGTTCTGATGCTCTCACATTGTTATTTGAAAGATGCGCCATTGTGGCCTCAATCCAAATCTTTTGGATCTGCCACAGTTGTATTTCTTTGGGTTTTAACAAATATTTTTTGCTGATAAAAAAAAAAACAAACAAACATTATTTTAGTTGAAGAGAGAAACCCCCAATAGATATTACAAGTAATTCACAGATTTTGTTTGCTAAAAAGCTACCAGCAGCAAACAAGAAACAGAAAAAAATGGTTTGGGCATTTTTTCATGATTATAGGCTTTTATTTTGCCACTACACAGTTTATGGTGTGATTTATTATTGGTTAGTCTGGTCTGCCTAAAACCACAAAAGATCAACTTGAGTCATCTTGGCCCTCCTCAAGCCCCAAAAGATCATGACGATTGGATAGCTTAATAGATTATATAGGCTCTCTCTATAAATCTTGTTTTAAAATCAGTTTAGTTTGGCATGTGTTAATGGCATGCATGGCTGTTATCTATTGTCACCTACCTAGCACAAGAACATTCTGTCAAATACTATAAAGACCCTCTAGGCCTCTATAAAGCTAGCTGCAGGGTTTAATACTTCAATCAAATATCTAACCAAGGGAAAGGCAAATACATAACATTAAGTTCTAAGTATGTACTTGTAATTACATATGTTCTTTTATTTCATTTTCATATAAGATTGCTCTAATAAATAGTCTATCTCATCTTCTTTTTTCATTTTTAGTTAAATTGAAGTAAATCAAGGTGAACTAGAGTTAGATTTATATGCAATTATTAGAGCTACTTGTAAGCCTTTGCTTGGTGGGTGCATGTGATAGTGAAAGTGATGAAAAATATCAAGAACCAGGTACATTCAACAAATGAATCAATATCTCCTCTGTTTAAAGTTATTTTTTCTTCCCTTAGATAAAAGCTAAAACTACAACCTACTTTTAGCAGTGGGCAACTTTTCCATTAAATTGACACTAGCAAAAACTTGTCCATGTATAGGTAACCTTAGTTTTTTTTTTTAACTTCTGTGCTAATAAAAAATTAGTCCATTTTCTTTTACTGCCAACACAAAATTACTTAGATTACACTGAAGAGCAGTTAGATATATCCCTCTTCTATCACCTGCCTATATTAAGACAAGGATTCTATACCAGCTGCAAAACACATCACCCCCTCGGCCTTGAGCATAAATTTTTTAGTAGTATGGTATGGAGCAGCATATGGAACATTTGGAAGAAGCTAGCTCGGCCGAATCCCAGGCCAATTCTCTTCCACATTTGAGAATGCTAATTATAATAGGCAAGAGAGGAAGAAAGGCATACCATGGACAGAGGAGGAGCACAGGTGAATTATCTTTTAAACCATGTAGTTTGGCTAGGGGCCGGGATGCTTCTTGTTTAAATCTAATAGAACTGTTTTAGTTGATAAGAAAAAAAATGAGTAAAAGAGCCTTAATGAAATGCTATTCTTTTTACTATCTGCTCACCTTAGCAATGCCTTTTACCCAGAACTATTAGTTAGTACTTAGTGTTCTTGATATCACTTGATTGGTGATTTAACCACAGGTTGTTTCTGATGGGGCTTCAAAAGTACGGTAAAGGGGACTGGAGAAACATTTCCAGGAATTATGTAATCACCAGGACACCAACTCAAGGGGCTAGCCATGCTCACAAATACTACACAAGACAGCTTTCAAAAGGGAAAGATAAGATGAAGCCTAGAACAGTCGATCGAGTAGCATATTCATGGCATATATATTCACATGAGGTTGTAGTTGTAGTATATTATATGGAATTATGTACTGGATCCAGCCATTTAGAGATATATCGAGTTCATGAATAAGGCAGGATAGTTTGTATTTGCTTTCGGGTCAATGATTTTGTATTTGTACTAATGTTATGTGATTATCTGCAAAGCTGTGACATGGTTTTGTTGTTGTAATTAAGTCATGTATTAAGTACTAAACGATTAATTACTTTGAATGTTCTGGCTTTTGGTAAAGTTTAGCAGATGCTTTAGAATTGAACTTCCTTTTCGATCCACGTAAATCTCTCTTCTTTACTGTTGCGTGCGTGTGTGATCCAATCTTGACAGAGGCCATATGTATATTCAACATCTGCCAAAGTGCTCTAGTTTTCAAATATAGAGAGATTAGAACAGGAGAAAAAGAGGGAAGGAAGAGAACTGAAGCACATAATAATGTAGAAGATATTTTTTGAAAAGGCCAAATTGGATAGGCTCCATGGGTCAATCACTACCCCAATTATGAGCCAAATTTTGTCCACAGCACTAAAATCAAACGCATGTAGCACTTGCTTTTTTCTGAATGACAGATAGTGGTATAATGTAAGCTACATTTACAAATAAAGTTGGTGAATAGAAGGAAGAATAAAAAACATGTAAATGCAATTAGCAAAAAAGTAATGTACTAGCTACTTGGCTATTCAAACACACCCTCTCAAGTATCAATCAAGTTACTATCAGGCTATGTTTGGATTGCAGATGGTGGGAATGGAATAATTCATTCTCATGTGTTAGGATTGACTACTCATCTTTTGTCTTTGGTTGACGAATGAAGTCTCGCTTTCTGACGTGGTAGTTGGAGTCTCATTTCTCTCCGGTGAAGCGGTAATTGCCATTTGATTATTGGTAAGCTTGAGTTCATTGGTGAGCTAGCGGAGGTTGCAAGGGTTAGCGCCACATGTAAGCCAAGCGCAAAGTGCAATTGGGCTTGGAAATATATTAGTAGCCCAATCTTCAGTTTTACTAATATATTGGCCTCATGGGTTTGAATTCATGTTATAACTTTATATTTTTGAATGGTTAGTTTTTTTTTATTAAATTTTTCAATTCTTATAAAAATATTGTTTGGTGTGTGGATCATTGTAGAGTGTGTGACATCTAATAAATACATCACATAAGCATGACTAGCCAAATTAGTGAATACATGTGTATATCTTATGTTATTACTTATTAACGACATAAAGCGTGAGTTTGAATACAAATATTATCTACTAGATATTATACTGAACTTCGAAAGGAGTCCTCATTACAACTATTATCACCTTTATTTCACGAATAGTGAGGACTACTAATCTTATCCTCGGACCATTACTCGGTTCCCAGGCTAAATCCCAATTTATGTTCTCATTTCACGAAGAAACGGTGAAAGAAAGGTGAGCTCAACTAGCCCGATGAAATATTATGACTAAGATAATGCGAGAATAAATTATCATTAGCCTTGACGATGTTAAGCGATAAAATACAATAAACAACCGGTTTAAGCTGCGGTGAATATCTGATCCATTAAAAAAAAGTCAAGTAGAGAATAAAATCTACTATCTTTTAGGTTTTAAAAGGTTTTCATCAATTTTATCATTTGAGACTCGACAATAAATAAACCACCATCATCTAAATCATCCACATACCACGGTCGAGGATTTTCATCAAATTATCGATGGTAAGCGACTATCTTAAGAATCACCCCTGGTCATAATCATACCAAAAACTATCCATCAACTGCATTCACAGACCCTTGAGGGACTTTAGTCACATCATTTATATCAAGTCGTGATTATCTTAGAATGATCCACAGTCATAATCATACTAAGTTCATCTATGCTTGCGTAAGCGAAGATAACATAATATAACATGAGGATGATGACAATGACATAATAATTCAATAAAACAAGTTCAAAATTATTTAATCCATGAATTATTAACGTCAAATTGTCGACGTGATCTTTGTTTAGTAGAGTAAAATTCAAGAATGATCGGAAGAATATTTCCATGAAAAGATCTTTGGATGAAACATGAAATATCGAGGATATTCTACTAATTTCATGGAGTATAGAAGTCAAAGTTTTAACCAATTGGGTATAATAAAGAATGGAATAACAAAAGAAATCACCGTAAATGCGGTACTTGCATGAAGCGAGTTATTCAACATAATAATAATAACGGAACGGTCGGTGAAATTCACCGCAAGCGGGATGTTCAACAGAATAATAAAGATGGAACCGGATCCGGTGTAAAACACCACGATAGGATATTCAGCGGAGAATAAAAAAGGCGGAACCGGTCGGGTGTAAAACACCTGAGACGGGATGTTCAACGAGAATAATAAAAAGCGGAACCGGTCGGGTGTAAAACACCTGACGGGATGTTCAGCGAATAATAGAAGAATGTCACCAAGTATAGGGTAAAGCGGCATTATCTGAGTTATTCAAGCGAATAATAAGCGATGGAATAACATAAGGTTTCACCAGTATAGGGTATCTGGCGTATCTGAGGTTATGTATAGGGTATACCACTTTTACGAGTTATTCAGCGAAATAATAGTGAATGGAATATGAAGTTCTCTTGAAGAAGAAAGAATAACACCCTTACTAAATAATAAAAAAAAGGCTGAATATAGAAGTAGTGAAGTAGCGAATACTCTTCTTCTTTCTATAATTTTCTCTCTATATAGCTTCTCTACATAATTTCTCTCTCTGCAGAGTTTGATGAATTAAATAAGAAAATAATGAAGGAATGAGCTTATTTATAGGAAAATGGAATGCGTAGTAACTAATCCATGAGCGGTCCAGTTGATTTACTTTAATCGGCGGTCCATATTTAAAGAAAAATCTTTTAAATAAAATATAATATATTCTATTTATATAAAAACATTTTACTATGCAAACCTTTATGCAATCTTATACAAAACATGTCTGAAAACAACATATCGACAATGCGTAATAAAATATAATATATTACATTTATAGAATAACTTTAATAAAAAGTATTCTATTTTATATAAAAGATGTTTACATTTTATTACGTTAATAATCTGAATAAAACAAAAGCGTCGTTATCATTATAATAATTCATATTATTAATCGTGATAATGGAATCAAGCCGGTGACTTCTCACATAAGCATCGATAATCGATACAGGTGTATTCTTGTATGCAACCACACGTATTCTTGTACTTTTACTACTGAGGTAGTTCAGCGGTAACCACGGTAAAACTTCCGTAGTTATTTCATATAAAATATTTTTGTCGTTTTCTCGATCAAATGATAATTACATTAATGGGGTCCACCAATGATTGGTAGTTATCTGAATATTCCTGCTAATAATAGAATATTCCCAGAGCCAATCGAATATAATATAACCACTTGCATACTTTTGCAAAATTTATAAATACTACCCACAACTATAATATTATCTTAAATTCACACCATAATATTAAAAATTATTTCAACAAAATTTAAATCTTTATTGATAAAATCTGGGGTCTCCTGATCTCCCTCCTTATGGAATTTAAGCCCTCGAAATTAGAATGCGTACTGATATGATAAAGAGGTGAGGATACCTTGAATACCTTTATCGTTGAAAACATTAAATTCATTTTTGCAATCCGGCGAAGATATTCATTAACAATTCATCTTTTTACTTTCTGGGCCAAAGATATACTGCTGTAAAACCAATAATCTTTGAGACTCGACAATAGTATCATCCACCATGACCATGAATTATCCATTACACTCTTGGCTAAGGATATTAGTGTTTTCAATTCTGATCGTGATTATCTTAAGAATAATCCAGTGGTCGTAATCATACCAAGTCTATCGATCTTCTTTCTGACGAAGATGACTTTTACCATCCGTGAATTAATATTTCATTCTTTGAGACTCATTTCGATAATTAATCCATATCATTGAATCATCCACCTTTTCTGAGGCGAGGATATTCATTAGTATCACGACCACGAATTATCCATACACTTCTGACGAAAGATAATTGTGTATTCATTAGTATCACGACCACAAATTATCCATACACTACGGCGAAGATAATTGTGTATTCATTAGTATCCGACGACCACAAATTATCCATGCTACTGATTCGAAGATAATTGTGTATTCATTATTGTGTATCACGACCACAAATTATCCATACACTACTGACGAAGATAATTGTGTATTCATTAGTATCCGACGACCACAAATTATCCATACACTACGACGAAGATAATTGTGTATTCATTAGTATCGAACACATAATTGTGTATTCATTAAAGATATCCGATTCATTAATTATCACGACCATATTATCCATTTCTCTGACGAAGATAATTGTGTATTCATTAGTATCCACGACCACAAATTATCCATGCACTACTGACGAAGATAATTGTGTATTCATTTACTGTTATGATTATCTTAGAACAATCCACAGTCATAATCATACCAAGTCCATCTAGAATGAGATGACTTTCGACATAATATAAGCGTGAGGATAATGATATAAAGAATCGATCGAATGAGATAAAGGATAAATATTAAACATTTATAATATAATTTATCCGAGTTCAAGAATATCCCCATGTTTTCAATCACTAATAATCTCATAATCTAATATCATTAATATTATAACAATATTTTAATCACTTCTTAAATTTATAAACAATTTATCTTAATTGTTTACGCTTTACCATATAATGCATTTAATCATTCAAAATGTCATCTCATAAAATATCATCACCAATTATCAAATCCCTCATCAAAAAATATGCATATACTACATATAGGATTCTCTAGCCATAAAATCCTATTTTCAACTTTGTTACTTCACATAACATATTTAACTCATATGTTAAGTAACTAAACTATTTTCATGAAAAATACCAAATCAGCCCCAAAAATATTTCTTTTCTGGGATTTAGCATAATATAGTCCCATAATGAAAATATATTTTTCTCGAATTTTAAAATTCATTTACTATTTTTAAAAATCAATTTCCACTTAATTCCTTAAGAAATTAGCTACCTCAAGTTTAACTCCAAAATTCCCAAATCTTGGCAGGACCTTACACATGTTAACGTGAGCTTCCAGGTTTAAATTTCATGGTCATGAGTTATAGAACTCGGTTATAAGCGTTTTTAAATCGGAAAAACCTAAATATTGAAATAGTCATAACTTGCTCATTTTAAGTCGAAATGAGCTCATTTTTGGACAGGAGGTACTTTATACCATATACTTTCATGTCCCAAAAGGCCAGAATTTTCTCATAATTTAAGTGGCCAAAACAGTCCCTTAAAGTTTCTGGGCAGTAGCATTTTCGAAATTTACAGCTTTGGCCTCATTTGCTAAAATCAGTCCACACAAAATCTACAACACCTTTTCCAGTAATTCCACTTGGATTAGTTAGGTAACTCATAGATCTAACTCTAGAACTTGACCATACTCAAAAATTCAAAATATAATAGGAGATATGGTCAATTGAATTTCATATTCGTTTTTCACCAAAATCGATTTTCAACTCTTTGTGATTTCTAAGAAACTTTCATGTTTTCACATACCAACCAACATAACTCATCATAAAACTTACTAATACTTCATATACCCATGATTTTCATTATTCCATGCTTTTATTATGACTTTCATCATAAACCACGTAAAGCTGTTCATTTAGTTGAAGAAATATTTGAGGTTTAAGAAATGGGTTTTTATCTTTGGGGTCAATACAAAATTCGATTTCACGCTCTAGGGTAGGCTAGGAAATCTTCAAGAATCGTCAAGAAATTTATTAATGATAGAAATATCATTCAAAGCTATTACTCTCATCCAAGACTTGGATAGTACGTCACATTGATCTGACTGTGACTTCTATCCCTTAACTAGATATAGCACCTCACAATGATACCTATAAACTTGCCATCTTGATCATGGCGTAAGCCTCTGAAAAATAAAAGCGGTGCATTCCACACAAGGAAGTCAACAACGAAAGGTTAGGGGCTCTTTACTTATGGCTTGATATAACGGTGATTAACTTTAGGGTTTGGTTACTTTGAATTAGTATAACGAGGTTGGTTAGGAATATGAAAGCTAACAACCTTACAAAAAAGAATAATGAGTAGTTAATCAATCGTTTTCAAAAAATTACCTCAAAAGGCAAGTATTTTCAAAGAGATAAGATCGACGAATTAGCGTGAAAGTGTTTATTTGAAACAACAAGATTAAAAAAAATAGTAAGCGATAGCGAAGGCTCCTACTAGCGAAGTTTCAACCAATAAGTCAAAGTCTAACTTCTCGGTCAAATTTAAGCGTTGAGCATAAGCAAGAGATAAAAAAGAATGGGTAGAACAGGTTATCTAACACGGTATAGACTTGTGAGCTTATGATTAACTTACATGATAATTTTATTGGGGTTCCTCGTCACGAGAAAAAAAAAACTCTCTCTCTTAACTAAAGGCTCTGGTTTTATGCAGGGACGACCTTTGGTGCCTCCATCCTAGTTGAATTAAGTCTTGATGGCAACAAAATCGAGCTAAGTGGCCTTCTCTTCCACAATTATAACATGCTTTGGATGGCATGGCGCGATTCGGATGATGATGTGTCCCTCTCCTCGCATTTGAAGCATATGATAGGTGGTCCTTCTCCTTCCTTAACAACGGTCTTTGGTCTTGGCGTCTTTCCATCATTGTTGAATCTCCTTTTCTTGAAATGTCCATTCTTATTATTTTGGCCACGATTACCACGAAAGTGGTTACCATATCGGCTTTGTTGATTCCCTCACGCTTGTTGTCATAAGCTTGATGACTACTTTCATTTGATATTATAATTTTCTTGGTTTTTCTCTCTTTTAGTTCGTTGACTCGTTATCGCGCTCCACTAAGCGAGCCTATTTACAACATCTGAATAAAAACACGGTTTATGAGAAATAAGATGTTGGCGTATCTACGGCTTCAAACCTCTTAAAAACATTAGCGCCCATTCTCTCTTCATTATCCACCAGTGGGGCCTTGAATCGTGATAACTCATAAATTTTGCCTCGTATTGCGACACGGTCGTATTGTTTTGTTCGAACTTGATAAACTCCACCTCCTTCATGTGGCGAATACTTTCGGGGAAAGTATTTGTCGTTGAAACGACTCTGGAACTTCTCCCAAGATATCTTGATCTGACGAGGTTGAGTCGTTTCTGGAATTCCCCGATGTCTGCTCTCTCAGCGCAACGTAAAAGCGTGAAAGGAACCTTTTGCTCCTCGGAGCATCCCAGACATCAAATATCTTGGTGTCTGCTTTATCCATGCTTAGCGAGAAGTGGTTTTGGCTCTCCTTAAACTCGGTGGTCCCGGCTCCTTGAATTGTTTAGCGGTGGCCTTGAGAGTTTTCTGTGTTTCCACCTACGTTTTGGGCGAGAATTAACTTTACTTTGATGTTGCATGAATTCTAAAAACCTTTTAAGCGTCTGTCGTTCATCAATTGATCGGTGTTGTTGTTTTTACGGGAGGATTATCGCCATCTGTTGCACATTGTCACGATTATTGATATGTGGAGAATCAGCGATCTCTCATGTGCTCCATTCTTTATTCTCAACATTCTCGGATGCCATTTTCAAACAACGCCACAAAATAAGGGTTAATTAACATATCACATATTATCCTATACTACGTGAGCCAATTAAATACCAAATAGCTTTAGGTAGGTCATCTTAGCGAAGAATTCCCGTCTCTCCCCTCTAGTATATTCTCACATCTTGGCGAGGATCGTATCCTAGCTCGATACCAAGTTGTGGCGCCCCCAAAATTAGGTATCGTCACCGTCTTGGGTCGCCACTTACATGGTACATAAATTCAAATACAACTTACTAATATAAGCGTAGGTATGCAATCGACATAAAGCGTGAGTTTGAATACAAATATTATCTACTAGATATTATACAAACTCGAAAGGGTCCTCATTACAACTATTATCACACTATTTCACGAGAATAGTGAGGACTACTAATCTTATCCTCTGGACCATTACTCCGTTCCCAGAGCTAAATCCCGGTATGTTCTCATTTCACGAAGAAACGGTGAAAAGAAAGGTGAGCTCAACTAGCCCGATGAAATATTATGACTAAGATAATGCGAGAATAAATTATCATTAGCCTTGACGATGTTAAGCGATAAAATACAATAGACAACCGGTTTAAGCTGCGGTGAATATCGATCCATTAAAAAAATCAAGTAGAGAATAAAATCTACTATCTCTTTTAGGTTTTAAAAGGTTTTCATCAATTTTTATCATTTGAGACTCGACAATAAATAAACCACCACATCTAATCATCCACAGCCCACGGTCGAGGATTTTCATCAAATTATCGATGGTCGTGACTATCTCTAGAATCACCCACAGTCATAATCATACCAAAAACTATCCATCAACTGCATTCTGAGACCCTTTGAGGACTTTTGTCACATCATTTATATCAAGTCGTGATTATCTTAGAATGATCCTGAGTGCATAATCATACTAAGTTCATCTATGCGTAAGCGAAAGATAACATAATATAACATGAGGATGATGACAATGACATAATAATTCAATAAAACAAGTTCAAAATTATTTAATCCATGAATTATTAACGTCCAATTTATCGACATGATCTTTGTTTAAGTAGAGTAAAATTCAAGAATGATCGGAAGAATATTTCCATGAAAAGATCTTTGGATGAAGCTTGAAATATCGAGGATATTCTACTAATTTCATGGAGTATAGAAGTCAAAGTTTTAACCAATTTGGGTATAATAAAGAATGGAATAACAAAAGAAATCACCGTGCGTGCGGTGCTTGCATGAGCGGTTATTCAACATAATAATAATAACGGAACGGTCGGTGAAATTCACGCATGAGCGGGATGTTCAACGAGAATAATAAAGATGGAACCGGATCCGGTTGTAAAACACACGAGATAGGATATTCAGCGAATGAATGATAAAAAACCGGCGGAACCGGTCGGTGTAAAACACTGCGAGCGGGATGTTCAACGAGAATAATAAAAAGCGGAACCGGTCGATTGTAAAACACTGAGACGGGATGTTCAGCGAATAATAGAAGAATGTCACCAAGTATAGGGTAAGCCGCGTATCTGAGTTATTCAATGAATAATAAGAATGGAATAACATAAGTTTCACCAGTATATAGGGTATCTGGCGTATATCTGAGGTTATGTATAGGGTATGCCACTTTTACGAGTTATTCAATGAATAATAATAGTGAATGGAATAACGAAGTTCTCTTGAAAGAAGAATAACACCCTTACTAGTAAAAGAAATGAATATAGAAGTAGTGAAGTAGCGAGAATACTCTTCTTAACTTTCTATAATTTTCTCTCTATAAACTTCTCTACATAATTTCTCTCTAGAGAGTTTGATGAATTAAGTAAATGAAAATAATGAAGGAATGAGCTTATTTATAGGAAAATGGAATGCATAGTAACTAATCCATGAGCGGTCAGTTGATTTACTTTAATCGGCGGTCCATATTTAAAAAAAAATCTTTTAAATAAAATATAATATATTCTATTTATATAAAAACATTTCTTATCTGAACATTTATGCAATCTTATGCAAAACTTATACTGAAACCTTTATACGACACTTATATAATAAAATATAATATATTACATTTATAGAATAACTTTAATAAAGTATTCTATTTTATATAAAAAGATGTTTACATTTTATTACGTTAATAATCTGAATAAAACAAAAGCGTCGTTATCATTATAATAATTCATATTATTAATCGTGATAATGGAATCAAAGTGGTGACTTCTCACGCATAAGCATCGATAATCGATCACAGTGTCTTTCTTATGCGACCCACCATATTCTTTCTTTTACTTTTCTTCTAGGTAGTTCAGCGATGTAACCACGGTAAAAACTTCATAGTTATTTCGATAAAATATTTTTGTCGTTTTCTCGATCGATCAATAATGATAATTACATTATGGGGTCCACCATGATTGGTAGTTATCAGATAATATTCCTGCTTCAGCAAGAATATTCCCAGAGCCAATCGAATATAATATAACCACTTGCATACTTTGCAAAATTTATAAATCTACCCTTATTATAATATTATCTTAAATTCACACCATAATATTAAAAATTATTTCAACAAAATTTAAATCTTTATTGATAAAACAGACGCTCTATCCACAGAGCTACAGGCGCTTTGTCACTTATTACTAGTTATTGTTTGTTCTTAGCTTTTAGTATGAGACTAAAATTTAACTGTTAATAAATTACTTTTTAAAGCTTCTTGATTTATTTTATTAACTATTATCAAAATATTTTTAAACTTAGAATTTAATTAAAACCAAAATATTATTTATGATTCTCAAAAACTTTAGAGTAACTTATTATTTTATAATAATTTTATTTTTATAAAAGTCTTTTATTAATATCGATTCTCACGAGCCTAAATTAAAATACTTACAGATGATATATCATATAACAAATTATTCTCCTCCTATTTTATTTTATTAACTACTACCAAAACACTTTTTAAAACCAAAATTTAACTAGAATCAAAATATTGAAAAACTTTAGAATAACTTATTATTTTGGAGCAATTTGAATTAATATTTATAACATAAACGGTAAAATTATTATAATATAACATATAAAAAGATTAACTTATAAAGAAGCATAATGGTAGTGTTTTATGAGTGCTTAGTATTTTAGTTTTTTTAAGAATACAAAACACATGTTTATTTTATAAATAAAACTATTTTAATATTTTATGTGTTTTATATATGATTTGTATAGAAAAATTGAATTCCACAAATTAATTTACTATTGGTATTAGAATGATTATAATATTTGCTTAAAAATTAAACAAATAAAACCAAATACAATTGTCTACTATAATTAATATTATTTTATGAACAATTTTATTATTTATAAAATCCTTTTAGATCATTAATGCCTTTCCCATCAAAGTTTGTAACATTGTCATAACAATAGTAAGTTAATTTGTGAAAATTTTAAAATATTTCATAATCATCAAATATAAAATGAATAAAAATTATGTTGTTTGAAAAATAAACCCATGCTTGACACTTGATTTTTTTTCTGTCTTTGGATTTAGAATTTAACTATAATTAAAACACTTTTAAAATCTCCCTAAATTTATTTTAAAACAATCTAAATAACTATTAATAAAACTCAAACTTAATAGGACTCATTTATATATGTTTCATGAAGATTTTGGTTGTTTACGTAATTGTCTTCCAATATCAAAAGAATATGATCATGACGTAACATTATAAGATTTTAATAATAAGTAATAAAATAAACTAAATTATATGCAATTATTAAGTTAAGTTGTGAAATTAATAATTAATAGTTGATGTTAGATAACCAAATTTTTTTTATTGTCCTACAAACTTTAATGTTAATTTATTATTCTACGATAATTTTATTTTATAGTCTTTAATTACTTAGTCATACAATAAATTTTAAATTTAAAAACATGTTTAGAATTTTATTTTAGACTCAAAATAACTAAATATTAAACATATAAAAAATATTATGATTACATAATAATTAATATATTAATTAATATTAAAATAACTATGACTTATATATTATGATTAAACTTTAGTTCATACATAAACCACACAGTTGCACAAAAATTATTGAAATAAATAATCCTCCTAAAAATGTAAATTCATTTTCTGTCACTATAAATGACATCTTTTAGCATTGAATTATTATTATTTATTGGAAAACTATTGTGATATAGAATTCTGCCGACTGCCATACTTTTATCAGTTCACTATTTCCCTTTTAAAAGTGTTATTACCAAAAGTTCATCCAATGGCGATCCAAACTTTTTTTTATGCTGACATAAAAAGTTTATTTGATTTACTTGGATTACACACAGGAGTGAGGCCCTTACTCCATCACCTCTCTATAATAAGAGAAAAGGCACATACATACATCTTCATCAACTGCAAAAACCATAGCCTCCCCAATCAAAATCACCCACCTTTAAGCTTTTTTTAATGTCTCCTTTTCTCTTTCTAATTCTTCTATCATTTGGGTTCATTCATGACCAAAATACAGAACTACTCTCCCAATATCTCTGAATGATTCTTCAGCCATTTTTATTTTCCAAGAACAATTTACTTGTTTTCTTGGTTCCTTTGCTGCCTCAGCCTCAAAGGAACAAGAAGGAGAAATTTTCCCACTTCCCACCTCTGATTTTTAAGAATCAATCTCTTTTCTCAACTGGGTTTTGATCAATTCCTTGACTTTGTCATTTTCTTTTGAGTTTTAGACTACCTAGGAAATAGAAGGGTGTTTTGGGACTTTTTTTAAGCTTCATTACTCAAAATTCTCCAAGTAAACTTTCAATTTCACAATTTTTATCTGGGATTTACTTAATTGTTTGGTTGTCTCTATATCTCTCTTACTTACTTGGTTATATGATTCACAGGGTTTATGGCTTATATTTGAGCAAGAAAGATCAGTTGCTATATTTTCAAGATTTTAAAAAGGTGGATTCTTTTTATTTATTATTATTATTGATTCTTTCAATTTATGCCGTAAAGAATAAAGGGTATTTTGATTCCCAATAAACGGTTATAAATTTAATGCCCTCTTGGTGTTTGTAGATATGCTCACATTTATTATTGAATACAATCACTAAATATTGTAGCAAACTGAAGATTTGCATTGGTAAAAGGGGATTGGAACTTGGCAAATATGGAGACTTTGTATCCAGCTTCACATACTTTTAACTCAAATTGGTTGATGCAAGAGTGCAATAGCACAATCTGGACAAGTGAAGAGAACAAGAAGTTTGAGAGTGCTCTTGCATATTTTGACAAGGAAACCCCGGATCGCTGGATAAAGGTGGCAGCTATGATCCCTGGGAAATCAGTGTTAGATGTGATAGAACAATACAAGGAATTGGTATCTGATATCTGTGATATAGAAGCTGGTCGGGTTCCACTTCCGGGATACCTGGCCTCCTCTTTTACATTTGAATTGGTGAAAAATCGCGAGTTTAATGCGTTTAGAAAGCGGCCTTTGGGGTGTAGATCTTCTGATCAGGAGAAAAAGAAAGGTGTGCCTTGGACAGAAGATGAACACAGGTGAATTCTCTTCTTATCTTTGTGATTTGAAGCTAATAAAACTCTTTCGTTCCAAAATTATAGATACATTAACAAAACGACGACTTTAAAGGAAAATTTGATTATTTTTTTCCTAATGATAGCTAGAAAAATGTAGTTAGGGCGACATGATAGTACTCAATCTACCTAAGTATAAGTAATGATATGTTAGGATTCATGTCACTTTATGGTCTAAAATCATAAATGCATATTTAATTTTGGAATTTATGATACTATGTTTGGTAAAACTATGAACTTTAACTCCAAATTATATTGTGTTTCATGCTTCCATAAACTTGCAAGACAAAAACTATGCAATTCCAATTTTTCTGCTCTTTTAAGTTAGTTTTTTTAAAAAAAAAACCAAACAAAGATGACCTTTCAAGATTAGAATTGGAACTGTGAATCGAAGTTCATGACAATTTGTTTGTGTGATTATTGGACAAATTTGATTTTGTTGATATTAATGTTTTATAAATCTTTCGTTTTTGAATTTTCTCGAGATTGTTACTTTGTGTATTCTGTTCTTAGCAATGGTTGATTGGTGATTTAATCACAGGCGGTTTCTGATGGGGCTTCAAAAGCATGGTAAAGGGGACTGGAGGAACATTTCACGGAATTTTGTAATCACCAAGACTTCAACTCAAGTTGCAAGCCATGCTCAGAAATACTACTTAAGACAGCTTTCAGAAGGGAAAGAAAAGAGGAGGCCTAGCATCCATGACATTACAACGGTCCATCTGACAGATTCTACTCAATCGGACGATTGCGAATTTCCTTGGCACGATAAGTCTACGGTGATCCCACAGCCAGAAAAGTCCATTAACACTCCCAAGATATTACTTGATTGGAACCACTCGGATGATGGATCAGTGATGCTGTTTAACTCGGCTCGCAATAATCCATTTATGGCATATAAGGGTGAGATTGCTTCACGCGGTCATAAATTGCAGAAGGGTGGTAGCCATGGAGCTGATATCGGACCTCTGAATTTAGGATTTCAGTTCCAGTCAACTAGATATCCAGTTTGGTGATAAGAGAGCAATAGTTGTGATGTTTAGTTGAAGACTAGAGAAATGGAATCAAGTTGTAGCTTTTAATGGTGAATGCTAGACTATTGGATTTGTATATATCTTTATGCTTGTTTGAGGATCTAAATGCTTCATATTATCAAAATATAATTTCATTTAACTACTGGAAATGATGTGGGAGTTTCACATTCCAGATAAAATTAAGGCCTAATGACCTGCCATTACTAATTCGAATGCTGGATGTTTTTTTTTGTCATTAGCTCACTGACTGGTTCGTCACTCACAATAGTATTCTTAAATAATTGGACGGCTTACTTTTTTTACATTTTGGACAGCAAGGTTCTCAGACCCGGATCGGTCATTGAACCGAAAAAGGTATCGGGTGGATGAATCACTGTTCCAACCAGTGGTCGAACCGTTATTGACCTAGTGACGTCATTAATATATAAAAATATATATTATTAGTAATTAATAAAATTTTAAAAGATCTCATTTTTTATCAACTAAAACATAATAAAGTTGAGTTATAATATTACTAAAAGTGGTTAATTTTAATATTAAAAATTTTTTGGTACAAAAAAATAAAAAATAAAAACCGAATTACTTAATCCGCTTTTAATGGGAACTGAACTGAACCAACCAATTATTTCAACCCATCCAATCGATTTTTGACTAAATCAATAAAATCGGGTTGAACCAGACCAGAAAACCGACAGATTTTATTTTTACCGGTACATGTACCGGCGGGGCAGTCCGGGTTTAATAACACATTTGGAGTTGATGTAATAAATTTGGCAAGTTGCCTCCCCATCACTTATTCACCTTGTTGAGGCTGAGTCTGCATTCCAATAATTCAAGCATCCTATGCTTTATCCCAAAACGATAGATATCCATAATATTTTGTGGCTCGCATCATGGGAGGAAGCAGGATTTACTTCCAGCAGCAGAGGCGAATTTTAATTAATTTTTTTGATAAAATAAAGTCTCAAGTTCATCAAGCCCCCAAAGATTCTCATCTTGAAATTCCAACGGGATAAAGTTTTACAAATTGAATTAACCGTTCCTTGTCAAATATTGACGACAAAGATTTACTTGAATCAAGACACGCCATACATGAGAGCACAAATTCAAATTTATATTTTTGCCCTTACACATTTATTTTGTCACATTTCTACTCCTATAGTTATAAAAATTAAAAAAAAAAACACCTGCTAAAATATTTTGGTCCAGCATAGGCAGACCTATGATGCCCCTAACATAGTTGAATGATTAGTCTTGTATTGGGCAGGAGCTATTTTATTATAATAAATTATGACAGGGTATATAGCATTTGGCTTTGTTGATTCTTTGACAAGTCTATGGAAATATTATGGAATTTTAATGTCAACCCAACTAACTCATCAATGGGTAAAAGTATTGGACTTTAAATTGTAATGATTTTGATGGAAATATAGCATCTTGACTTTTTATTGACCCTTGGCAGATTAATGATATGAAAAATCATAAACAAGTTAATTTACTCAAAAGGTAAAGTAAAAAGGCTTAGAAAGTGTGTTTATTTTTACATATTTAAACATGCTGCATTTGTTTCCTCAAGACATGTGTATGATTCGAAACCTACCTTTTGGTTCACTCTAATGTTGGTTCAAAACAAAACAATTGCATGCAAGACACAAAACTTATGTGCTTCATTCGAATTAATTTCACCGTCTCAGAATTTCTTAATCTAATACAGAATCGTCTAAATTCATCTAAAAGTACAAAATTACCCCTCTAAATTTAGGTCATGACGCTGCCCTGGACCCCGCCTAATTATTCATAACAGAAAATAAACAAAGTTTATGTTTGTGGGGCCCTGAGTAACTTTACAATCAAATTCGGATCAAGCTACAAGAAAAACATTCAAAACAAAGAAAAACATAGATTTCTTTTTTTTGCCTAATTTTGTAATCAAACAAAATTAAATAAAATGAAATGGAATAATTTGGTTTAATTACCAGAGTTTTGTGGAGTGGATACATCACTATCTCTTTAGTTGCCATTCCACAAATGAATCATGCTTTTAATTACTGTGTTTTTATTCCTTTTAATTGCCATAGTGCATGGCTGCTGCTAGTGCCACCATTGTTGCTACTACAACCATCATGATCAAAAGCCTAATAGTGTCTGCCCACCCAAATATATCAATTCCATCTACAAGCCACACATTAGGCAATTAAATTTTCATGGCTACACGATCAACTTTATTTTATTTTACACATTTCTATTGAATAATATATAAAGCTACCAACTTTATACTAGCATCCCCCCCCCCTGATGCAACCTTTCTGCAAGTTGCATTAGAAAGCACTTTGGTTTATCCTTTTCCTTTTTTCTTTCTTTCTATTTTTTTTTTAATTTCTCCTAAACGACATTTAGAACTTTTTTAAGTTTACATGACTAAATAATAATATAGAGCTTAATAGTTAAATAGATAATCTAGCCGATTCGTTATATGGTCCCTGATCGTGTTACAGCATAACTAGGATTAAGCAAAACCACGGATAAAATCGAATAATCGAACTGATTTTTTAAACCAAAATATTTTGATTATTTTAAGTATTTCGATTATACCCGTTTTAATTTCCAGTTTTCGGGATGAAATTTGGTTATTTGGTTAACCGAATGACTGGGGTTGGGTTTGGTGGTGTTTCTGGCTGTGTATATGCATATGCATGCACGGGCTTATGGTAGGGACTATGCGCACTGCTGTCATGGGGGTTTTCCCTTTACACCACATACAAGCAAGGCTAGGGTCCCTTTCCTTCCCTTACCCTCCAATTTTCTTTTAAATCATGTCCCCTCCCCTTTCATTTCAGAGAGACAGAGACTGTAAATACTGGAATTACTTTACTTCAAAGTTATCAAATAATGGTGACAATAATACCTAGTGCTATTTTTTTCCTCCTTTTTTTTTGGTAACTTTCCTTTTCTTCTCTTTTTTTCTGCTAATTTTTGCGCACACACCGAAGAATCGAACTCTTGATCTCGTGGAACCATAAGACAAGAGTTACCACTTGGTCAATCATTCATCAAAAATGCTAGGGGACCAGGTTTTGGCGACATGGGTAGCGACCGGGTTTTTATTTTTTTTAAATGACTCCCAAATAATTTATAAGATTTATTGAAACTGGAATTTTTACAGAATTCAGTTATTTAGTTATTTAGGTGTCATTTGAATACATGTAAAAAACATGATTTTACAGACTGTACAGTCCTGTTTTTTACCTGTATCCAAATGACACCCAAATCACTGGATTCTGTAAAAATTTCAGATCCAATAAATCTTATAAATTACTCCCTCTGTCTCATAGTTATAGGTTGATTTTCCATTTTGAGATGTCCCAATATATAGACTACTTACTATTTATAAAATTTAGTTGGTTCATTGTTTTACTTTTATGCCCTTATAATAAATATTCAACCATTACTCTTTTTTTGAAAAAACAATATTCAATGTCATTATTTTTATCACCGCATTTAATGTTGTTGTATTCTCTTTGGTTAAAGTTCTATGGTTGTAGACTTTAACACGTCAATCAATGAAGTTGAGAGTTCCAGTGTGATAAGTAAGGAGTAATTAACTTATTCATTAATTCCATATTAAGGGGTATATGTGAAAATTTATGTTAAAATTACCATTTAAACTAATTTTCTTAAACTATGTGCCAAAAGAAATCAACCTATAACTATGGGACGGAGAGTCATAATTTTTTTTTTAAAAAAATAAAGTAGCTGCCCTGTCGCCAAACTACTGTGGTAAATTTCCAGGTGAAAACAAGAATTCCATGTCTCTTTGAGGGTAAGATATGAAATGAAAACAGGTAAATGCAAATTGAGCTTTGCAATCATTTGACTTCATATGTAAAAAACAGCAATAATAATTAACAAGTATCTAATTCAAAGTCGATAAAATATATACTTCATGTTTTGATCATGTTAAACACCATATAACTAACTAGTAGATATATATATATATATATATATATATATATATATATATATCTTTGACAGAATTCGGATCATCCCAACAAAACACAAGGATGGATCCCAAACCCATATACTCTTCCACCGACAACAGTCAGGCCCATGGCCATTCAAAATAAGTTGTCATTCAAACTTATCAATAAATCAATCAAAATACATGAATATCTACTGCCTATTGGGCCTGTTTGATCCACTCATTCCAAACAATGAGAACAGAACTGATGCTTTTGATCCAAATATGTTAACACGCAAACTATTTTAGGACTAAGCTAAAAGCCCAAAGGGAAATATAGGAAGGGCTTTTATTAATTAAAAGGTGAACTTGTGATGATAATTTTGATGGGCTGATACTTATGGGCTTTGTTCTGCTGGTTGATATACACACATTTAAGAAGAAATTATTGGAGTAGTGTATGTTGATAAACAGAAGCCCATGTGATGGCTTAGGAAATATAATACTATAATAATTGTGTACTAAAATTCTAAATTCATGGCTAGAAATATACTTCCTCCGTCCCAGGATAAAAATTTTCTTTGACATTTTTTACATATTAAGAAAGATGACAAAATTATCCATATTTAAATTCTCATTTAATTGCATAGTTTTCTGTACATTACTAGTGATGCTCCATAAATACGCATAGAGAATAGAAATATAACAATTAATAATAAGGATATTATAGGCAAATTATTGAAAAAAATATACTCCCTCCGTTCCTTAATATATGTCGCTTTAGGGTTGTGCACAAGTATTAAAATAATGATAGTATAACATTAACTATAATATCAATTGTCTATATTGCCCTTATATTAGAATAAGAGATTGTTATTTATTGGACAAAAAATAGTGAGAGAATTAAAGTTACATTTAATACTTGGGGTAATATTGAAAACTAAGCAATTAATATATACTTAAATGAAATTCTCAAACGACTTATATTAAGGAACAAAAATATTTCTCTAAAATGAACTTATATTAAGGAACGGAGGGAGTATCATTTAAGATAAGTAGATATTTAACTTGGGACTACCTGAAATAGTAATAAAGATTTTTATCCCGGAACAGAGGGAGTATCATTTAAAATTAAAGAGTCGTCCAAGAATCTGTTGAAAATATCAATTAACTACCCGAGACTGAGGTGATTTTCCACTTAACCAACTAAGTTTTGAAAGCCAACATATAAACGCCTATAGTTTTAACGTTAATTGAAAGAAAAAAAATTATCTCAAAATTACTACCTTTCTTTTTATTTTTCCATTTTTTCTTTAACGCATTAATTTTGATGAAGTTAAAACAGAAAGTCATTTTTCACTTCACCTTAAAACTATTTGACGGTGGGGGAAAGATTAGTTTATTCATTTGGGCCATATTTGTTTGCAAAAAATATGTTTGGGATTGGATTATTTATTTTAATTTAACATTATTTCGGATTATTTAATCATTTGATTCCTTAATATGGGACTGTTAGTCCCATAAAGTCATTTGATAACTTAAAATCGGGAGTCCCTCATAAATAGCATTAAAATGATTTTTTTTTAAAATAGTTCATGTGACTAAAAAAAAAAAAAAAAAAAAGCCTTGTCTGGCATCTCTTTGCCATTGGAGCCACCCACATCTAAGTGATAATACTCCTATGAAAGCTTCCAATTGGCTTCGTCAAACAGTATATCCTTCATCCCCTGGCCAAGTTTGGACCATTTGGAATCATAAAAATATAGTAATTATCCAGGATAATATATTGAAAGGGATTGGGGCCAACTGACTCAGCTGAATTTTTTCTATTTTTGAATATATTTGGTCAAATATATTAAATGAATGAACTAGCTCAAAATTTGTAAATTTCAATTGTGGGGTCAAATTGGAGGTTAGATATTAAATGAACACACTGGCCTGAAGAATTAAATAAAGTGATATCATGTCAACATGTATATCACGGATCCGGTTAGCATGAAGTTTATTTTTTGGTAAGTTGATCAATTGACCAATAGAATATCGAATAATACACATGTAGTACCTCGTATGAAAGTGTCGATTCTATCTCTGGCCAATCGATTAACTCGCTCTTGCAAAATAAAGTTCTTCATGCTAATTCCAGATATCACACGCCAATCACCTAAAATTAGAAGGGGGGAAATGTTTGGGCCATTGCTTGAATAATCATGGGAGAGAGGGTATAAGGTACACATTTCTCTTGGATATAGTTATTATGAAGTTAATTTTATGATAAATTGATCATGTGATCAATATAATGTTGACACGCAGAGAAAGATCACCTCCCGCCTACATGTCGTGATGAATTGACTAAAGTTAATCACTATCATTTCTCTTTGATCTGGGTCTGAAAAGAAATTATTGAATACAAAGATAACATCATGACATGATATTTGACCAGACACATAATAACAGAAAAATGTAGGGGTCATCTCTTGAGATGAATAAATTATTTAATACAACGGTGATATTATGTCAACATGATGTTGACCTGACCCGTATAAAAATAAAATAAGACAAAATGTGTGGGACAAACCATGAGGGTATAAGACACATGAATTGTGAACTGCATATATTTCTCTAATTGGATCCACATTATGATGAACAGAACTAGTACAAGTCAGCTTGTGACTACAAGCTGTCTGTGCAACTGCATCTACATTACAAATTCAAACAAACCTATTACATGTCAAAAATCCAAACTGAGATCAGAACCAAACACCAAATAGGAAAAAATGGGGAAAACTCCTCTTATCAAGATACAGAAACCTATAAACAGGATTCCAGTAAAAAAACAAAAAGATATATACAGATTTATGAAGTAACAAAGGAATTTGGGTTTAAAGGGATAACAGTATCTGGAAAATCTGTTCTTTGTCCAGCTAGGGAGTAATATGCGAGTATATGGGACGGCTGTTCAGTTCTTACAGACTCTCCATTCGCATCAGCACAAAAATCTCGTCTGGCAGAAATCAATTCAATATTCCAGAACGGGCGAGCCATGGCTAAGAGATCACTATTTGCTGGGGATGCTCTATATCCTTGCACCCACAAGTACCTCAGAGAAGTTAGCTGCAACACAGCAGTAGCCAGAGCACTTTCACTGAAGCAACAGCCCCTCATTTCAAGCTTCTGCAAGCGAGGGCAGCCTCTAGAGAATAACAGAAGTCCTGCATCCGACTCCCCAACATAACCCAGAAGCATCCATCTCACATTCAAGCTGTACTGCCCTATAAAACCAAGACCTATATCTGTCAAGCCCCCAGGTCGAAGATACATAGCAAACCTTCTAAGCTTAAGGCAACCTCTTAATAGAGCTCGAACTCCATTGTCAAGCGGTAAATCTGTTATACTTTCTTCTTGATCAAGTAAGACCAATCGAAAATCGCAAAGATTTTTCAAATGTGTGCCCATGCATTCTAAAGATGCATTTGTGATATCAGACACATATACAACGAAGTATTCTAATTCAAGACAGCCTTCTGCCAAAGCTACCAATCCTCTTTGTGAAACTACACCTTCCTCATCTTCCATTTCCTGTTCATCAGCACCTCTCTCAATCCTAAGCCTCCTCAATTTCTTGCAACAACGACCAAGTACTCCCAATCCTCTATCACCAATAACGTTCCTTGTCTGTTCAAAAGAAAATAAAGAAATAGCACTAGTTAATCAAGTCATTTCATTGTTTCATTAAATCTGTTGAGCTTTCTTTATATCTTTCAAAGAATCCCCACATATTGGTATTCTACATGCTTAAACATTATCTGAACTCGATATAAATCTGCCTAAATAATAGCTTCTAATATTTAAATTTGATGATTGAGTGATATAAAGATCTAAATCAAAAGACCCGCAAAATTTATGATTTCCTTTAGAATTAGCCATAGATGTAAGAAGTTAAAGTGTGAAAGATACCTGTAAGAAACCAGAACCAGAGTAACATATTCTATTGACTAAAGTAAAACGGTATATTTGTACAGAATCCAAACAAAAGAATGAATAGAACGCAACCAAATTTTCTATCCTTTTTCTTAGTTTTTTTTAAAAAATGTATGCCTGTTTGTGAGATGGGGGAGGGGAGAAGAAACGGCCAAGCTCATTATATAGCCCTCATTTATCCATTAAAAAAACAAAAAGTTATATACAATATGAATAATCAAAATGGTTCTGTGATTTTACCTCAAGAATTTCCAAGTTGGGACACCTCGGAATCAAGAGACAATGGTCCTCTGTGTCAAGAAGGGCATAGAGAAGATCCAGCTTTTTTAGTCGGGCTGCAAAAGGAAATACAATGGGCAATTCATGCTTCCCCATGTAAGTTAGGCCCAAGAGGCATAATTTTGGAGGAACTGGTACAGCAGAATACTTTTCTGGTTGATCGTTGAAGGAACCTCCACCAAACTCTTCTAGAGCAGTGGCAGCTCGGAAGAAACAACCAAGGTCCAAAATTTCACAATCGCTAATTTTGACCGAGACTAAAGAGCTACAATTTTTGGCTATGAGTTCAAGGTCGGGGAAGCTGACTTCAGAGAGCTCAGTCATGTAAAAGTTCAGTGTTTCAAGAACTGTGTTGTGCAAAGCAAGCTCATGTAGCCATTCACCATCATTCTCAATGATTGAGCTCTCTTCCAAATACAGGGTTCTTATATTCCTGAAACGTATAACAAGAATTAGAAGTTTAAAACATATGGCGATACATAGAACACACATAAACATACATGATATTGATGTTAGAAAAAAAAATCTCCCTCAATAAGAATATCTACAAATTAAACATTAAGAACCAGCTTCAACTCCACGTGGTGACTTCACTAGTTAGTTTTGTATGCATACTTCCCTTTCTTAAGAACTTGTGAGATATTTCAAAATTCCTCAACAATTACACTGAACTTTCAAGTAACAAAGACAGATGAGCTTGTTTTACTCAGTTTACATAATTTGACATCCAAGAACCCTAAATCTCAAGTCCACAGCACAACCTTCATAGAATAAAATGGTTTACTATGACTTTATCTCCCGAATATAAACACAATAACGAGAGAGATATGACCATTATCCCTTTTATTGAACTTATTGAGTTTGAGCACATAAACCAAGGATGAAAATTGTCATAAGCAAGCATATTTTATCCTTCTGTAAGTTTTCATACAAAGCTCCAAAACTTTTTCCCTTTTATTAGGAAGGGAGCTAGAGCAGATGTGTCAACTTCAACAGGTAAAGGTTCAAAGAATAGCATATATGATGTGTGGTTGACAATGTGCATTATGCAAGATATCTAATAGAAGAAAATGGTAAATCATCAAGTCATGAAGACGGCTTCTCAAAATTATATAAAAGCTAGAAAGGAGAAAAACTTATTATGTGAATCTGCAATTACACATTTCATATTTCCTCATTGATGTCGTAGGGGTAAATTGGTTATAGACTCTTTGTCCTCATTTGCGCTTGGTCGCAGTTTCTACTGAGAACCCACTTATTGCTGCCACTGCCAAGAACTGGACTTCTTAAAATAAAGATACAACCAGAGCTATGGATGTTGAGAAATGTATCGCATGCATCTCATCACCGTGAAAAAACTATTACAAGGGGATCACGAATCTACTGGGAAATTCAAGGAAAAAAATAACAAGGAAGAAATTAAGAAGCTTCTTAGGAATTGATTAAAAATATCCAAATATATGCATAATTATAGAAATTGTCATCAAGAAAAGGTAAATAAAATAACACAAACAACCAAAAAAAATACAACCAAATTTCAGGAGGGGAAAAAAGTAAAAAAAAAAGAAGGAATTTTTTGACATGGAAGTCAGTATATCAAATCAGCGCAAGTTTCTATAAGCAATAAATGAGGGTATACCTGCAAGAACGAGTAATATGTAGAAGCCCATCCGTAGAAAACCCAGAGCACTTGTCAAGCTTAAGCACTTGGAGCGTGCGACCACGCGACTGGGCAATAACTTGGAGATCCGAATCCCTAACAATCATCCGCCGAAAATGGAGGGACTTCAAGCAAACAAAAGACCCAGAAAATTCCTCCACCCAAGGAGTCACATAACCTCCCCAATCCTCCGGTATCAAATTAAACATGGCGGCGCGTGGTTTTCCCTTCAGCTTAATCGATTCTATGTGCTTAAACCTCCGCAGGAGCTGCTTGGGTGTGGAGGTGTAGCAGAACGCGATTGTGACGTTCTTTCGGGTGAGCGCGTCAAGCTCGTACCACCGCCTGCAGACCAGAGAGACGGATTCCCTGTCACGCGGATCGGTTATGTAAGGGATCACGCACTCGAAAATCACATCTGAGATTCCGGTACTCATCCGATTGGCGCTCTGATTTTCCATATTTGAAGGAATTTTATTGAGAATCCGTGGTGGAATTCGAAAGGTTTGAGAGAGAGAAAATACGAACCAATTGATGGTTCAGCGATTGGGTTTTGAGAGAGAGAGAGAGAGAGAGTTGAACAAATGGTGGTGGTGGTGGTATATTTATTTTATATGAATGAAATAAGGGAGGAAGAAAATTGGAGGATTTAGGGAAATTGAGGGTCAGGATTGGAGGGAAAATGAGATCTGACGGTGAGAGTGGTAAAGAACAAAAGAAAAAAAAAACAGTCTGCTCCACTTGTGCGGCGCAAACGTCCGAAAATAAAACAAATTTCTCCAACTTTTTACTGTAGGTGTTTGTAAGTTTGTCTCCAGAGTCCTCCTACGGCGACATTCTGCAGCGACCTTCTAACCACATTTTTTTGTTGATTTTTTTTCAACAAGTTTAAGGGGATATTTTTTTAATGACATTTTTAGTGATATTTTTTTTTTTTGGTTTTTTTTATATATCTTCCAAAATATATAAGATTTATTCCAATCGAATTTTTATAAAAAGCAGTGTTTTAGGTGTAATTTGGATACATCCTAAAACAAGCGCCTACAATTTGTCTGTGTTTTCAGATGTATCCAAATTACACCTAAAACACTATTTTTTATAAAAAATTTAGTTGAAATAAATACTATATATTTTTTGGGAGATACTACAAAAAAAAAAATTAAAAAAAATATCACTAAAAAAATATCCCCTAGAAGGACTCATTTTTTTTTTGAGTAATTCTACAGGGACATTGGTTTGGGGACCAGGTTTGCGACCGGCTGATGTGGTTGTGCCACATGGAAGAGAGAGAAAAAAATTAGCTTACTTATCACCAAACCAAACCTTCTCTTTCTAATAAACTAATACACCGAATAAACACTCTCCAGTAATTCTTCTCTCTCTCAAACACCGGAACAAATATTCTCTCTCTCGTAATTCCCTGCTTCGCTGCCGCTGGATCAAGCTTCCTCCTGGAACAAGTGAGATTCAAAATCCGAAGGTTTCAAGGTATCATTTTCTCATTTCGTATTCTCCTC
This sequence comes from Panax quinquefolius, assembly GCA_020205615.1. Classification (NCBI taxonomy): domain Eukaryota; kingdom Viridiplantae; phylum Streptophyta; class Magnoliopsida; order Apiales; family Araliaceae; genus Panax; species Panax quinquefolius. Next base: position 135,525,284 of record CM035167.1, on the reverse strand, counting down.
CTTCTGCCATTACTCTCTCATACGTCTAAATTCCCAAAACCCTAAAATTTATGCAAACTCTTGTTTTGGTTGAAATTCTTGTTTTGAGTGAACAATCTATGACTAAATCAAGGATTCTGCAATGACTAGTGACTAATTGTGCAAGTAATTTGTATCCAGGCTTCATTGGTAAAGAAAGCCCTAAATTATTCTGTCTCGAAAATTCTATACCTGAGCAGTAAAATGGAATTTCTAAATTCCATCGTCTCTATTTGTCAACTGAAATTCCTTCGGAAAAATAGTATACTTCATTATTTTGTCAAATTGGTTTAGGATTTGCAAGAACTGATTTTATTGTAGGTAAATCTGGACTGATTAATCATGTCATTTAAAAGCCCATAGACTAGTATATCGCACATTCCTTTTATCTCTAATTGGCAGAATTTTGGAATTTACTACTTCATTTCCAAGTTTTTGTTTATCTTGTGAAAGGAAAACATAAAATCAAACAACTAATTAGTTTTTAAGAAATATAAAGATATTCCCTGCTACTGGAAGCTTCAGATGGAGTGTTCCAAAATGTTTCTCATTATTAGAATCCAATACACTTACAATTTAATTTGTTAATGACTTTCTAGTCTATTATGGAGGGGGTTTCTCCATTCATTTTCAGGTATAATGTTTTATTTTACTACTTTCTCTTTCAATTTGTGGTGTCTTATTGGATGTAATTTGTTTCTAAAAACCACCATTTTATTTTTCTTGTTGCAGGATTACTATAATCCATATTGGAGAAGTGGTGAAGGATGTGATCCAAACAATAGGAGCGGATAATATGGTGGGATTATATGTGGTGGAGGATGCCAAGTGATTAATGTATACCTGTTGTAATTCTCTTGCGTAGTAACTAGAATTTGAGTTTTGTTGATGACTTGACTATTTACTTGATGAATAACATGGGGGGGACGATGCATTGTTCTATAAATGTGTGATACATTTATTTTACTTGTAGTTTGTAAAAATTGTTACATGTTTGTTGATGTTTAAATAGGCTGTGTATGCACAATCCATTGGTCCAAGTCACACTATTGTTTACAATTCTGCCCCCCTCCCCCTCCCCCTCCCCTCCCCCCCCCAATCAAGTTAATGTAGAACTTTAAGGAACAGTTAGTTTTATTATAACCACTGAATTGATTTATACCATTCAATGCAAGTTTCATTAGCTTTCTCAAGCGATTTTGGGATGAATTCCTTTTTAATAAGCTCATATTACAGAAAAAGAAGAAATGAGGCATCAAGACCCATTATCAGTTGCCTTTGCCAACAACTAAAACTGCCCTAGTTTTTTGATTAAATGTTGGAAAACAGAATGACAACATACTAACTGTCTGCAGCAGCAACCATATTATATAGAGATGAAATGGTGTACCATATACTAACACCAATTACAATTTCAGTGAAACTCAATTACAATTTCTTTCACAACTTCACCTCCATTACAACTTCTAACAAAAGACAACTAGTTTTTCATAATAACAAACAAACAGAGAATAAGTATTAAAAAAACTAATTTATTCAATAATTTCATTTCTTGTCTCATTTCAATTATAGTAGGATCATGCATAATGAAATTGTTTGGCAGCTGCGTTTCAATAGTTGTCAATGATTTTTCTTCATTTATGGCAGCTGCGTTTCAATAGTTGTCGATAATTCTTCATTGTTCTCTATCATTCTTCCTGATGCCATGTTGTCTTTCTACAAAAATAACAAAAATCTCTAACTGCAAAAATAATATCAGCTTATCAGTAAATGAAGATTCATAAGCAAATGAAGAATGCCTATTAATTTCATAAAGCAAACCAAATCACGGCCCATTTGTGTTGTGCAAGTATAAATAGGTGTTTTTCTCTCTGCTTTCTGTTGCAGTCATTCTATTATGAAGGAAAGGCTATTATGTCAAATGAGGAATTTGATAACCTCAAAGAAGAGCTAATGTGGGAAGGAAGCAGTGTTGTCATGCTAAGTACATATGCCTTCAACATATGGGACCTTTACCTACTTTCGTATGACACGTATTTTTTCATTAATACTGTTATAGTGCACAACATCTTTGCAATGCTAAAATTTGAGAAAAAATAGTTTTAAAGCACTTGAACATCTTTGAGACAATTTATCAAACACCACAAGTGCACAACTTAATGTGAGGAATGTAGAGAGTGTGTTATGCAAAGTGAGTTTGTGAAAATTTGAAAATCACGCCTCTCATCTAATTCCATAACAAAAGAGAGTAATAGTATGCATACTGCTAGAAGAGAGAAGGAAGGGAGCAGCGACAGCGGCAGTGGCGGCATAGGCGAAGCACAGTGGAGCAGTGAAGCAGAGTTTGGCAAAGAGAGAAGGCGTGATATGGCTCTCAGACTAAGTTTTTTTTTATCATATATCAATCAAGAGTGCTTCTACACAGACAGGAAAGCTGGACAGGATTATTGGACAGGCGATTTTTTTTTTTTTTTTTGTGACTCCAAAAAATGTATAGTATTTATTCTAACAGAAATTTTTACAAAATATAGTGTTTTAGGTGTAATTTGGATACACATACAAAAATAGGGCCCTGTTTTTGTATGTGTATCCAAATTACACCTAAAACACTATATTTTAGAAAAATTCTCGTTAAATAAATACTATACATTTTTCAATCATAAAAAAAAAAAAAAAAAATTAGCCTGTCCAATAATCCTGTCCGGCTAGACTTATTGATCAATCAATAGCTGATGACAAAACCCCGGTCGGCCCAAAATTATTGTTTTTTTACTACCTTCTAAAAATATATATAATATTTATTCTAATCGACACAAAACAATATTTTAAGTATAATTTAGATAAATTTTATAAATTAATACTCGATAAAATAATATTTTTCTCATTCCCACTTGAAATTTAATGAGATAAATTAATAATTTCAATAAAATAATAAAATAATAATTTTTAAAAGACCCTTATTTAAATATATGGTTCTATCCAAATCATAAATTAATAATTCTTTTAAATTACAAATATATCTATAGTAATCTTATAAAATATGATTATATTTTTGTTTGTTTTGTCTTGAAATTCAAATTAAATTTCATCTTTAATTTTTCTCATTGCGTTCAAAAGTTCTTGCATTCTGAAATAGTTGGTGTCCTTCACTTAATTGATAATACTTTCATATTATGTTAGAAAAATGATATGCATGTCAACAAATATTTGTCAAAGTTGGATTGCAATTAACGTGAAAGAGTATGCGATAAGATAGAATAAATTAAAGTTAGACCCTTCTTAATTCCTGTCAATATCATGCAAATAGGTCAAAATCATAATTAGGCTGAAAGTTCCGGCAATGTAAAGCATGACTCTATTATACACCCTCTCCAAAAAGAATCACATTTATAAAATTTATAAATTTTAAAAAGATAATACTATGTGCATGTACCAAAAAAATTATGCACTAAGAGAAAGATCTATGTATTGCTCACTAATAAAAATATGTAAAATATTCCGTTGTAGGTCTCGCTCTCTATTTTTCTCTCTTTTTAATATTGTGCGCACACAAATTTTTGTGTATAATTAGTGTCCCTACCATTACTTATTTTAAAAATATATTTTTCTCCATGTTTATTCCTAAATATAATGAGAGTTTATTTAGTAGGCGACATGATAGTGAAATTGTGACATTATACTCGAGGACATTATATTATTTTATATGGAATTGTTAAATCCATAATATTTTTTGTTATTTTTATAACAAAAGTGTCTCTATAGATGTATAAATGTCATTAATGAGATCAATAAAAAGACAACTCTTATGTGAAATATTTTTTTTATATATTACAAAAATGATTCATATGTCAACAACTTTTATGTAGAATTTATATTGTGACATAGTTGAAATTATAAGCAATAAAATAGAAAAAAACATAGAGCAAAGGTGCAAAAATGCCCCTGATGTTTACATGGATGTCCCACTTCCACCCTAAACTATTTTTTTTCCAAAAGTACCCTTAACGTTACACATTAAGGTCAACCGTGCCCCTACCCTTAACGGAAATGCCACATAGACTAACTGTAAGACCCCAACTTTTATAAATAAAGATGAATTTTCTATAATTATCATTTTTGAATATTATGGAATAAATTTGATATAATGTTATAGTTGTGGGTAGTATTTATAAATTTTGCAAAGTATGCAAGTTGTTATATTATATTAATTGATTGGTGAGGAATATTCTTTGTGTGGGGAATATTCGTGACGACCAGACAATCATTAGGTGGACCTCATTAAATTAATTATCATTTGATTGAGAAAACGAAAAAAATATTTTATCGAAAATAACGGCGGAAGTTTTACCGCTAATACCGTTGAACTACTCGGTAGTAAAAAAGTACGATGTACGCTGCGTGGTTGCGTAGTAAAACACTAGATTGATTATTAATGCTTACGTGAGAAGTCACCAGCTTTGTTCAATTATTGCTATAAGTAATTGTTGACAAGATCTCACGTTATTTGATTCAATTATTGTCGATATTTTATATATTATTACATCAATAATTGAAATGACAGAGTTATTAATAATATAAATTGCAATATTAACGATGTCTGAAGTTCGCTTAACGAGAGGTTTGGTCACCTAATCATAGCGCTAATAGGAGAAATCCTTATTGGAAAGTCCCTCTTCCCGGAACGACCTAGTCGATTAATATCATGAATTATAATAATGATGATAAATGTTGTTAAAATATTAAAAGGATTTTTACGGGGGTAGTTGTAATTTTGGCGTATTATTTAATTCTCATTTACCTATTTTTCAACATTATTGGTAGAAAGTTATTTAAATATAATGGGAGGACCCCCGTGATTATGACATGTTGGGGGGGGACACGTAAAATACTTGTATTGAAAAATGAATGGTTGGAAGTTTTTTCAAAGTTGTCAATTTGGGTGGGGGGGATATTTGGTTTATACTAAGGGTGGATCATTATTATCATTATATATATATATATATTTTATTTAAAAGATTTTGCTTTAAATATGGATCGTCAGATTAAAGTAAATCAATCTCGACTGCTTCATGAGTTAGTTACTTATGCATTCCATTTTTCTATAAATGAAGCTCATTTATTCATTATTTTCTTACGAATTCACCGAAACTCTGAGAGATAAACTATAGAGAAAGAAGAAAGTATTATGCTACTTCACTACTTATATATTCAAGACTTTCTTCTTAAGGTAGGGAATATTATTTGTTGTACTCGTAAGGGGTGTTATTCTTTCTTATTCATGAAGAATCGTTGTTATTCCATTTCTTATTATTCATTGGAATAACTCAGATATCTAGATTCTACCCTATACTTGGTGACATTCTTCTATTATTCTGTTGGAACATCCTTGCTCATGTGTTTTATACCCGGGACTGGTTCCGTTTTTATTATTATTCCGTTGGAACATCTTTGTCATGTGTTTTACACCTACCTCGGTTCCGCTTTTTATTATTATTCCGCTGAACATCCTCGTACGTGTGTTTTACATCTAACTGGTTTCCGCTCTTATATTATTCTCATTGAAACATCATGTATGCATGTGTTTTACATCGACTTTAGTTCCGCTTTTTATTATTCTCGTTAGAACATCCCGCTTGCAAAATTTGCCCGACTCGTTCCGTTATTATTATTCTGCTGGAATAACTCGTACATCTGCAAGTACCGCATGCATGGTGATTTCTTTTGTTATTCCTGTAAGACCCCAACTTTTTATAAATAAAGATTTAATTTCTCTAATTATTATTTTGAAGTAGTAAGCGGTTGATTTGATTAATGTGGTTAGTTATGGGTAAAATGCGCAAATATTTCAAATAAGCAAGTGGTTATAAAATACTCATTGTTGTTGGAGAATATTTGTTTGGTCGTGGAATATTCTTACCGTCAGAATATTCGTATTTACTACCAAGAAAGATCATTGTGTGCCCATAACGAAAAGCTTTAATTCGGATGAAGAAAACGACAAGTATAAATTGTTTATAAATAATCATGTAGTTTTTACAGCTAATCTTTGTTGGAATACCGGTGGTTAAAACACGTGAATACGCGTTGTTGCACAAGAAGACGCTGTATTGCACCAATTATTGATTCTTACGTAAGAAGGCACTACTCAATAATTGTTACGATAATTACTTGCTTAGTAGTTTATTTTATTGATTCAATAATTGCTGCGTTGATATTTTATAATACCGTTGTTTTAATAATTGTCAACGCACGTATTTTCTATTATCTATAATAATTCATATTATCTCAATAATATTATTAGATAACATTATTGGAAATGTCTAGAAAGTTCTGCATTCAAGGAGAGGTTTGGTCATCTAATTACGCCACCAAAGAAGGAGAGATCCTTATTGAAAGCCCTCTTTCTTGAACTACTTAGTTGCACAAGATCATGTGATTCTCAGTAATATTATTTATGAATAATTAATTATTAATTTATATGATGAGGAAAATATTGATTTTATGTGGATATAGATGGAGAAAATTTTAAAGTGACAATTGTTAAAAAATGATATTTTATCTTTTCTCGATAAAATAATTTATTATTATATTTTAATAATATAATAATGGTGATATTTTTACAATGAATGTGGGATATATGAGCGTGACGCCCCAAAATTTTGTATACGCCACCCATCTTGGGTCGCCACTTACATGGTACATAAATTCAAATACAACTTACTAATATAACTGCTGTAGGTATAATACTTACATATAAATCGTGAGTTTGAATACAAATATTGTCTACTAGATATTATACAAACTCAAAAGGAGTCCTCATTACAACTATTATCACACTATTTCACGTAATAGTGAGGACTACTAATGCTATCCTCCTGGACCATTACTTCGTTTCCGACTTCGTCCCAAATTATGTTCTCATTTCAAGAGAACAAAGGAAAGAAAGGGGTGAGCTCAACTAGCCCAAGAAGAAATATTATGACTAAGATAATGCGTAATAAATTATCATTAGCCTTCAACAATGTTAAACCGATAAAATACAATAGACAACCCGGTTTAATCTGCAGTGAATAAGCAATCCATTAAAAGAGTCAAGTAGAGAATAAAGTCTACTATCTTTTAGGTTTTAAAAGGTTTTCATCAATTTTTATCACGAGACTCACCTTTTAATAATAAACCACCACATCTAATCATCCCCGTATCTACCGCGCCAAGGATTTTTATCAAATTATCAATGGTCATGACTATACCGAATCACCCCGGTCATAATCATACCAAAACTATCCATCACCGCATTACAAAGCCACCGAGGACTTTTGTCACATCATTTATATCAAGTCACGATTATACCGAATGATCCCTCGTCATAATCATACTAAGTTCATCTATGCACGTAAGCCAAAGATAACATAATATAACATGAGGATGATGACAATGACATAGTAATTCAATAAAACAAGTTCAAGAATTATTTAATCCATGAATTATTAACGCCCAAATTGTCAACATGATACATCGCTTTCGAGAGTAAAATTCAATAATGATCGTAAGAATATTTCCATGAAAGATATCGGATGAAACGCAAATATCAAGGATATTCTACTAATTTCATGGAGTATAGAAGTCAAAGTTTTAACCAACCGGGTATAATAAAGAATGGAATAACAAAAGAAATCACCATGCATGCGGTATTGCTTGATGACATAGTTATTCCAATGAATAATAATAATCTAACCGTGTCGTGAAATTCACAATCGGCGTGATGTTCCAACAGAATAATAAAGATGGAACCAGATCCGGTGTAAAACACATGATAGGATATTCCAACGTAATGATAAAGATTTTAACCAGTCCTGTGTAAACACATGCATGTGATGTTTCAATGTAATAATAAAATGTAACCAGTCCGTGTAAAACACACGCATATGATGTTCCAATGAATAATAGAAGAATGTCACCAAGTATAGGTAAACCAGCATGATACAGTTATTCCAATGTAATAATAAGCAATGGAATAACATAAGGATTTCACCAAGTATAGGGTATGCCATGACATATACGGGTTATGTATAGGGTATGCCACTTTTACAAAGTTATTCCAATGTAATAATAATGAATGGAATAATGTAAGTTATCTTCATGAATAAGAAAGAATAACACCCTTTACTGCACAACAAATAATATCCCTTACCGTAAAAAGAACCTAATATAGAAGTAGTGAAGTAGCGAATAATACTTTCTTCTTTCTATAACTTTCTCTCTATAACTTCTCTCTATAATTTCTCTCTAGAGTTTCAATGAATTAAAAGAAAATAATGAAGGAATGAGCTTCTATTTATAGAAAATGGAATGCATAAGAATTAATCCATGAAAGCCATTCCAGATTGATTTACTTTAATCTGACGGTCCATATTTAAAGAAAAATCTTTTAAATAAAATATAATATATTCTATTTATATAAAACATTTTACTATGCAAACACTATGCAATACTATGCAAAACACTATGCAAAACACTATGCAACACTATGCATAATAAAATATAATATATTCTATTTATAGAATAACTTTAATAAAGTATTCTATTTTATATAAAAGATATTTCGCTTTTATTACGTTAATAATTCAATAAAACAAAACGTCATTATCGCTATAATAATTCATATTATTAATCGATAATAATGGAATCAAACCGAGTGACTTCTCACATAAGCATCAATAATCAATACCGTAATGCTACTATGCAACCACACGTACATCGCATTTTTTTACTACCGAGTAGTTCAACAAGAACTACCAGTAAAACTTCCGCCGTTATTTCAATAAAATATTTTTGTCGCTTTCTCGATCCGACAATAATTTCATTATGGGTCCACCAATGATTGAGTCATTGTATTTAATATTCCCCGCTAAACCGAATATTCCCCAACCAATCGAATATAATATAACCACTTGCATACTTTGCAAAATTTATAAATACTACCCACAACTATAATATTATCTCAAATTCACACTATAATATCATCTTTGCACTACAGGCCAAAGATATATAACCGGAAAACCAATAACACCGAGACTCGACAATAGTATCACAACCATGAATTATCCATGCCACTCTTGGCTAAGGATATTCGTGTTTTCAATTACTGGCCCATGATTATACCAAGAATAATCTGGTGGTCATAATCATACCAAGTCTATCAATGCACTACTACCAAAGATGACTTTTACCACATCCATGAATTAATATTTCATTCTTTGAGACTCAAATTTCAATAATTAATCCATATCATCGAATCATCCCCGCTACTACGTGCCAAGGATATTCATTAGTATCACGACCACAAATTATCCATGCACTACTACTACCAAAGATAATTGTGTATTCATTAAGATCACGACCACAAATTATCCAAGCACTACTACCAAAGATAATTGTGTATTCATTAAGATCACGACCACAAATTATCCATGCACTACTACCAAAGATAATCGTGTATTCATTAGTATCACGACCAATAAATTATCCATGCACTACTACCAAAGATAATTGTGTATTCATTAAGATATCGCGACCACAAATTATCCATGCACTACTACCAAAGATAATCGTGTATTCATTAAGTATCACGACCACTAATTATCCATGCACTACTACCAAAGATAATTGTGTTTTCAATTACTGTTATGATTATACCCCAACAATCCTCGGTCATAATCATACCAAGTCCATCTATGCACTACAGCCATGTATGACTTTCAACATAATATAAGCAATGAGGATAATGATATAAAGAATCAATCAAATGAGATAAAGGATAAATATTAAACATTTATAATATAATTTATCCAGATTCAAGAATATCCCCATGTTTTCAATCACTTAATAATCTCATAATCTAATATCATTAATATTATAACAATATTTTAATCACTTCTTAAATTTATAAACAATTTATCTTAATTGTTTACGCTTTTACCATATAATGCATTTAATCATTCAAAATGTCATACTCATAAGATATCATCACCAATTATCAAATCTCTCAAAAAATATGCATATACTTTATATAAGATTCTCTAGCCATAAAATCCTATTTTCAACTTTTTATTTCACATAACATATTTAACTCATATGTTCAGTAATTAAACTACTTTTCATGAAAAATACCAAATCAGTCCCAAAAATATTTCTTTTCTGGGATTTAGCATAATATAGTCCCATGATAAAATATATTTTTCTCGAATTTTTAAAATTCATTTACTATTTTTCAAAAATCAATTTCTAATTAATTTCTTAAGAAATTAGCTACCTCAAGTTTAACTCCAAAATTCCCAAATCTTGGCAGGACCTTACACATGTTAACGTGAGCTTCTAGTTTAAATTTCATGGTCATCGAGTTATAGAACTCCTGGTTATAGCGTTTAAATCGGAAAAACCTAAATATTGAAATAGTCATAACTTGCTCATTTTAAGTCGAATGAGCTCATTTTTGGACAGGAGGTACTTTATACCATATACTTTCATGTCCCAAAAACCCAGAATTTTTCTCATAATTTAAGTGGCCGAAACAGTCCCTTAAAGTTTCTGGGCAGTATCATTTTTGAAATTTATAGCTTTGGCCTCCTTTGCTAAAATCAGTCCACACAAAAATCTACAACACCTTTTCCAGTAATTCCACTTGGATTAGTTAGGTAACTCATAGATCTAACTCTAGGACTTGACCAAATTCAAAAATTCAAAATATAATAAGAGATATAGTCAATTGAATTTCATGTTTCGTTTTTCACCAAAATCTGATTTTCAACTCTTTGTGATTTCTAAGAAACTTTCATGTTTTCACATACTAACCAACATAACTCATCATAAAACTTACTAATACTTCATATACCCATGATTTTCATTATTCCAATGCTTTTATTATGACTTTCATCATAAACCACGTAACTGCTCATTTTAGTTGAAGAAATATTTGAGGGTTTAAGAAATGGGTTTTTGTCTTCGGGTCAATACAAAATTCGATTTCACGCTCTAGGGTAGGCTAGGAAATCTTCAAGAATACGTCAAAGAAATTTATTAATGATAGAAATATCATTCAAAATCGCTACTCTTATCCAAGACTTGGATAAGACGTTACATTGATACCAACCGTGACTTCTATCCCTTAACCTAGATAAAGACATCACAATGATACCTATAAACTTGCCATCTTCATTCACGATGTCGCCACTGAAAGTCCCCCGATGCATTCCACACAAGGAAGTCAACAACGAAAGGATCGGGGCTCTTTACTTATGGCTTGATATAACAATGATTAACTTTAGGGTTTGGTTACTTTGAATTAGATAACAGGTTGGTTAGGAATATGAAAGCTAACAACCTTACAAAAAAAAATAATAAGTAGTTAATCAATCGCTTTCAAAAAATTACCTCAAAGGCAAGAATTTTTAAAGATATAAGATCGTGAAAGTGTTTATTTGAAACAACAAGATTAATAAACAAAGGAGGTAACGGGTTTCTCCCAACGAAGTTTCAATAGATAAATCAAAGTCTAATTTTTTTTTCTGAGTCAAATTTAAACATTGAACACAACTAGGTAGAATAAAAGAGTGGGTAGAACTTGTATTGAATAAAGTATAGACTTCATAATAATTAATTTACCTGCGTAATAACTTCGTTCGGTTTCTCGACAAACCCTCTCTCGCTTAAATTACCGAAGTTTGACTTTTACTATAGGGTACATTCCACCCTTAAGTGCTTCTTCATACTCCCGATCCATGATTTGAATCATTATTCTCCGATCCATATCGAATTCGGGTTGACCGCTATGCATGTGGTAATTCCGAATTCGATGTTGGGTTCTCCCAATTCTTTGTCCAAAAGTAAAGTCCATTTCATCTATTTTGACTTTATTGGATCGGACGCCTTTTTCTACACTATCAACGCGTTGTGCGACTTTTACCCATGCATCGTCTATTCTCCTTCGCTCGCTTGTTTCTTCTTTCACCGATCTTTGATTTTAAATTCTCGATTCCAACTTTAATATCTTACACCCTCGCCAAAGCGTGATTTTGTTCGAGCATCACATATCGGGTAACCCAATTTTGAATTGTTGTATCCCTTTGTTCCACGACCGCTTGCGTTCTTCAACTCGTTTCTTCTAGCTCACGAACACGATTTTGTAATTCTAAGTTTTGATCATAAATTTCTTCTAACCAATTCTCCTCGTGTTCCTCTTCTTCCTCTTCTTCCTCTTCTTCCTCACTTTCACTACTACCTCTTGCAACTAGCTCAAGGGTGCAACAATTAGTTCTTCATTTACTACGTGGATATCTCTAATTTGTTCCTCGTCGACAATCGCATTAACTCGATTAGTGATTAAAGGTGTCACAACGGTCACATTCACTCCATTGTGAATATTTTCACCGCCATTTCCAAACACCGCCACAACACAAGGGTTAATTAATATATCAAATATTATCCCTATACTACGATGAATTAATTAAATACCAAATAAACTTAGGTAGGTCATACTAGCGAAGAATTTCCGCCTCTCCCTCCTAGTTCTTATCTCACATCTTAGCCGTGGATCATATCCCTAAGCTCGATACCAACCGCGACGCCTCTAAAATTTTGTATCGTCACCCATCTTGGGTCGCCACTTACATGGTACATAAATTCAAATACAACTTACTAATATAACTGTCGTGTACAATACGACATAAATTGTGAGTTTGAATACAAATATTGTCTACTAGATATTATACAAACTCAAAAGGAGTCCTCATTACAACTATTATCACACTATTTCACAGAATAGTGAGGACTACTAATGCTATCCTCTCGACCATTACTTCGCTTCCCGACTGTCTCAAATTATGTTCTCATTTCCGAAGAGAACAAAGAAAGAAAGGTGAGCTCAACTAGCCCAAGAAGAAATATTATGACTAAGATAATGCGTAATAAATTATCATTAGCCTTCAACAAAGTGTTAAACCGATAAAATACAATAGACAACCAGTTTAATCAGCAATGAATAAGCAATCTATTAAAAGAGTCAAGTAGAGAATAAAGTCTACTATCTTTTAGGTTTTAAAAGGTTTTCATCAATTTTTATCACGAGACTCGACTTAATAATAAACCACCACATCTAATCATCCTCGCATACTGGTCAAGGATTTTTATCAAATTATCAATGGTCACGACTATACCGAATCACCCCGTCATAATCATACCAAAAACTATCCATCATCGCATTACAGCCCATCGAGGACTTTTTGTCACATCATTTATATCAAGTCATGATTATACCGAATGATCCCAGTCATAATCATACTAAGTTCATCTACGCACGTAAGCCAAAGATAACATAATATAACATGAGGATGATGACAATGACATAGTAATTCAATAAAACAAGTTCAAGAATTATTTAATCCATGAATTATTAACGTCCAAATTGTCAACATGATACTGTTTCGTGTAGTAAAATTCAATAATGATCAGAAGAATATTTCCATGAAAAGATACTGGATGAAACGCAAATATCAAGGATATTCTACTAATTTCATGGAGTATAAAGTCAAAGTTTTAACCAACCGGGTATAATAAAGAATGGAATAACAAAAGAAATCACCATGCATGCGGTGATTGTGCAGACATGTGTTATTCCAATGTAATAATAATAACGGAACCAGTCGTGTGAAATTCACAATCGGGATGTTCCAATGTAATAATAAAGATGGAACCGGATCCGGTGTAAAACACACGTATAGGATATTCCAACGAGAATGATAAAGATTTTAACCAGTCCTGTAAAACACATGCATGTGATGTTTCAATGAATAATAAAAAGCAACCAGTGTCCGTAAAACACACGTATATGATGTTCCAATGAATAATAGAAGAATGTCACCAAGTATAGGGTAAACCGCGTATACAAGTTATTCCAATGTAATAATAAGCGATGGAATAACATAAGGATTTCACCAAGTATAGGGTATGCCAGATACAAAGGTTATGTATAGGGTATGCCACTTTTACAAAGTTATTCCAATGTAATAATAATGAATGGAATAATGTGTTCTCTTCATGAATAAGAAAGAATAACACCCCTTACGGTACAACAAATAATATCCCTCACCGTAAAAAGAACCTAATATAGAAGTAGTGAAGTAGCGAATACTCTTCTTCTTTCTATAACTTTCTCTCTATAGCTTCTCTCTATAATTTCTCTCTGAGTTTCAATGAATTAAAAAGAAAATAATGAAGGAAACGAGCTTCTTATTTATAGGAAAATGGAATGCATAAGAACTAATCCATGAACGGTCCAGATTGATTTACTTTAATCTGACGGTCCATATTTAAAGAAAATCTTTTAAATAAAATATAATATATTCTATTTATATAAAAAAACATTTTACTATGCAAACACTATGCAATACTATGCAAAACATTATACAAAAACACTATGCAACACTATGCGCATAATAAAATATAATATATTCTATTTATGAATAACTTTAATAAAGTATTCTATTTTATATAAAAGATGTTTCGCTTTTATTACGTTAATAATACTGAATAAAACAAAACGTCATTATCGCTATAATAATTCATATTATTAATCGACAATAATGGAATCAAACCGAGTGACTTCTCACATAAGCATCAATAATCAATACCGTAGTGCTACTATGCAACCACACGATTCTCGTATTTTTTACTACCGAGTAGTTCAACAAAGAACTACTTCAGTAAAACTTCCGCCGTTATTTCAATAAAATATTTTTGTCGCTTTTCTCAATCCGACAATAATTACGCTAGGGGTCCACCAATGATTGAGTCATTGTATCAAATATTCCTCGCTAAACCGAATATTCCCCACCAATCGAATATAATATAACCACTTGCATACTTTGCAAAATTTATAAATACTACCCACAACTATAATATTATCTCAAATTCACACTATAATATTAAAAATTATTTCGACTAAATTTAAATCTTTATTGATAAAATCTGGGGTCTCACAATGAGTATATGAGGCGAAAGATTATTTTTGTTGCAAAAGTTGTTTAAAACATGTTAAACATGTTAGTGGACCCATTTCTTGATCGAAATTTGATTATAAATGTAAAATCGTCTGCTTTATGGATTTCGGTCAATTTCTGCTTGGAATTTGGAAAAACTTTCTTACGCAAAGTTGTAGAGAATTGAATTTCCTATAAAAATTCATGAGCTTGAATTTTCTGATAAAAAGCTATTTTTTATGAATTATTGAAGTTCCGAAGTTCCGAAATAATTGATTTTTGGGAGTTTTAGTTAATTATTTTGAGAAAAACGTTTTTTGTGCAATTAGTGGGCTCACATGTGTTATAAATGATCTGAATTCAGATCTTCAAAGGTGGGCTTGACAAAAATTTAATTATATTAATATTTTATTAAATTTTCTGCTTTGGTGTTCTAAGCAATTTCCTATAAATAGGGTGCTTAGGTTAGAATTGAAAATCACACCAGAAACTAAAGTATTCTCTCTATATTATCGAGTGTATTTTTGTGAGTATTTTGATATCTTGAGTATTGCTATACGGTGCAAGTTCGTTCAGCGTTATTCCAGTCAGAAGTACTGCTTTTTTGAGGTAAGGGATTGTAAGAGATAGTAAGGGATAGTAAGGGATAGTAAAGGATTTTATGGGATTTTAAGAGATATTATTTTTTTTAAAAAAATAATATTATTTCTTCAATATCATTATGCCAAAATATTGGTTGGAACTTTTTATCAAATTGGGAACTTTTTCATGTCGGAGTTACTATTCATGAGTTACTATTCATGATTTATTATTCATGAGTTACTATTCATGAGTACTATTCACGAAGCATGATGATTTTCTTGTGGAATTTCTATCTTTTGGTGTCGGAGTTACTATTCACGTATACGATACTATTCACGATACGGCCTTTATTCACTTAATACGACACTATTCACAGAAAAATTAAATTTTCATTTTTCGTCCAAAATATCTATTATGGATACTAGCTTTGATTGTATCCATGTTTTGATCATTCTTGAATTTTACTCCACTATGATTATTTATGAAGTATTTTTGAACTTGGATTGTGTAAAGTACGAATCCTTAATATTTGTTCTTTTTTTTCACTGGATTCGTTTCCTTTAAAATATTTTTCATCATCCTCAGTCCTAAATGATGATATTACTGAATATCTTTGGCCTGTAGTGCGAACATGAATGATTTTCTGATGAATATCTTTGGCCCGTAGTGCAAAGATAAACAGGTGTTTAGATGAACATGACCAACTGATGAATATCTTTGGCCTGTAGTGCAAAGATGAACAGGTGTTGAGATTAACATGACCAACAGATGAATATCTTTGGCCTGTAGTGCAAAGATGACTATTTGATTCAAGATGTATATTGATCGATGTTACGGGGATAAAATATCGATGATGGACTTTTAAATTCATAGATGATAGTAGATTTCATTCTCTACTTAACTCTTCTAATGAATTGTTGTTTCATTGCAGATTGTTGATCTAAAACTTGTTGTCATCAGTATTCTATCGATTTTTCCTCGTTGAAGACTAAGGATAATTTATTGTACATTATCTTAGTCATAATATTCTTTATTGGGCTAGTTGAGCTCACCCTTTTCCTTTTTGTTCCATTTTTCTTCTCGTGAGACGAGAATATAAGCGGAACTAGTCGGGTATGGAGTAATGGTTCAAGACAATTGTTTTAGTAGTCCTCACTATTTTGTAAAATAGTGTATCAATAATTGTAATGAGGACTTATTTGAGTGTGGATATTGTCTGAAGACAATATTTGTATTTAAACTCACAGTTTGTGTTGTCGTATTTTGCATGACAATTGTATTAATGAAGTTGTAGTTGTTTCTGTACCATATATTTGGCGACTCAGAATGGGTGTTGTATACCTATTTTGGGGGCATCACATTAATGTATCGAGCTTAGGATATGATCTCCGGCGAGATCGGAGAATAGAACTAGGAGGGGAGAGACGAGTAAATCCTTCGCTAGTGTGTCCTACTTAAGCTTATTTGTTGGTTGGTCATAATATAGGGGTATTATGTGATTTGTTAATTTGTTTAATTAACCCTTGTTTTATGGCAGTATTTGAGAATGGCAACTGAGAACGTTAACAATAGAGTGAATGAGATTGTGGAGACACATTTAGTCACCAACCAGGCTAATGTGATGTCAGGCGAAGAAGGAATTAGAGATATCCATGTGGTATGTGATGTCAGGCGAAGAAGGAATTAGAGATATCCATGTGGTGAGTGAAGAATTGATAGTTGCACCCGAGATACTCGCAGAGGTAACAGCTGAGAGTGAGGAAGAAGAGGTACCTGAGGAGAATTTATTAGAGGTATTTTATGATCAAAATGTAGAATTGCAAAATCGTATTCATGAGTTAGAAGAGCAGGCTGAAGAACGGCAGGTGGTCGTGGAGCAAAAGGATGCAACGATTCAAGCCTTTGTTACCCGATATGTGATGCTTGAACAGAAGCACTCTTTGGCAGAGTATAAGATGATAAAGCTGGAATCTGAGCTGAAAGAAGAAATAACTGAACGAGTGAGAATGAGTGATGCATGGGTAAAAACCGCACGACGCATTGATATTGTGGAAATTGATGTCCGATCTAAGAAGAGAAGATTTAACGATGACGGGAAGACGTCGGCATCAACACCAGCAACGAATTTTAGAGGATGAGAAAGACCGCCAGTTAGATGCTACAGATGCGGAGAAGAGGGACACATAAGTCCAAACTGTTCACAACCTTCCAAGGTATGTTATAATTGTGAAAAAGAAGGTCATATCGCCGAGATTATGCGCAGGCGAAACCCGGCCTAATGCGGGATGGTGACTCCAAAGGTCATCCCTCGGACAAGTCAAAGTCAACGCCTCTGGAAGAAGCGTTTTTGTGGTAGTCGAATGCGAGGAACCCGAACGGTTAGCACGAGTTAGTTAATTATAAATTCTTACGAAGTTTATACCTTATTAGATCTGGGTTCTACCCATTCATTTATCTCTCCCGCTTTATACTTAACGTTTAAACTTGACTCGGGAGAAAATTAGACTTAGTTATGAGAAACTTTCATTACATCCACCGCTTATAAATCTTGTTTGATCCAAGTTGGCACCATCACATTACACATTGACCTTATTTCTTTAAAGATACTTGCTTTTGATGTGATTTTAGGATTGATTGATTGATTAACTACTCATCATGCCAAAATTGATTGCTTTCGTAAGGTTGTTAGTTTTCATATTCCTAAGCAACCTGTTATTCGAATTCAAGCAACCAAACCATTGAAGTCAAACACTTTCATATCAAGCCATAAAGTCATTCGTTTATTGAAAAATGGATGTCAAGTTTTCTTAGCCCATGTTATGGACTTGAAAAAAAATACGTCAGATTTGAATGATATTTATGTTGTTAGTAAATTTCCTGATGTATTTCCTGAAGAATTTTTTGGCTTACTCCCAAAGTGTGATATTGAATTTTGTATCGACTTTGAACCCGGTACAAAACCCATTTCTAAAATCTCATGGATCTTATTGAACTTCAGGAGTTAAAAATTCAAGCTGTAGAAGTTTGTACCAGAGCCTTTATCTGGTGACTTCCTTTTGTGGAATACACCGCCGCATCTCGTAGGGGATGCCATATTCGTGCGATAGTAAATCGATAGGGTGTCATTGTGACGTGTTATCCAAGGTTGGGATATGAGTCACGAGTTGAGAGCAACCTATGTCGATGAATCGAATACATAGCTTTCAGGCTTAGTTGGTTATTATCGAGATTCGTTGAAGGATATTCTCGAATCGCTATTCCATTAACGCAGCTGACTCGTAGAGATATAAAATTCGAATGGAGCGAGGAATGTAGAACTCAACATGCGGCAACGGTGTTGGCTCGAGCTGTTGAAAGATTACGACTATACCATTCAATACCATCCTGGAAAAAACGAACGTGGTAGCTGACGTGTTGAGTAGAAAATCGTATGTGGTTACGAGTGCGATATTGTTAACACAAAGACCCATTTCGTATGTCTTAGAGAAGATGGAGATAGAGTTAAAAATTCCAAGAACCTGCATGAAGATA
Organism: Panax quinquefolius; assembly: GCA_020205615.1. Lineage (NCBI taxonomy): Eukaryota > Viridiplantae > Streptophyta > Magnoliopsida > Apiales > Araliaceae > Panax > Panax quinquefolius. The sequence goes on along the minus strand of CM035167.1, from coordinate 135,506,121 downwards.
ACGAATATACGATTAGAATCGACTTTAATCAATAAATTTAAAGCTGCTCAAGCTACAGACTTGGAGTTGATGAATATGAAGAAGAAGATGCAAGAAGTCGTTATTCCAAAAGGGAGAATCGGCGATGTGAGGAAAGCTCAAACCTTCGATTTATTAGTCCATTTGAAATCCTCGATCGAATAGGAACTGTGGCCTATAGACTCGTTTTATCGCCAAGTATGACGCGTGTTCATAACGTTTTTCGTCTATCGATGTTACGTAAATATGTGGATGACCCAAACCACATTTTTGAGTTAGAACCAGACGAGATAGCAGAAGATTTAACGTACGAGGAGGTACCAATCAAGATCTTGGATAGGAAGGAGCATGTCAATTTCGAGGACGAAATTTCATAAGGAGGGGAGGTTGTAAGGCCCCAATTTTTTGTAAATAAAGATTTAATTTCTCTAATTATTATTTTGAAGTAATAAGGGGTTGATTTGATTAATGTGGTTAGTTATGGGTAAAATGCGCAAATATTTCAAATAAGCAAGTGGTTATAAAATACTCATTGTTGTTGGAGAATATTCGTTTGGTCGTGGAATATTCTTACTGTCGGAGAATATTCGTACGACGGCGCAGCTTTGTGTGGGCCCATAACGAAAAGAGATTGGATGAAGAAAACGACAAGTATAAGTTGTTTATAAATAACGTGGCAGTAGTTATTCTGAATTATCTTGTTGGAATACCCGGTGGTTAAAAACACGATGTCTGCGTTGTTGCAAGAAGACGCCAGATGATTGCACCAATTATTGATTCTTACATAAGAAGGCACTACTCAATAATTATTACAGTAATTATTTATTCAAGATTTTATTTTATTGATTCAATAATTCTTTGCGTTGATATTTTATAATCACGTTGTTTTAATAATTGTCCACCGCACGATGATTTTCTATTATCGAGAGCAATAATTCATATTATCTGAATAATATTATTAGATAACATTATTGAATGTCTAGAAAGTTCGCATCTAATGAGAGGTTTGGTCATCTAATTGCAACGCCAAGAGAGGAGAGATCCTTATTGGAAAGCCCACTTTTCCTGAGAACTACAGTTGCAAGATCTTGTGATTCTGTAATATTATTTGTGAATAATTAATTATTGATTTATATGATGAGGAAAATATTGATTTTATGTGGATATAGATGGAGAAAATTTTTAAAGTGACAATTGTTAAAAAATGATATTTTATCTTTTCTGATAAAATAATTTATTATTATATTTTAATAATATAATAATGGTGATATTTTTACAATGAATGTGGGATATATGAGTATATGAGGAGGAAGATTATTTTTGTTGTAAAAGTTGTTTAAAACATGTTAAACATGCTGGTGGACCTATTTCTTGACTGAAATTTGATTATAGCCTGTAAAATCGTCCGTTTATGGATTTCGGTCAATTTCTATTTGGAATTTAGAAAAACTTTCTTCTGCAAAGTTGTAGAGAATTGAATTTCCTATAAAAATTCGTGAGCTTCGAATTTTCTGACAAAAGAGCTATTTGTTATGAATTATTGAAGTTTCGAAGTTCCGAAATAATTGATTTTTGGGAGTTTTAGTTAATTATTTTGAGAAAAACGTTTTTTGTGCAATTAGTGGGCTCACATGTGTTATAAATGATCTGAATTCAGATCTTCAAAGGTGGGCTTGACAAAAATTTAATTATATTAATATTTTATTAAATTTTCTGCTTTGGTGTTCTAAGCAATTTCCTATAAATTGGGTGCTTAGGTTAGAATTGAAAATCACACCAGAAACTAAAGTGTATTCTTGTGAGTATTTTGACATCTTGAGTATTGCTATACGGTGCAAGTTCGTTCAAATATTATTCCATTCAAATCTTTTCTTTCTTTTGAGGTAAGGGATTGTAAGGGATTGTAAGAGATAGTAAGGGATAGTAAGAGATTTTAAGGGATTGTAAGGTATATTATTTTTTTTAAAAAATGATATTATTTTTTCAATATCATTATGCCGAAATATTGGTTGGAACTTTTTATCAAATTAGGAACTTTTTCATGTCGGGGTTACTATTCATGAGTTCCTATTCACGAGTACTATTCACGAAACATGATGATTTTCTTGTGGAATTTCTATCTTTTGGTGTCGGAGTTACTATTCACGTATACAATATTATTCACGTATACGGCACTATTCACGAATACGACACTATTCACAGAAAAATTAAATTTTCATTTTTCGTCCAAAATATCTATTATGGATACTAGCTTTGATTGTATCCATGTTTTGATCATTCTTGAATTTCACTCCACTCTGATTATTTATGAAGTATTTTTGAACTTGGATTGTGTAAAGTACGAATCCTTAATATTTGTTCTTTTTTTTCAATGGATTCGTTTCCTTTAAAATATTTTTCATCATCCTCAGTCCTAAATGATGATATTACTGAATATCTTTGGCCTGTAGTGCGAAGATGAATGATTTTCTGATGAATATCTTTGGCTCGTAGTGCAAAGATAAACAGGTGTTTAGATGAACATGACCAACTGATGAATATCTTTGGCCCGTAGTGCAAAGATGAACAGGTGTTGAGATGAACATGACCAACAGATGAATATCTTTGGCCTGTAGTGCAAAGATGACTATTTGATTCAAGATGTATATTGATCGATGTTACAAGGATAAAATATCGATGATGGACTTTTAAATTCATAGATGATAGTAGATTTCATTCTCTACTTAACTCTTCTAATGAATTGTTATTTCCGCTGCAGTTGTTGATCTAAAACTTGTTGTCTATTGTATTCTATCAGATTTTTCCCTGTTGAAGACTAAGGATAATTTATTGTACATTATCTTAGTCATAATATTCTTTACTGGGCTAGTTGAGCTCACCCTTTTCCTTTTTGTTCCATTTTTCTTCTCAAGAGACGAGAATATAGCGGGAACTAGTCGGGGTATGGAGTAATGGTTCAAGACAATTGTTTTAGTAGTCCTCACTATTTTGTAAAATAGTGTATCAATAATTGTAATGAGGACTTATTTGAGTGTGGATATTGTCTAGAAGACAATATTTGTATTTAAACTCACAGTTTGTGTTGTCGTATTTTGCACGACAATTGTATTAATGAAGTTGTAGTTGTTTCTGTACCATATATTTGGCGACTCAGAATGGGTGTTGTATACCTATTTTGGGGGCGTCACAATTCCATTCTTTCTTATACTCAGTTGGTTAAAGTTTTGACTTCTATATTCCATGAAATTAGTAGAATATCCTTGATATTTGCGCTTCATCTAGTATCTTTTCATGGAAATATTCTTCTGATCATTCTTGAATTTTACTCTCAAAACAAAGATTATGTTGACAATTTGGGCGTTAATAATTCTGGATAAAATAATTCTTGAACTTGTTTTATTGAATTCTTATATCATTGTCATCATCCTCATGTTTATATTTTGTTGAAAGTCATTTGTGGCTGCGGTGCATAGATGGACTTGGTATGATTATGACCGAGGATTATTCTGTGTAATCATGGCCGTAATGTTACAAATGATGTGGTAAAAGTTCTCATTGGCCGTAGTGCATTGATGGACGATTGTTGGCATGATATTGACCATTAATGAATACACAAATATTCTTAGCAGTGTAGTGCATGGATAATTGTGGTCGTGATACTAAAGAATATCCTCGGCCGAGTAGTGCGAGGGTGATTCGATGATGTGGAATATTTATTGTCGAGTCTCAAATGATAATTGATGATGAAAACCTTTTAATCATAAAAGAGAGTAGATTTTATTTTTTTACTTGACTCTTTTAATGGATTGCATGTTCCATTCAGCAGCTTAAACTTGATGTCATTATATTTTTATCGCTTTAACATTGTTGGAGACTAATGATAATTTATTCGCATTATCTTAGTCATAATATTTCTTCTTGGGCTAGTTGAGCTCACCCTTCCTTTCACCGCTCTCTCGTGAAATGAGAATATAGATGGGACGAGTCGGGGAACGGAGTGATGGTTCAGAGGATAGCATTAGTAGTCCTCACTATTCTATGAAATAGTGTGATAGTAATTGTAATGAGGACTCCTTTTGAGTTTGTATAATCTCTAGTAGATAATATTTGTATTCAAACTCACAGTTTATGTTTTGTCGTATTGTACACGACAGTTGTATTAGTAAGTTGTATTTGAATTCTGTACCATGTATCTGGCGACCCAAGATGGGTGATGTATACCTAATTTTGGGGGCGTCACAGTTGGTATCAAAGCTTAGGGATATGATACCTTGTAAGACCCCGAAATTTTTAAAATAAAAAGGAATTTCCTTTATTTATTATTTTGAAATAGTAAGGGTTGATTTGATTAATGTGGATAGTTAAGGGTTAAATATGCAAATATTTCAAATTAAGCAAGTGGTTATAAAATATTCATTATCGTCTTGTGGAATATTCGTTTGGTCGTGGAATATTAAGTCTTTGTCGGAATATTCGTACCACAAGACCAGACCATGTGTGTGAGCCCCATAACTAAAGTGATTGGATAAAGAAAACGACAAATATAAGTTGTTTTTAAATAATGGCGTAGTTATTACTGAGTTATCTGTTGGAATACCGGTGGTTAAAACACACTAATACGCGCGTTGTTGAGCGATAGCACACCTGGTATTGCACCAATTATTGATTCTTACGTAGAAGGCACTACTCAATAATGGTTACGATAATTACCGCTCAATATTTTATTGAGTTAATAATTCTTCGCGTTGATATTTTATATTGCTTTGTTGTTTCAATAATTGTCATTACACAGTATTTTTCTTTATCGAAGCAATAATTCATATTATCTGAATAATATTATTAGATAACATTATTGGCAATGTCTAGAAAGTTCTGTCTAAGGAGAGGTTTGGTCACCTAATTGCGCGCCAGTAAGAAGAAATTCTTATTGGAAAGCCCCTCTTTCCTGGGAACTGCCTGGTTGTTAATATTGTGATTCTGTAATATTATTTGTGAATAATTAATTATTGATTCATATGATGAGGAAAATATTGATTTTATGTGGATATAGATGGAGAAAATTTTAAAATGACAATTGTTGAAAATTAATATTTTATCTTTTTCTGATAAAATAATTCATTTAAATATATTATTTTAATAATATATTAACGGTGATATTTTTATAATGAATGTGGGATATATGAGTATATGAGGAGGAAGAGTATTTTTGTTGCATTAAATGATTAACACATGTTTTGTGTGTGGTGGACCCCATTTATTGATTGAAATTTGATTATAAACAGAAAAATCGCCTGGTTTGTGGATTTCGGTCAATTTCTGTTTGGAATTTGGAAAAACTTTCTTCTGCAAAGTTGTAGAGAATTGAATTTCCTATAAAACTCATGAGATTCGAATTTTCTGATGAAAGGGCTATTTATTATGAATTATTGAAGTTCAAGTTCAAAATAATTGATTTTTGGAAGTTTAAAATATTTAAAATAGGAAAAACGTTTTTGGAATGTTAGGTGGCCTCATTTAACATGTGTAGGAGCTGAATTCAGTTGGCAAGTGTGCGTATGAGGTTTTGGAAAATAAATATTAATATTATATTAAATTTTACTGCTTTGGTGTTCTAGCAATTTCCTATAAATAGGGTCTTGGGTTAGAATTGAAAATCACACCGTAAACTCAAGTTTTCTCTCTATATATATCGGCGTATTCTTGTGAGTATTTTGAGTGTACTTTGAGTATTGCTATACCATTGCAAGTCCAAGTCATAGCTTTATATCCTGTTTTTACTGTAAATCTTGTCTTTCGAGGTAAGGGATATTATTTTTTTCAGAATGATATTATTTCTTCAATATCATTATAATTTGAAATGTTGATCTGAAGTTTTATCAAATTTGGAACTTTTTCATGTCGGGTTTCTATTCATGGGTTACTATTCATGAGTTACTATTCACGAGTTACTATTCATAAGTTCTTATTCACGAGTTCTTATTCACGAGTACTATTCATGAAGCGTGAAGATGTTTTTGTGGAATTTCTATCTTTTGGTGTCTGAGTTACTATTCACGATATCTGGACTTATTCACGATATCTGAGACTATTCACGATATCTGACTATTCAATTAAAAAATAAAATTTCTTCTTTTTGTCCAAAATATCTATTCGGATACTAACTCGATTGTATCCATGTTTTGATCATTCTTGAATTTTACACCACTATGATTATTTTTGAGGTATTTTTGGGCGTGGATAAAACCAAGTACGAATCCTTAATCCTTAATCCTTGTCATTTTGTTTCACCGGATTCGCTTCTTTAAAAATATTTTCCATCATCCTCGATCTTAAATGATGATATTATTGAATATCTTTGGCACAGTAGTGCAAAGATGAATGATTTCTAAAGAATATCTTTGGCCCATGAGTGCAGATGAGCAGTGTTGAGATGAACATGACGATAGATTGATTAATATCTTTGGCACAGAGTGCAAAAGATGAGCAGTGTTTAAATGAACATGACCAATGATGAATATCTTTGGCTGTAGTGCAAAGATGAATATTTGATTCGGATGTATATTGATTGATGTTACGAGGATAAAATATTGATGATGGATTTATTAAATTCATAGATTATAGTAGATTTCATTCTCTACGTAACTCTTCTATGAATTATTATTTCATTTCTTAATATTGATCTCAAACTTGTTGTCTATTGTATTCTATCGGATTTTTCTGTTGAAGACTAACGATAATTTGTTGTATATTATCTTAGTCATAATATTCTTTTTTTGGGCTAGTTGAGCTCACCTTTTCCTTGTTGTTCCATTTTTCTTCTCTCGGGAGGCGAGAATGTAGCGAAGTCTTAGTCGGTATTATGGAATGAAGATTCTAAAGAGAGTTGTTTAGTAGTCCTCACCATTTTGTAAAATAATGAATCAATAATGTGATGAGGATTTATTTGAGTATAGATATTGTCTGAAGATAATATTTGTATTCAAACTCACGCTTTCTTGTTGTAATAATAAAGTTGTAGTTGTTTACATACCATGTATTTGGCGACTTCGGAATGGGTGTTGTGTATACCTATTTTGGGGCGTCACAGTTGGTATCGAGCTTAGGGATATGATCTCTGGCGCGGAGATCGGGGAATAGAACTAGGAGGAAGAGGCAGGTAAATCCTTCGCTAGTGTGTCTACCTAAGCTTATTTGTTGGTTGGTCATATTATAGGGGTATTATGTGATTTGTTAATTTATTTAATTAACCCTTGTTTTATGATAGTTTTTAAGAATGGTCTGTAAAGCGTTAACAATGGAGTGAATGAGATCGTGGAGACACCTCTAATCGCCAACCGTGATAATGTGATGTCAAAGGTAAGAAGGAATTAGAGATATCCATGTGGTGAGTGAAGAATTGATAGTTGCACCCTTTAGATAATCGCAGAGGTAACAGCTGAGAGTGAGGAAGAAGAGGTACCTGAAGAAAGTTTATTAGAGGTATTTTATGATCGAAATATAGAATTGCAAAATCGTATTCATGAGTTAGAAGAAGCGAAAGCAAAAGAATTGCGAGGCGATGTGTGGAGCAAAAGGATGCAACGATTCAAGCAGGTTACCCGACACGTGATGCTTGAATGAAGCACTCTTTGGCGAGTATAAGATGATAAAGTGGAATCGAAATTTGAAGAAGAAATAATCGAACGAGTGAGAATGAGTGATGCATGGGTAAAAAAGCTTTGACGCGTTGATATTATGGAAAGAGATGTCCAATCTAAAAGAGAAGATTTAACGATGATTTTGGAAAGACGTCGGCGACAACATCAAACCATCAACAAATTCTAGGGAGGAGAGCGACCACCCATTATATCTTACAAATGCGGAAAAGAGGGACATATCACCAAACCGCCCACAACAGTTCAAGGTATGCTATAATTGTGGAAAGGAAGGACATATCACTCGAGATTGTCAAGAAGGCGAAACCTAGTTCAATGCGGGATGGTGACTCAAAAGGATGTCCCGAAAAAGTCAAAGTCAACGGTTCTTGGAAGAGCGTTTTTAATTGGCCAATAAAATGCGAGAACCCGAACGAAGTTAGCACGTTAGTTAATTATAAATTCTTGAGTATATACCTTACTAGAATCTGGTTCTACCCATTCTTTTATCTCTTTGCTTTGCGCTCAACGTTTGAACTTGACTACGGAGAAATTAGACTTTGACCTATTTATGGAGAATCCGTTAGAGAAACTTTCATTACATCTGTTGTTTAGAAATCTTGTTTGATTCGAGGTTGGCACTATCACATTACCCGTTAACCTTATTTCTATAGAGATATTTGTTTTTGATGTGATTTTAAGGTTAACTACTCATCAATGCCGAATTGATTATTTTCGTAAGGTTGTTAGTTTTCATATTCCTAAGCAACTCGTTATTCAATTCAAGCAATCAAACCATTGTAGTCAAACATTTTCATATCAAGCCATGAAGTCATTCGTTTATTACGGATGTCAAATTTTCTTAGTCCATGTTATGGATTTGAATAAAGACACGTCGATTTGAATAATATTCCTGTTGTTATTGATTTTTCCGGCGTATTTCTGAAGAATTTCTTGGCTTACTCCCAAAGCTCGATATTAAATTTTGTATCGACTTTGAACCCTGTACAAAACTCATTTCTAAAATCTCATATCGAATGGCTCTATTGAACTTCGTGAGTTAAAATTCAACTATAGAATTTGGTACCGAGCCTTTATCTTGTGACTTCTTTTGTGGAATTCACCTAAGCCGGACTCTCAGTAGGGGACGCCATATTCGATGCGATAATAAATCGATAGGTGTCATTGTGACGTCTTATCCAAGATTGGGATATGAGTCACAGATTGAGAGCAACCTAAGTCGATGAATCGAAATACGTAGCTTTCAGGCTTAGTTGGTTATTATCGGAGATTCGTTGAAGGATATTCTCGAATCGCTATTCCATTAACGCAACTTACTCGTAGAGATACAAAATTCGAATGGAAGCAAGGAATATGGGAAGAGCTTGAAGAACTCGAGAGAGACTCATTTCAAACACATGTTCGATCATGCCATCCTGGAAAAGCGAACGTGGTAGTAGACGGCGTTGAGTAGAAGATCATATCGCGGAACGAACGAGTGCGATGATGTCAAGTATCACGACAGAGAGCCAACTTTAATAGAAAAAGTTAAGGTTACTCGAGCCACCGGCCGGAGGCGATGCGTATGAAGAAGAAAAGTACAAGAAGGAGCTATTCCTAAGCGAGAATTGATGAAGAAGGAATACTTGAGTCCACTCTAGACTTTATGTTCCTAACGACTACGATTTGAAGTACAAGATTATGATGGAGGCACACAATACGCCATTTGCAATCCATCCTGGAAGTACTAAAATGTATCGTGATCTTCGACATACATTTTGGTGGAACAATATGAAAAGAGAGATTGCAAAGTTTATCTCGATGTGTTTAACTTGCCAACGTGTAAAGGCGGAGCATCTTGTACCTAAGGGTCCGTTGCAACCACTTGAGATTCCGGAATGGAAGTGGGAACACATTACTATGGATTTCGTTACGGGTCTTCCTGCGGTTTCTCAAGGCATAAATGCTATTTGGGTTATTGTTGATAGATTAACCAAGTCTGCTCATTTCTTACCGATACGAGAGACTTATTCCCTTGAACGTCTTTCTCGTATGTACGTAAATGAGATTGTGAGATTGCATGGCATGCCAGTATCCATAGTTTTAGATCGTGACCCAAGATCCACTTCATGATTTTGGGTTAGAAAGCTATGGGCACGAATTTACGATTCAGTTTGGCATACCATCCTCAAACGGATGGGCAATCAGAAAGGACTATTCAAACTCTTGAAGATATATTAAAACTCTGTGTCCTAGATTTCAAAGGAAGTTGGGATAAGTACTTGCCATTGGTGGAATTCTCATACAACAATAGTTATTAAACAAATATAGGCATGGTTCCATTCGAAGCATTATATGGACGAAAATGTCGTTCTCGATATGTTGGGATGAGGTGGGTGAAGCAACATTGTTGGGACCCGAGTTAATGCGTATGACTACCGAAAAGATCCAAATGATTCGACAACGATATACAAAAGCGGCACAAGATCGACAAAAGAGTTATGCGGATCTTCATCGAAAGGACGTGGAAATTAATGTAGGGGATCATGTATTGTTGCGAGTTGCTCCATGGAAGGGAGTTACAAGATTTGGGAAGAGAGGAAAGCTCAATCCACGATTTATCGGTCCATTTCAAATTCTTGACCGAGAGTAGGAAATGTAGCCTATAGACTTACGTTACCTCCGAGTATGTCTCGTGTTCATAATGTGTTTCACATATCTGTACTTTCAGTAAATATGTGAAAGACCCGAACCACGTTATAGAGTTAGAACCCACGAGATAGCCAGAAGACTTAACGTATGAGGAGGTACTGTCAAAGATTTTGGATAGGAAGGAGCATGTCCCCTACGCATGAAAGGTTATACCACAAGTTAAAGTTTTGTGGAGGAATCATGCTATATAGAAATGACCGGGAGTTGAAACGGAAATGAAAGCGAGTATCCTCACCTTTTCAAAACACCAGGTACGTCGTCAATTTCGAGGACGAAATTTCATAAGGAGGGAGGTTGTAAGACCAAAATTTTTAAAATAAAAAGGAATTTCCTTTATTTATTATTTTGAAATAGTAAGGGTTGATTTGATTAATGTGGATAGTTAAGGGTTAAATATGCAAATATTTCAAATTAAGCAGTGGTTAAAATATTCATTATCGTCGGGAATATTCGTTTGGTCGTGGAATATTCGTGCTTCGTTGGGGAATATTAAATGCGACAAGTAGCGACCATGTGTGGGCCCCATAACGGAAAGTGATTGGATAAAGAAAACGACAAATATAAGTTGTTTTTAAATAATGGCGTAGTTATTCTGTTATCTCTTGTTGGAATACCGTGGGTTAAAACACACTAATACGCGTTGTTGAACAAAGAAGACACGGTATTGCACCAATTATTGATTCTTACGTAAGAAGGCACTACTCAATAATGGTTACGATAATTACATTGCTCAGTATTTTATTGAGTTAATAATTGTCACTGCGTTGATATTTTATATTCTTGTTGTTTCAATAATTGTCATTACACAAGATCTTTCATTATCGAAGCAATAATTCATATTATCTGAATAATATTATTAGATAACATTATTGGCAATGTCTAAAAGTTACATCTAAGGAGAGGTTTGGTCACCTAATTGCATGCGCCAAAGAAGAAGAAATTCTTATTGAAAGCCCTCTTCCTGAACCGCGCACGGTTGTCAATATTGTGATTACGTAATATTATTTGTGAATAATTAATTATTGATTCATATGATGAGGAAAATATTGATTTTATGTGGATATAGATGGAGAAAATTTTTAAATGACAATTGTTGAAAATTAATATTTTATCTTTTTCGATAAAATAATTCATTTAAATATATTATTTTAATAATATATTAACGGTGATATTTTTATAATGAATGTGGGATATATGAGTATATGAGGAGGAAGAGTATTTTTGTTGCATTAAATGATTAACACATGTTTTGTGTGTCGGTGGACCCCATTTATTATTGATCGAATTTGATTATAACTTTATAAAATCGCCCGCTTTGTGGATTTCGGTCAATTTTGTTTGGAATTTGGAAAAACTTTCTTCTGCAAAGTTGTAGAGAATTGAATTTCCTATAAAAACTCATGAGATTCGAATTTTCTGATGAAAGGGCTATTTATTATGAATTATTGAAGTTCAAGCTCAAAATAATTGATTTTGAAAGTTTAAAATATTTAAAATAGGAAAAACGTTTTGGAATGTTAGGTGGCCTCATTTAACATGTGTAGGAGCTGAATTCAGTTGGCAAGTAATAAGGATGAGGTTTTGGAAAATAAATATTAATATTATATTAAATTTTACTGCTTTTGGTGTTCTAAGCAATTTCTATAAATAGGGTCTTGGGTTTGAATTGAAAATCACACTAGAAATCAAGTTTTCTCTCTCTATATTATCGAAGCGTATTCTTGTGAGTATTTTGAGTATACTTTGAGTATTACTATATCTAGTGCAAGTCCAAGTCATGCTTTATATCCTGTGTTCAACTTTAAATCTTGTCTTTCGAGGTAAGGATATTTTTTTTTCGTAATGATATTATTTCTTCAATATCATTATCTTCAAATGTTGATCTGAAGTTTTTATCAAATTTGGAACTTTTTCATGTCGGGTTACTATTCATGGGTTACTATTCATGAGTTACTATTCACGAGTTACTATTCATGAGTTCTTATTCACGAGTTCTTATTCACGAGTACTATTCATGAAGCGTGAAGATGTTTTTGTGGAATTTCTATCTTTTGGTGTGTTGAGTTACTATTCACGTATCTCACGACTTTATTCACGATATCTGACACTATTCACGTGATACTGCAAGACTATTCAATAGAAAAATAAAATTTCTTCTTTTTGTCCAAAATATCTATTCGGATACTAACTCCGATTGTATCCATGTTTTGATCATTCTTGAATTTTACACCACTATGATTATTTTTGAGGTATTTTTTGAGGCGTGGATAAAACCAAGTACTGAATCCTTAATCCTTAATCCTTGTCATTTTGTTTCATTTGGATTCGTTTCTTTAAAAATATTTTCCATCATCCTCGATCTTAAATGATGATATTATTGAATATCTTTGGCACAGTAGTCGCAGATGAATGATTTGAAGAATATCTTTGGCACATAGTGCAAAAGATGAACAGTGTTGAGATGAACATGACCAGATTGATTAATATCTTTGGCTGTAGTGCAAAGATGAACAGTGTTTAAATGAACATGACTAATCGATGAATATCTTTGGCTGTAGTGCAAAGATGAATATTTGATTCCAGATGTATATTGATTGATGTTACGAGGATAAAATATTGATGATGGACCGTTAAATTCATAGATTATAGTAGATTTCATTCTCTACGTAACTTCTCTATGAATTATTATTTCATTACTATGAATATTGATCTCAAACTTGTTGTACATTGTATTCTATCAGATTTTTCCTGTTGAAGACTAACGATAATTTGTTGTATATTATCTTAGTCATAATATTCTTTACCGGGCTAGTTGAGCTCACCTTTTTCCTTGTTGTTCCATTTTTCTTCTCGGGAGGCGAGAATGTAAGCGAGTACTTGAGTCGGGGTATGGAATGAAGATTCTAGAGAGAGTTGTTTAGTAGTCCTCACCATTTTGTAAAATAATGAATCAATAATGTGATGAGGATTTATTTGAGTATAGATATTGTCTAGAAGATAATATTTGTATTCAAACTCACGCTTTCTTGTTGTAATAATAAAGTTGTAGTTGTTTACATACCATGTATTTGGCGACTCGGAATGGGTGTTGTATACCACCTATTTTGGGGCGCCACGGTTGGTATCGAGCTTAGGGATATGATCTCTGCGCGATCGGGGAATAGAACTAGGAGGAAGAAGAGAGAGTAAATCCTTCGCTAGTGTGTCCTACCTAAGCTTATTTGTTGGTTGGTCATATTATATAGGGTATTATGTGATTTGTTAATTTATTTAATTAACCCTTGTTTTATGATAGTTTTAAGAATGGGTCACGAGAACGTTAACAATGGAGTGAATGAGATCGTGGAGACACCTCTAATCGCCAACCGGGATAATGTGATGTCGGTGAAGAAGAATTAGAGATATCCATGTGGTGAGTGAAGAATTGATAGTTGCACCTTTGAGATAATCGCAGAGGTAACAAATGAGAGTGAGGAAGAAGAGGTACCAAGAAGAAAGTTTATTAGAGGTATTTTATGATCGAAATATAGAATTGCAAAATCGTATTCATGAGTTAGAAGAAGCGAAAGCTAAAGAATTGCGGCGATGTGGAGCAAAAGGATGCAACGATTCAAGCTTGTGTTACCCGATCGTGATGCTTGAATGAAGCACTCTTTGGCGAGTATAAGATGATAAAGTGGAATCTGAAATGAAAGAAGAAATAAGCGAACGAGTGAGAATGAGTGATGCATGGGTAAAAAGTCGCACGACGACGTTGATATTATGGAAAGAGATGTCCAATCTAAAAGAGAAGATTTAACGATGACGGAAGACGCGTCAGCAACAACATCAACACCATCAACAAATTCTAGGGGAGGAGAACGACCACCCATTAATATGCTACAAATGCGGAAAAGAGGGACATATCACCATCAACCGCCCACACAACAAATTCAAGGTATGCTATAATTGTGGAAAGGAAGGACATATCACTCGAGATTATGCAATGGCGAAACCTAGTTCAATGGGGACGGTGACTCAAAAGGATGTCCCGTAAAAGTCAAAGTCAACGGTTCTTGGAAGAGCGTTTTTTCGTGACCGTCAAAAATGCGAGGAACCCGAACGGTTAGCACGGGTTAGTTAATTATAAATTCTTACGAAAGTATATACCTTTACTGATATCTGGGATTCTACCCATTCTTTTATCTCTCTTTGCTTGCGCTCAACGTTTGAACTTGACTACGGAGAAATTAGACTTTGACCTATTTATGGAGAATCCGTTAGGAGAAACTTTCATTACATCTGTTGTTTAGAAATCTTGTTTGATTCAGTTGGCACTATCACATTACCCATTAACCTTATTTCTATAGAGATATTTGTTTTTGATGTGATTTTAAGGTTAACTACTCATCATGCCGAAATTGATTATTTTCGTAAGGTTGTTAGTTTTCATATTCCTAAGCAACTGTTATTCAAATTCAATATCAAACCATTGTAGTCAAACATTTTCATATCAAGCCATGAAGTCATTCGTTTATTACGGATGTCAAATTTTCTTAGTCCATGTTATGGATTTGAATAAAGACACGCCGATTTGAATAATATTCCTGTTGTTATTGATTTTTCCCGACGTATTTCTGAAGAATTTCTTGGCTTACTCCCAAAGCTCGATATTAAATTTTGTATCGACTTTGAACCCGTTACAAAACTCATTTCTAAAATCTCATATCGAATGGCTCTATTGAACTTGAGAGTTAAAAATTCAACTATAGAATTTGGTACCGAGCCTTTATCTTGTGACTTCCTTTGTGGAATTCACCTAAGCGGACTCTCTGTGGGGGCGTCATATTCGCGCGATAATAAATCGATAGGTGTCATTGTGACGTCTTATCCAAGATTGGGATATGAGTCACGATTGAGAGCAACCTAAGTCGATGAATCGAAATACGTAGCTTTCTAGGCTTAGTTGGTTATTATCGAGATTCGTTGAAGGATATTCTCGAATCGCTATTCCATTAACGCAACTTACTCGTAGAGATACAAAATTCGAATGGAGCAAGGAATATGGGAAGAGCTTCAAGAACTCAAGAGAGACTCATTTCAAACACATTACGATCATGCCATCCTCGAAAAAGCGAACGCGTAGTAGTGACGCGTTGAGTAGAAAGATCATATGCGAACGAAAAGTGCGATGATGTCAAGTATACGCATAGAGCCAACTTTAATAGAAAAGTTAAAGGTTGCTCGAGCCACCAACCTTGAAATGATGCGTATGAAGAAGAAAGTACAAGAAGGAGCTATTCCTAAGCGAGAATTGATGAAGAAGGAATACTTGAGTCCACTCTAGACTTTGTGTTCCTAACGACTCGATTTGAAGTACAAGATTATGATGGAGGCACACAATCGCCATTTGCAATCCATCCTGGAAGTACTAAAATGTATCGTGATCTTGACATACATTTTGGTGGAACAATATGAAAAGAGAGATTGCAAAGTTTATCTCGATGTGTTTAACTTGCCAACGTGTAAAGGCGAGCATCTTGTACCTAAGGGTCCGTTGCAACCACTTGAGATTCCTAAATGGAAGTGGGAACACATTACTATGGATTTCAATTCACGGGTCTTCCTGCGGTTTCTCAAGGCATAAATGCTATTTGGGTTATTGTTGATAGATTAACCAAGTCTGCTCATTTCTTCTGCGATCTCGAGACTTATTCCTTGAACGCCTTTCTCGTATGTGCGTAAATGAGATTGTGAGATTGCATGGCATGCCAAGATCCATAGTTTTAGATCGTGACCCAAGATCCACTTCATGATTTTGGGTTAGAAAGCTATGGGCACGCAATTCTGATTGGTTTGGCATACCATCCTCAAACGGATGGGCAATCAGAAAGGACTATTCAAACTCTTGAAGATATATTAAAACTCTGTGTCCTAGATTTCAAAGGAAGTTGGGATAAGTACTTGCCATTGGTGGAATTCTCATACAACAATAGTTATTAAACAAATATAGGCATGGTTCCATTCGAAGCATTATATGGACAAAAATGTCGTTCTCCATATGTTGGGATGAGGTGGGTGAAGCAACATTGTTGGGACCCGAAAGTTAAGACGTATGACTCACCGAAAAGATCCAAATGATTCGACAACGTATACAAACGGCACAAGATCGACAAAAGAGTTATGCGGATCTTCATCGAAAGGACGTGGAAATTAATGTAGGGGATCATGTATTGTTGCGAGTTGCTCCATGGAAGGGAGTTACAAGATTTGGGAAGAGAGGAAAGCTCAATCCACGATTTATCGGTCCATTTCAAATTCTTGACCGAGTAGGAAATGTAGCCTATAGACTTGCGTTACCTCGAGTATGTCTCGTGTTCATAATGTGTTTCACATATCGTATTTCGTAAATATGTGAAAGACCCAACCACGTTATAGAGTTAGAACCAGGACGAGATAGCCAAGACTTAACGTATGAGGAGGTACTGTCGAAGATTTTGGATAGGAAGGAGCATGTCCTACGCATGAAAAGGTTATACCACAAGTTAAAGTTTTGTGGAGGAATCATGCTATAGAGGAAATGACACGGGAGTTGGAAAGCGGAAATGAAAGCGAGGTATCCTCACCTTTTCAAAACACTGAGTATGCGTCGTCAATTTCGAGGACGAAAATTTCATAAGGAGGGAGGTTGTAAGACCGAAATTTTTAAAATAAAAAGGAATTTCCTTTATTTATTATTTTGAAATAGTAAGGGTTGATTTGATTAATGTGGATAGTTAAGGGTTAAATATGCAAATATTTCAAATTAAGCAAGTGGTTATAAAATATTCATTATCGTCGGGGAATATTCGTTTGGTCGTGGAATATTAAATCGCTTGTCGGGAATATTAAATGCAATGACGCCAGTAGACCATGTGTGGGCCCCATAACGGAAAGTGATTGGATAAAGAAAACGACAAATATAAGTTGTTTTTAAATAATGGCGTAGTTATTACTTAGTATATCTTGTTGAATACCCGGTGGTTAAAACACACTAATCTGCGTTGTTGAACATGAAGACACCGGTATTGCACCAATTATTGATTCTTACGTGAAGGCACTACTCAATAATGGTTACGATAATTACTTTATTCAAAGATTTTATTGAGTTAATAATTGTTGCGTTGATATTTTATATTCATTGTTGTTTCATAATTGTCATTACACAAGATCTTTCATTATCGAAACAATAATTCATATTATCTGAATAATATTATTAGATAACATTATTGGCAATGTCTAGAAAGTTACGCTCTAAGGAGAGGTTTGGTCACCTAATTGCGCGCCATGAAGAAGAAATTCTTATTGAAAACCCCTCTTTCCTGGAGCTGCTTTTGGTTGTCATAATATTGTGATTCTGTAATATTATTTGTGAATAATTAATTATTGATTCATATGATGAGGAAAATATTGATTTTATGTGGATATAGATGGAGAAAAATTTTAAAATGACAATTGTTGAAAATTAATATTTTATCTTTTTCTACGATAAAATAATTCATTTAAATATATTATTTTAATAATATATTAACTATGATATTTTTATAATGAATGTGGGATATATGAGTATATGAGGAGGAAGAGTATTTTTGTTGCATTAAATGATTAACACATGTTTTGTGTGTCGGTGGACCCCATTTATTGATTTGAATTTGATTATAAATGTAAAAATCGCTTGCTTTGTGGATTTCGGTCAATTTTTGTTTGGAATTTGGAAAACTTTCTTCTGCAAAGTTGTAGAGAATTGAATTTCCTATAAAAACTCATGAGATTCAAATTTTCTGATGAAAGGGCTATTTATTATGAATTATTAAAGTTCCAAAGTTCAAAATAATTGATTTTTGAAAGTTTAAAATATTTAAAATAGGAAAAACGTTTTTTGGAATGTTAGGTGGCCTCATTTAACATGTGTAGGAGCTGAATTCAGTTGGCAAGTGTGCGTATGAGGTTTTGGAAAATAAATATTAATATTATATTAAATTTTCTGCTTTGGTGTTCTAGCAATTTCCTATAAATAGGTCTTAGGTTAGAATTGAAAATCACACTAAAAATGAAGTTTTCTCTCTATATTATCGAGCGTATTCTTGTGAGTATTTTGAGTATACTTTGAGTATTACTATACGGTGCAAGTCCAAGTCATAGCCTATATCCGGTGTTTCAACTAGAAATCTTGTCTTTCGAGGTAAGGGATATTTTTTTTCAGAATGATATTATTTCTTCAATATCATTATCTTTGAAATGTTGATCTGAAGTTTTATCAAATTTGGAACTTTTTCATGTCTGGGGTTACTATTCATGGGTTACTATTCATGAGTTACTATTCACGAATTTACTATTCAGCGGAGTTCTTATTCACGATTCTTATTCACGAGTACTATTAATGAAGCGTGAAGATGTTTTTGTGGAATTTCTATCTTTTGGTGTCTGAGTTACTATTCACGATACGGCACTATTCACGATATCTGACCTTATTCACGATATCTGACTATTCACCGAAAAATAAAATTTCTTCTTTTTGTCCAAAATATCTATTCGGATACTAACTCGATTGTATCCATGTTTTGATCATTCTTGAATTTTACACCACTATGATTATTTTTGAGGTATTTTTGGGCGTGGATAAAACCAAGTACTGAATCCTTAATCCTTAATCCTTGTCATTTTGTTTCACCGGATTCGCTTTTTTAAAATATTTTCCATCATCCTCGATCTTAAATGATGATATTATTGAATATCTTTGGCCCAGTGCTGCAGATGAATGATTTCTGAAGAATATCTTTGGCTGTGTGTTGATGAGCAGTGTGAATGAACATGATTGATTGATTAATATCTTTGGCTCAGTAGTGCAAAGATGAACAGTGTTTAAATGAACATGACCCAATCGATGAATATCTTTGGCACAGTAGTGCAAAGATGAATATTTGATTCCGTATGTATATTGATTGATGTTACAGGGATAAAATATTGATGATGGATTTATTAAATTCATAGATTATAGTAGATTTCATTCTCTACGTAACTCTTCTATGAATTATTATTTCATTGCGAATATTGATCCGAAACTTGTTATCTATTGTATTCTATCGATTTTTCCTGTTGAAGACTAACGATAATTTGTTGTATATTATCTTAGTCATAATATTCTTTATCGGGCTAGTTGAGCTCACCCTTTTCCTTGTTGTTCCATTTTTCTTCTCGGAGGCGAGAATGTAAATGAGTACTAGTCGGGTATGGAATGAAGATTCTAAAGAGAGTTGTTTAGTAGTCCTCACCATTTTGTAAAATAATGAATCAATAATGTGATGAGGATTTATTTGAGTATAGATATTGTCTGAAGATAATATTTGTATTCAAACTCACGCTTTACTTGTTGTAATAATAAAGTTGTAGTTGTTTACGCACCATGTATTTGGCGACTCGTAATGGGTGTTGTGTATACCTATTTTGGGGGCGTCACAGTTGGTATCAGAGCTTAGGGATATGATCTCTGGCGGAGATCGGGGAATAGAACTAGGAGGGAAGAGACGAGTAAATCATTCGCTAGTGTGTCCTACCTAAGCTTATTTGTTGGTTGGTCATATTATAGGGTATTATGTGATTTGTTAATTTATTTAATTAACCTTGTTTTATGATAGTTTTAAGAATGGTCATTTAGAGCGTTAACAATGGAGTGAATGAGATCGTGGAGACACCTCTAATCGCCAACCGTGATAATGTGATGTCGAAGCGAAGAAGGAATTAGAGATATCCATGTGGTGAGTGAAGAATTGATAGTTGCACCGAGATAATCGCAGAGTAACAAATGAGAGTGAGGAAGAAGAGGTACCAAGAAAGTTTATTAGAGGTATTTTATGATCGAAATATAGAATTGCAAAATCGTATTCATGAGTTAGAAGAAGCGAAAGCAAAGAATTGCAGGCGTGCGTGGAGCAAAAGGATGCAACGATTCAAGCTTGTGTTACCCGATACGTGATGCTTGAATGTAAGCACTCTTTGGCGGTAGTATAAGATGATAAAGTTTGAATCTGAAATGAAAGAAGAAATAAGCGAACGAGTGAGAATGAGTGATGCATGGGTAAAAGCCGCATCGACGCGTTGATATTATGGAAAGAGATGTCCAATCTAAAAGAGAAGATTTAACGATGACGGAAGACGTCGGCAAAGAACATCGCAGACCATCAACAAATTCTAGGGGAGGAGAACGACCACCGGTCATATGCTACAAATGCGGAAAAGAGGGACATATCGATCCAAACGCGCCTGCACAGATTCAAGGTATGCTATAATTGTGGAAAGGAAGGACATATCACCGAGATTATACATGAAAGCGAAACCTAGTTCAATGAGGACGGTGACTCAAAAGGATGTCCCGTAAAAGTCAAAGTCAACGGTTCTTGGAAGAAGCGTTTTTTAGTGACCGGTCAAAATGCGAGAGAACCCGAACGAAGTTAAGCACGGGTTAGTTAATTATAAATTCTTGCGAAGTATATACCTTACTAGATACCTGGGGTTCTACCCATTCTTTTATCTCTTTGCTTTGCGCTCAACGCTTGAACTTGACTACGGAGAAATTAGACTTTGACCTATTTATGGAGAATCTGTTAGAGAAACTTTCATTACATCTGTTGTTTAGAAATCTTGTTTGATTCAGTTTGGCACTATCACATTACCGTTAACCTTATTTCTATAGAGATATTTGTTTTTGATGTGATTTTAAGGTTAACTACTCATCACGCCGAAATTGATTATTTTCGTAAGGTTGTTAGTTTTCATATTCCTAAGCAACTTCGTTATTCAATTCAAGCAATCAAACCATTGTAGTCAAACATTTTCATATCAAGCCATGAAGTCATTCGTTTATTACGGATGTCAAATTTTCTTAGTCCATGTTATGGATTTGAATAAAGACACGCCGATTTGAATAATATTCCTGTTGTTATTGATTTTCCCGACGTATTTCTGAAGAATTTCTTGCTTACTCCCAAAGCTCGATATTAAATTTTATATCGACTTTGAACCCTAGACAAAACTCATTTCTAAAATCTCATATCGAATGGCTCTATTGAACTTGTGAGTTAAAATTCAACTATAGAATTTGGTACTGAGCCTTTATCTTGTGACTTCTTTTGGGAATTCACCTGCCGGACTCTCTGTAGGGGGACGCTATATTCGATGCGATAATAAATCGATAGGTGTCATTGTGACGTCTTTATCCAAGATTGGGATATGAGTCACGATTGAGAGCAACCTAAGTCAATGAATCGAAATACGTAGCTTTCAGGCTTAGTTGGTTATTATCGGAGATTCGTTGAAGGATATTCTCGAATCGCTATTCCATTAACGCAACTTACTCGTAGAGATACAAAATTGAATGGAGCAAGGAATATGGGAAGAGCTTGAAGAACTCAAGAGAGACTCATTTCAAAGACATGTTCGATCACGCCATCCTCGAAAAGCGTGGTAGGCGACGCGTTGAGTAGAAGATCATATGCGGAACGAAAAGCGATGATGTCAAGTATACGACAGAGCCAACTTTAATAGAAAAAGTTAAGGTTGCTCAAGCCAATCGGCGAGGTGATGCGTATGAAGAAGAAAGTACAAGAAGGAGCTATTCCTAAGCGAGAATTGATGAAGAAGGAATACTTGAGTCCACTCTAGACTTTGTGTTCCTAACGACTCGATTTGAAGTACAAGATTATGATGGAGGCACACAACACGCCATTTGCAATCCATCCTCGAAGTACTAAAATGTATCGTGATCTTCACATACATTTTGGTGGAACAATATGAAAAGAGATTGCAAAAGTTTATCTCGATGTGTTTAACTTGCTAACGCGTAAAGGCGGGAGCATCTTGTACCTAAAGAAAGGTCCGTTGCAACCACTTGAGATTCCGGAATGGAAGTGGGAACACATTACTATGGATTTCGTTCGGGTCTTCTGCGGTTTCTCAAGGCATAAATGCTATTTGGGTTATTGTTGATAGATTAACCAAGTCCGCTCATTTCTTACCGATCTGAGACTTATTCCTTGAACGCCTTTTCTCGTATGTACGTAAATGAGATTGTGAGATTGCATGGCATGCCAAGATCCATAGTTTTAGATCGTGACCCAAGATCCACTTCATGATTTTGGGTTAGAAAGCTATGGGCACGCATTTACGATTCGATTTGGCATACCATCCTCAAACGGATGGGCAATCGAAAAGGACTATTCAAACTCTTGAAGATATATTAAAACTCAGGTCCTAGATTTCAAAGGAAGTTGGGATAAGTACTTGCCATTGGTGGAATTCTCATACAACAATAGTTATTAAACAAATATAGGCATGGTTCCATTCAAGCATTATATGGACAAAAATGTCGTTTCCAATATGTTGGGGATGAGGTGGGTGAAGCAACATTGTTGGGACCCGAAAGTTAAATACGATATGACTACCGAAAAGATCCAAATGATTCGACAACGTATACAAACGGCACAAGATCGACAAAAGAGTTATGCGGATCTTCATCGAAAGGACGTGGAAATTAATGTAGGGATCATGTATTGTTGCGAGTTGCTCCATGGAAGGGAGTTACAAGATTTGGGAAGAGAGGAAAGCTCAATCCACGATTTATCGGTCCATTTCAAATTCTTGACCGAGTAGGAAATGTAGCCTATATAGACTTGCGTTACCTCCGAGTATGTCTCGTGTTCATAATGTGTTTCACATATCTGCACTTAAGTAAATATGTGAAAGACCAACCACGTATAGAGAGTTAGAACCCACGAGACGAGATAGCCAAAGACTTAACGTATGAGGAGGTACTGTCAAGATTTTGGATAGGAAGGAGCATGTCCTACGCTAAGAAAGGTTATACCACAAGTTAAAGTTTTGTGGAGGAATCATGCTATAGAGGAAATGACACGGGAGTTGGAAACGGAAATGAAAGCGAGGTATCCTCACCTTTTCAAAACACTGTGTACGTCGTCGATTTCGAGGACGAAATTTCATAAGGAGGGAGGTTGTAAGACCAAAATTTTTAAAATAAAAGGAATTTCCTTTATTTATTATTTTGAAATAGTAAGGGTTGATTTGATTAATGTGGATAGTTAAGGGTTAAATATGCAAATATTTCAAATTAAGCAAGTGGTTATAAAATATTCATTATCGTTAGGGGAATATTCGTTTGGTCGTGGAATATTCGTATCGCTTCGGGAATATTAAATGCATTTACCTACTTGACCAAATGTGTGGGCCCCATAACTGGAAAGTGATTGGATAAAGAAAACGACAAATATAAGTTGTTTTAAATAATGGGCGTAGTTGTTACAGAATTATCATTGTTGGAATACCCGGTGGTTAAAACACACTAATACGCGTTGTTGAGCAAGAAGCTTTGCCAGTATTGCACCAATTATTGATTCTTACGTAAAGAAGGCACTACTCAATAATGGTTACGATAATTACTTCATTCGATTTTATTGAGTTAATAATTGCTGCGTTGATATTTTATATTCCTGTTGTTTCAATAATTGTCATTACACAGTATCTTTCATTATCGAAGCAATAATTCATATTATCTGAATAATATTATTAGATAACATTATTGGCAATGTCTAGAAAGTTCTGTCTAAGGAGAGGTTTGGTCACCTAATTGCGCCGCCAAAGAAGAAGAAATTCTTATTGAAAGCCCTCTCTTCCTGGAAGCCTGCCTCGTCACAATATTGTGATTACGTAATATTATTTGTGAATAATTAATTATTGATTCATATGATGAGGAAAATATTGATTTTATGTGGATATAGATGGAGAAAATTTTAAAATGACAATTGTTGAAAATTAATATTTTATCTTTTTCGATAAAATAATTCATTTAAATATATTATTTTAATAATATATTAACGTGATATTTTATAATGAATGTGGGATATATGAGTATATGAGGAGGAAGAGTATTTTTGTTGCATTAAATGATTAACACATGTTTTGTGTGTCGGTGGACCCCATTTATTGACTGAAATTTGATTATAGCCTGTAAAATCGCCCGTTTGTGGATTTCGGTCAATTTTTGTTTGAAATTTGGAAAAACTTTCTTCTGCAAAGTTGTAGAGAATTGAATTTCCTATAAAAACTCTCGAGATTCAAATTTTCTGATGAAAGGGCTATTTATTATGAATTATTGAAGTTCCTAAGCTCCGAAATAATTGATTTTTGAAAGTTTAAAATATTTAAAATAGGAAAAACGTTTTTGGAATGTTAGGTGGCCTCATTTAACATGTGTAGGAGCTGAATTCAGTTGGCAAGTGTGCGTATGAGGTTTTGGAAAATAAATATTAATATTATATTAAATTTTCTGCTTTGGTGTTCTAAGCAATTTCCTATAAATAGGGTGCTTAGGTTTGAATTGAAAATCACACTAGAAACTGAAGTTTTCTCTCTCTATATTATCGAGCGTATTCTTGTGAGTATTTTGAGTATACTTTGAGTATTACTATATACTGCAAGTCCAAGTCATAGCTTATATCCTGGTTTCAACTAAATCTTGCTCTTCGAGGTAAGGGATATTTTTTTTTTCGTAATGATATTATTTCTTCAATATCATTATAATTTGAAATGTTGATCTGAAGTTTTATCAAATTTGGAACTTTTTCATGCCTGGGGTTACTATTCATGGGTTACTATTCATGAGTTACTATTCACGAGTTACTATTCATGAGTTACTTATTCACGAAGTTACTATTCACGAGTACTATTCATGAAGCGTGAAGATGTTTTGTGGAATTTCTATCTTTTGGTGTCGGAGTTACTATTCACGATATACGGCACTATTCACGATATCTGACCTTATTCACGATACTGACCTTATTCACGTATCAAAGACTATAAGTCTGGGCGACAATCCTCATGCAAACAACAACATCGACCAAATGATGAATGATGGATTGTTAAGAGGCTTTATGCAATTCAAGCAACAAAGAAAGTAGAGCGGCTCCTGTCCAAAATGTAGGTGGAAACACTGGAAACTCTCAGGCGGTCACCGCTAAATAGTTCAAGGAGCTGAGACCACCGGAGTTTAAGGGAAAGCCAAAACCACTTATGGCTGAAGCATGGATAAAGCAGATCACCAAGATATTTGATGTCTTGGGATGCTCCGAGGAGCAAAAGGTTCCCTTTGCTCACGCCTTTATGTTGTCGTGAGAGGCGATTCATTGGTGGGAATCGGTAAAAGCGTACTCAAGCCGCCAGATCTTGAAGATGTCTTGGGAGAAGTTCCAAGAGCTGTTCAACAACAAATACTTTCCCGAAAGTATTCGTCACATGAAGGAGGTGGAGTTTATCAAATTGGAGCAAAATAATATGACCGTGTCGCAATACGAGGCAAAATTTGCGGAGTTATCCCGGTTTGCGTCCTACTTGGTGGATAATGAAGAGAGAATGGCGCGAATGTTTTTAAGAGGTTTGAAGCCGGAGATACGTCAACATATTATTTCTCATAAACTGTGTTTGTATTCAGATGTTGTAAATAGGGCTCAATTGGTGGAGAGCGATAACGAGTCAACGCAACCAAAAAGAGAGCGGTACGAAAATGATAATACCAAAGTGAGAAGCGATCGTGGAAGCGGTGACAACAATCATGGAGGAATCAACGAAGCCGAAATGGTAACCACTTTGGTAATCGGGGCCAAAATAATAAGAATGAACATTTCAAGAAGAGGAGATTCAACAATGATGGAAAGACGTCAAAGACCAAAGACCATTGTTAAGGAAGGAGAAAGACCACCTATCATATGCTTCAAATGCGGAGGGAGGGACACATCGGTCAAATTATGCGCGATGTCAGTCAAAGCATGTTATAATTGTGGAAGAGAATGTCACTTAGCCCGATTTTGTCATTCACCAAGACAAATTCAACTAGGATGGAGGCACCAAAGGTCATCCCCGAAAAATCAAAGCCCAGAGTCTGAGGAGAGCGTTGTTGTGACCTCCAGAAAAGCAAGGAACCCGAATGAGGTCATCACGGGTAAGCTTATCATAAACTCTAAATAAGTCTACACTTTATTTGATACCGGTTCTACCCATTCTTTTATTTCTCCTACTTGCGCTCAACGATTAAATTTGACTCCGGAAAAATTAGACTTTGACTTATCTGTGGAAACTCCGTTGGGAGAAACCTTCATTACATCCACGATTTATAAGTCTGAAGGCGACAATCCTCATGCAAACAACAACATTGACCAAATGATGAATGATGGATTATTAAGAGGCTTTATGCAATTCAAGCAACAGCAGGCGAGAGCGGCTCCTGTCCAAAATGTAGGTGGAAACATCGAAACTCTCAAAGATCACCGCTAAATAGTTCAAGGAGGCTGAGACCACCGGAGTTTAAGGGAAAGCCAAAACCACTTATGGTCAAGCATGGATAAAGCGAGATCACCAAGATATTTGATGTCTTGGGATGCTCCGAGGAGCAAAAGGTTCCTTCTTCGCGCCTTTATGTTGCGCGGAGAGGCAGACATCTTTGGTGGGAATCGATAAAACGTACTCAACTTTCTTTGTCTTCAAGATATCTTGGGAGAAGTTCTAGAGTCATTCAACGACAAATACTTTCCCGAAAGTATTCGCCACATGAAGGAGGTGGAGTTTATCAAGTTGGAACAAAACAATATGACCGTGTAATACAATACGAGGCAAAATTTGTGGAGTTATCACGGTTTAGGCGTCCCACTTGGTGGATAATGAAGAGAGAATGGCGCGAATGTTTTAAGAGGTTTGAAGTCGAGATACGTCAACATCTTATTTCTCATAAACCGTGTTTGTATTCAGATGTTGTAAATAGGGCTCGCTTAGTGGAACGCGATAACGAGTCAACGCCTTAACTAAAAGAGAGGAGCCGCAAAATTATAATACCGGCCGAGAGAGTAGTCATCGACGGTGACAACAAGCGTGGAGGGAATCAATGTGGCGGATATGGTAACCACTTCTAGTGGTAATCGGCCAAAATAATAAGAATGGACATTTCAAGAAAAGGAGATTCAACAATGATGGAAAGACGCCAAGACCAAAGACCGTTGTTAAGGAAGGAGAAAGACCACCTATCATATGCTTTAAATGTGGAGAGAGAGGACACATCGGTCAAACCTGCGTCATGCCGTCCAAAGCATGTTATAATTGTGGAAGAGAAGGTCACTTAGCTCGATTTTGTCGCCATCAAGACAAATTCAGCTAGGATGGAGGCACCAAAGGTCAGTCCCGTAAAATTCAAAACCGGAAGTGCAAGGAGAAAGCTTTGTTGTGACCTCCCAAAGAGCAAGGAATCCGAATGAGGTCATCACGGTAAGCTTATCATAAACTCTAATGAAGTCTATACTTTATTTGATACCTGGTTCTACCCATTCTTTATTTCTCCTACTTGCGCTCATCGATTAAATTTGACTCGGAGAAATTAGACTTTGACTTATCTGTGGAAACTCCGTTGGAGAAACCTTCATTACATCCACTCGCTTTTATAAGTCTTGTTTGGTTCAAATCGGTACCTCATTACACTCGTCGATCTTATTTCATTAAAAATACTTGCATTTGACGTGATTCTAGGGATTGATTGGTTAACTACTTATCATGCAAAAATTAATTGTTTTCGTAAGGTTGTTAGCTTTCATATTCCTAATCAACCTATTATGCTAATTCAAACGACCAAACCATTAAAATCAATCACGATTATCTCAAGCCATAAAGCTATTCGCTTATTGAAAAACGGATGTCAAGCTTTCTTAGCTCATGTCACGATTTAAACAAAAATACGCCGGGTTTTGAACGATATTTCTATTGTTAATAAATTTCCGACGTATTCCCGAAGAACTTCCTGGCCTACCCAGGCGTGAAATTGAATTTTGTATCGACCTTTGAACCCAGACAAAAACCTATTTCCAAAGCCCCATATCGAATGGCTCCTATTGAACTTCGTGGAGTTAAAGACCCAACCGCAGGAATTGTTAGACATCGGCTTTATTCGTCCCTAGTACTTCTCCTTGGGGTGCTCTATTCTATTCGTGAAGAAGAAAGATGGGAGTATGCGACTTTGTATTGATTATCGGGAGTCAATCATGTCACCATCAAAATAGGTATCCATTGCCACGTATTGATGACCTGTTTGACCGGTTGCAAGGAGCCAAATTCTTTTCAAAGATCGATCTTCGTTCGGATATCACCAATTGAATATTAGAACCGATGACATTCTAAAGACGGCTTTCGTAACTCCCAGATGCGGGCATTATGAATTCCTAGTCATGTCCTTTGGATCGACTAATGCTCCCGCCGCCTTCATGGATATGATGAACCGAGTATTCAAGGAATATTTGGATCACTTTGTGGTCGCCTTTATTGATGACATCCTCATATATTCCAAAACCCGTGAAAATCATGAAAGCAACACTTGAGGTCGATACTCAAAAGCTTCGTGAATATAAGCTTTATGCCAAGTTGAAGAAATGCGAATTACGCTCGAGGAAGTAGCATTCCTTGGGCACGTAGTATCAAGTCGTGGAATATCCGCTGACCCAAAGAAAGATCAAGCAATTCAAAGTGGAGCAACCTAAATCAAATGACCAAAGTACGTAGCTTTCTCGCTTAGCATTTGGTTATTATCGGAGATTCGTGGAAGGATTTTCTCGAATTGCTACTCCATTAACTCAAATTGACTCGAAAAGATACAAAGTTCTTGATTGGAGCAAAGAATGTGAGAAGAGTTTTCAAGAACTCAAGAGAGACTCATTTTAGCACCTCGCTCGACAATACCATCTAGCTCGGAGGGATTTGTCATCTACAAATGATGCTTCGAGCAAAGGGTTGGGATGTGTTCTCATGCAACATGGGAAAGTCATAGCTTATGCCTCAAGACAACTCAAAGAATATGAGAGGAATTATCCTACTCATGATCTAGAGTTAGCGTTTGTTGTCTTCGCACTAAAGATTTGGAGGCATTACTTGTATGGGGAGAAAGTGGAGATCTTTACTGGATCATAAAAGCCTCAAATATTTCTTCACTCAAAAGGAACTCAACATGCGACAACGACGTTGGCTTTGAACTGCTGAAAGATTATGATCATACTATCCAATACCATCCTCGAAAAGCGAACGTGGTAGGCGATGCATTGAGTAGAAGATCATATGCAAGATACGAAAGTACGATATTGTCAACACAAAGGCCCATTTTGTATGACTTGCAAAGGATGGAGATAGAGATAAAGACTCTGGGACCCACGTGATGATGGCAAATATATGAGTAGAACCAACTTTAATTGATAAAATTAAAGTCGCCAAATTACAAATCCGGAAATGATGCGTATGAGGAAAGAAAGTGCGAAGGTGCGATCACGGGAGCAAGAATCGATGAAGAAGGAATACTTGAGTCAACTCCGCACTTTGTGTTCCTAATGACCCCGATTTAAAGTATAAAATCATGATGGAGGCGCATGACACACCGCTTGCAATCCATCTCAGGAGTACCAAAATGTATCATGATATTCGACATACATTTTGGTGGGGCAATATGAAGAGAGAGATAGCGTTTGTTTATCTCAAGGTGTCTAACGTGTCAACGAGTCAAGCGAGAGCATCAAGTACTAAAAGGTCCATTGCAACCACTTGAAATTCCGTGAATGGAAGTGGGAGCACATTACCATGGATTTTATTCTTCGGTCTTCCCAAAGTTTCTCAAGGCATAAATGCGATTTGGGTCATTGTTGATAGATTGACTAAAGTCCGCTTATTTCTTACCGATACGAGAAACTTATACACTTGAACGCGTCTTGCTCAGATGTACATAAACGAGGTTGTAAGATTGAATGGTATGCCAAGATCCATAGTTTACGATCGAGACCCAAGATTTACTTCATGATTTTGGGTTAGTTTGCAAAAAAGCTATGGGCACAGATTTAAGATTTAGCTCAGATATCATCCTCGGATTTTACCTGGACCGTCGGAGAAGACGATTCAAACTCTTGAAGATCTATTAAGACTCTGTGTCCTTGACTTCAAGAGAAGTTGGGACAAGTTCTTACCATTGGTGGAGTTTTCCTACAACAACAGTTATCAAGCAAGTATTGGCATGGCTCCATTCGAGGCGATGTATGGAAGAAAGTGTCGTTCTCAAGTATGTTGGGATGAGGTGGGTGAAGCAACGTTGTTGGGACCAGAGTTGGTACGTATGACTACGAAAAAGATTCAAACGATCCGACAACGTATAAAAACCTCATAAGATCGACAAAAGAGTTATGATGATCTTCATCAAAAGGACGTGGAATTCGATATAGGAGATCATATGTTGTTACGAGTTATTACATGGAAAGGAGTTACGAGATTTGGAAAGAGAGGAAAGCTCAATCCTCGATTCATTGGCCCATTTTTAATCCTCGATCGGGTAGGAACTGTGGCCTATAGACTCGCTTTACCGCCAAGTATGTCTCGGGTTCATAATATTTTTCACATATCCATGTTACGTAAATATGTGAAAGATCCGAACCACATTATTGAGTTAGAATCGGACGAAATAGCGGAAGACTTAACATATGAAGAGGTACCTATTCAAATCTTGGATAAGAAGGAACATATTTTACGCTCCAAGGTTATACCTCAAGTCAAAGTTTTGTGGAGAAACCACGATGTTGAGGAAATGACCTGGGAGTTAGAATCTGAAATGAAATCAAGGTATCCTTACCTCTTCGATATACCAAGTACGTACCCTAATTTCGAGGGTAAAATTTCTTAAGAAAGGGAGGTTGTAAGACCCCAACTTTTATAAATAAAGATGAATTTTCTATAATTATCATTTTTGAATATTATGGAATAAATTTGATATAATGTTATAGTTGTGGGTAGTAATTATAAATTCTGCAAAGTATGCAAGTTGTTATATTATATTCAATTGGTCAGGAATATTCTTTGTGTGGGGAATATTCGATGACGACGGACAATCATTAGTGGACCCATTAACGGAATTATTAGCTTTGATTGAGAAAACGACAAAAATATTTTATTGAAAATAACGGTGGAAGTTTTACCATTAATCTTCGTTGAACTACTCGGTAGTAAAAGTACGATGTCTGGCGTGGTTGCGTAGTAAAACACGGTATTGATTATTAATGCTTACGTGAGAAGTCACTCCGCTTTTGTTCAATTATTGCTATAGTAATTGTTGCATAAGATCTCACGTTATTTGATTCAATTATTGTCGATATTTTATATATTATTAAATCAATAATTGAAATGACAGAGTTATTAATATTATAAATCGCAATATTAACGATGTCTGAAGTTACGCCAAGAGAGAGGTTTGGTCACCTAATTCTTGCGGCTAATAGGAGAAAATCCTTATTGAAAGCCCTCTTTCCGGAACGACCTAGTCGATTAATATTGTGAATTATAATAATGATGATAAATGTTGTTAAAATATTAAAAGGATTTTATGAGAGTTAGTTGTTGTAATTTTGGCGTATTATTTAGACCCCCATTTACCTATTTTTCAACATTATTGGTAGAAAGTTATTTAAATATAATGGGAGGTGATTTCTTATTGGTAGAAAGTTATTTAAATATAATGGGAGGTGCAAATTTCCTTCGACACGATTCCGTTATTATTATTATTCATTGGAATAACATGCCTATCTAGAAGCACTGCGTCGTGGTGATTTCTTTTGTTATTCCATTCTTTCTTATACTCAATTGGTTAAAGTTTTGACTTCTATATTTCATGAAATTAATAGAATATCCTTGATATTTGCAAGGCTTCATCCAAGATCTTTCATGGAAATATTCTTCGATCATTCTTGAATTTTACTCTACAAAACAAAGATCACGTGTTGACAATTTGGACGTTAATAATTCCCTGGATAAAATAATTCTTGAACTTGTTTTATCAATTCTTATATCATCATCATCATCCTACACGTTTATATTTTGTTGAAAGTCATACGTGGCAGTAGTGCGTAGATGGACTTGGTATGATTATAACCAGGGATTATTCGGTGTAATCACGACCGTAATGTTACAAATGATGTGGTAAAAGTTCTCATTGTAAGTGAAGTGCATTGATGGACGATTGTTGGCATGATATCGACCATTAATGAATACACAAATATTCTTAAATTGTGAGTCGTGGATAATTGTGGTCGTGATACTTAAAGAATATCATTGGTAGTAGTGCGAGGGTGATTCGATGATGTGGAATATTTATTAAAATGAGTCTCAATGATAACATTGATGAAAAACCTTTTAATCATAAAAGATAGAGATTTTATTTTTTACTTGACTTCTTTTAATGGATTGCTTGTTCACTGCAGCTTAAACTTGATGCCTATTATATTTTATCGCTTTAACGTTGTTGGAGACTAATGATAATTTATTTTGCATTATCTTACCATAATATTTCTTCTTCTTAAATTGAAAGCTCACCCTCCTTTCACTATTCTCTCTTGAAAATGAGAATATAAATTTGGGACGAAGTCGAGGAACTGGAGTGATGGTCCAGGAGGATAAGCATTAGTAGTCCTCACTATTCCTGTGAAATAGTGTGATAATAATTGTAATGAGCGACTCTTTTGAGTTTGTATAATCTCTAAGTAGATAATATTTGATTCAAACTCATAGCTTTATGTTTTATCGTATTGTACACATACAGTTGATTAAGAAAGTTGATTTGAATTACGCACTACGATCCCATGACCCAAGATGGGTGATGTATACCTAATTTTGGGGGCGTCACACTAACTCTGTTAATACGTGGACAATTTTTGCTGACGTGGTAACATTTGCTGACGTGTGCAAAAGAGAAAACTATATTTACATCATTTAATCATTTAATCAAAATACTTAAATTAATCGAAATAAAAAAATACTTAAATTCAAAATAAAAAAAAGTATAACATATTTAGTGTTGTAATTTTAAATTCAATTTAAATATTTGTTTATAAAAAATATTATAATTAATGATACCTTTTATATAATTTATAATTATTATAATTTACTATATAAAATTAGTCAAATTTTATTTTTAAAATACCTCAAATAATAATAATAATAATAAATGAGTAAAAATAAATGAGTGACTTCTAATCTGTAATATGTAATGAATATGAATATAAAATGATATTCTATGAAGCTAATCTGTGTTTTGATCGTTGAGGTTCCTCTCATCATTGTTCTTGCATACGATGGTCTCGAGGAGAGAAGATTAGAGGAACAGAGAAGGAGGTATTTAATAACTATTCCCCATTTAATTATATCGGTCAGTCAAACAAAGGAGGAAATTATTATTTTCTTTACTCTGTTTATTTTTACTCATTATTATTATTATTATTGAGGTATTTTAAAAATAAAATTTGACTAATTTTATATAGTAAATTATAATAATTATAAATTATATAAAAGGTATCATTAATTATAATATTTTTTGTAAACAAATATTTAAATTGAATTTAAAATTACAACACTAAATATGTTATGCTTTTTTTATTTCGATTAATTTAAGTATTTTGATTAAATGATTAAAGGATGTAAATATAGTTTTCTGTTTTGCACATGTCAGCAAATATTGCCACGTCAGTAAAAATTGTCCACGATAATGTAATTAGTCTATGTGGCATTTCAGATGAAAAGATTCGGCCGACCTAAATGCCAGAAACGTTAAAGTGATTTTAAAAAAAAATTAATTTAAGATGAAAATGGGACATCTGTATAAATATCAAGGGCATTTTTGCACCTTTGTCCAAAAAACATAACAAGATACTTTAAACCGTAAGCAATAAAATAGAAAACTAACAAGTTGGTCCCTTTTTTAAACCATCATAACTCGGAATTTAATATCCACACAAATCTCACAAGCAAGATAGGGAAACTGGGAAAGAGAACACCACCACATGAAAATGCCAAAACAAAGCAACAAGTGTAAAACCCATACAACATTCTAATTATGAACAAGAGCACTAATAAGGACTAAAATGCCCATGTATGTCTGAATTCAAAATTAATTACAGTTTATAACAGCCAAAGCTACAGACATATCTACATTTTGCAGAACAAAACAAGTAAATCTACAAAAGAAGCAAAAAGGGCATCTACATAGGAGGGAGCAATCAATGAATCAGTCCTCCCCAAAGTTTGAGAAACTTGAACCCTCATCATCCAAACAAGTTCCGCCAGAACCACCTTGTTTCTCCAGCTGATCGATCATGTCACCTTGGCTTAGGCATCTATTGAAAACGTTACTTCCTACAGACCTCTCCGACAGTGAAACCAAACCCATAGCTGCAATGCTGTTAGCAATGGCACCAACATCACTAACTCCTTCATACAAACCCCTGCTACCACCAGCAAGTATACTTCGATTCTCAGCAGCATT
This sequence comes from Panax quinquefolius, assembly GCA_020205615.1. Lineage (NCBI taxonomy): Eukaryota > Viridiplantae > Streptophyta > Magnoliopsida > Apiales > Araliaceae > Panax > Panax quinquefolius. The sequence continues at coordinate 135,471,366 of CM035167.1, read as the reverse complement.
TGTCAGTACAGAAGGCAATACGGACATCAACTGTGAGTTATTTTGGCTAGAGGTACTGAGCAACAGCCGCAGAGTCTCTCTCGCACTGTTCTCCATCATCATCGAATCACTTGCTGGGTTTAATGGGTTCACAAGAGTTGGGTGCAATGATGGAACAGTGGTCGAAATAGCAGGGCCTGCACTCACAAAGTAGCCAGGGCCCGAGGAGCAAATGTCAATACACGGAATGTGGATAATGGGATCACACATTAAAGGCGTAAAGGTTGCAATTTGCTGTGATGTTGGCAAAGACAATGGCAGCCTAACCAATGGCTCAGGCAGAAAAGGCGGAAAATCTAGCGACGGAATTTCAGAGAGATTAAGAGGTGCCTTAGGTGCCACCAACAGACAAGAGGGCATAGAGGTAGAGAGTAAAGAAGATAATGGCGGCAAAGAGAATGATTCAGTTGGTGAGATGGGCAGCTGTAGAGGTGCCACTGTGTATTGCAGATTTGATGCAACAGGAGGACACCAGCAATAATATGGAGAAATAAGAGATGAACCCGCGGGCAGACCTTCAGATGCTGACGGGCATAGAAAGGGAGGATTCATAGATTTTCCAAGTGAATCCAAAAAGCTTAACGACGGAGACAAAAGATTTCCATCAAATTCTGGAAGCTTGGCCTTCAATTGATTTGCACTAGTTTCATCCGTGTTATTTGGTGAAGCAACAGAAAGGTTGTCAATAAATGAAAGATGGCTCTCACCTCTGCGCCGGAACTTTTCTCTAGAAACACTTTTAAGAGTGGATAAATTTCTAGGTAGGCCCTCTTTAAAGGAACTTGACCTTGGACTAAGACTAGCTTGATAAACTGCATTTGGCTTTGCTCCTTGACTGCCATAGTACCGAGGACGTGAAGGCTTTGATGACGTGGTCGCCAAATGAGTATCTAGTATATCCGAGGGAAGGGTTGCTAAGACAACTGAACTTGTTTGACATTTCGCCACAGTTGACTCACCAAGAAAAGAGCGAAGATGAGTCGCAAAACATCCAAGACGAGACTCACTGATTCCAGTTAATTCAGCAAGAGAGGGCTTCTTCATTAGCAAATCCTTCAACTAAACCAGGGTAATCAAAGAAAAAGATTTCAGTGAGCAAAGGCAAAGTATGTTGATGTCTGCTTTAAATAATTATTTGGATTAGAGGATGTACCTTGTCAAGTAACTCATCTCCAAGGAGCTTCGATTTTTCTGAACACCAAAAATAAAAATTTTGGTAACTTGCAATCCTCATCGCAAAAGATCGACCTGATCTGTCTGCTGGGATTTCTTCAATCTCTACAGAAGAGCTTGAAGTGCGACTTAAGGTTGACAATCTCTCTATCTGACCATCATCGCCAATGAATGAGATGCGCAGATTAGAAGTAGGCAAGAGCGTGAGAGTTAAATTCCCTCTGCCAAAATGTTAGGAAAAATAATCAGATGGCAATAATTAAGCATTGAACCAATGCTCTACCAAAAGAGTATTTGAGTAATCATAGCATTAAAGCCAATGCTAAGAAAACCCAAGCTTGTGGATGGCGCACAAGAATAATGAAGGAGTAAATGCCATACAAAAATAACTTGCAAGTAATGTTCTATTCTAGTAAACACAGCTACATCAATCAGTAACAAGAACAAAATTATCTGTTAAATCCGAGGGAGGAAAAAACAGAAGTGAATATACATTATTACCAAACTCCACGACTTCAGAAGTTATGTTAACTCACCAAATTCATACCCACTTCTAATTACTAGATCAAAAATTCTGGGTCGCTAACCAACTTTTCTAATTTATGGTAATCCATGTATAGTTGGTTTGAAGAGAGTTAAAAGCATTTCTCGACTCTAGCATGATATAGGCATCTGCCTCATTGAATACAAATGCTTCAAACTTGAAGATTCAAAGCAGACGCATGAAGCCAATATGTTGAACAAAAAACAATTGGCTAGTGTACCTACAAACCTGGACATGTTATATACATTATAAAGTAAACTAAGACTGATTTTTTGAACTTTTTCATTATTTTGATAGGTTGGACTTGGATCACTCCTTTTGCTATTTAACTATTATTATCATAATCAAAATTTCTTACAAATTTTTTTATTTTTTATTTTTTATTTTTTGAAGGGAAGAGAGAGAGAGAGAGAGGGAGTTGAAGATTGACAAATAAATGACCAAGGTGCTGAAACATTGTAGCTTCATTCTAATTAAAGATTCTAAACCATCAAAGCAGCAAAGGGGAGTTTCCAGTGGCTACAAATTTTAAATCTCAAAAGCCCTACTAAATCAATCTAATTACTGACTAAATATAAAGCATTGGCTGAATTGAAGTAGAAGGTAATCCATCAATTACAAGTAATATATAGTAAATACCAGATAGCCATGGTCCTTTGAGGGAAAATATGTTGCATGATACAATTTTCATGCTTAATTACCAGCTACCCAAAATGGGAATCAGACTTTCAATGTAAGTGTATATCTCTTTTACTCATTTACTCAATTTAACAAGTATTTACTACAAAATTTATATGATGAATTGAGTTCATCACCAAAGACTTGATGTAAAACAAGTATAGTCTGGCAAGGTGCCATCTATATATATAACAGCAACTGAAAACTGTTCGCCAAAACAAAGAGGTCAGATCATAAATAGCATGAATGCTAACAAAGAGTAAACATAAAACTGTTCATAACATATATCTGTGATTCAACAAACTGCTGCATTAACTACATAAGCTTAAGAGCATATACAGTACATATAAATATCTAACTAAGCACACAAAATAAGACGATGCTTTCTCAATTTGTTTTTTAATACACGGAACTTAAACTCTATATAGCCAGTGAAATAATTATCCAAATCAAAGTAAACTATATAACATAGGAGCATGAAACTACCTTTACTTCTTCTTAATTCAGAGATCATAATAGAAAACGTCCACTTTACCTACAAGTCAAAAGATATATTTATTCGGAAGCATGAACATGGTGACTATCAATAAGCTGAAATACATAATCCTGCAATTTTTACTTAATAACTTATCATCAAAAACTAGAGGATATATTGTCGGTCACATCTGATCAATTTTGAATGTCATATAAGGGGGATAATATCAGTTAATATATCATGGTGAACCAAATTCTCAAAAAATTCTTTCTACCAAACTAACTAAAACAAAACATATAAAATTTTCCAACCAAATATATATGGCCAAAAAATTAAAAAAAAAATCACGTGAAAATTGACAGGCATTGCACATGAAAATGTAAATAAATTAAAATTTAAACATTTGTATATAATGCCGTCACAATGCTGCAGCAAATAAACAATTTTAGTATATCATCACCTCCACAATTCTGCAGCAAATATATGCTGTTCAATTAATAATCTCAATCTTCTTAATAGGGGTAAAAAACTATATCAATTCCATTTCGAAACTAATATGACAGAACACGTTCACTACACCAACCTTCATGGTGCCTCCCCATGTCAAAATGCACCTCCTAGCTATGGAAGGTTTCATATCAAGACGCAGTGGTCTAAGAACCAACCAAATATATCCAGCATGCAGTACCAGTCATGAGATGGTTAAGGCGAACAAATATGTCTGCAATTCATGTACAAGACACTCAAAAATTGTACCCTAAACAAGTTTAGGGATCAGAACAAAGTAAACCCCAGCTTTAACAAATTATCAAGCAATGACACTAATACAAATCAAATCAAATTGCAAAAGAACAAAAATCTTTCACATCAATGATAGTAATACTAAAACTTGATACAGAGAGAGGAGGTGACAGTGGTAATAAAGATAGCAATGTAGTATCAAGAAAAGTTCATATTAAAAAAGACTTACAAACTTACAAGAATTCAGTTTAAAACAGCAATATGGTTCTTATAAATGAAGTACCATATAACCTGCAACTTGAAGATCATTACATAGAATGTAATGGTGTAGTATACAAGTTAATATTAAGATATAATCGATTTAAGATCACACATAATAATGTATCAGGAAACTTGCCACGGGATCATGTATAACATCAGTGCATTCTCCCATAATAGCATAAGTGTTAAGGACGTCTACAATAATATATAGATGATACTAATCAACATGGCTCAGTGCTTGAGGGTTCAAGTATATTGCCTAGTTCGAAGAAAATCAAAAGCAAATCCTCCACAAATTTAATAAAGAAAACAAAAAGTAATTTTATTTGGAAAATGTTTTGATAAGCTCTGTAAATTAGATATAATGTCACATTAACTTGAGTACTATCCAACATAACATCCAAGAATAAACTAGGCATGAAGCTAAGTGAACAAAGTGCACCAGCCCTTTATACAACTAACAATTCGCTTCCACATTGTTTGAATGTCCCTTTAACGTATTCTAACATACGACTAATATATACATATATATAAGTATATTTATATGTATATGCATATGCCTCATAATATAACAAGCGGATTTGAGCACTTATAGTTTTACTACCATTTTGCACTTGTTCATATACTAATTGAGTGGCATGACACAGCAACTGAAATATTTAAAAACTAGTGAAATGAATGATGAGGTACTATTTCAAGCCTGCCTTCTATGTTATATAATAAAAGCACAAATCAGAGCTCAAGAGCCAAACCTTAAATGTAACACGTGTGGATTTAATTTATATATATGTCACATTAGCACAACAACAACGGTATCCAACTACTTGCAATTACCTTGTACTAGTTGGGCATAGAAGAGTCCTTGCTTATTGATTTTCCCAACACGAATTGAAACAAGCGGAATACACAAGCACCTTGCAAGCATTGCAACTTCTGATGGCTCAAAGTGCTACCCAATAGAAAAGCAAAATCTTTCAGTTTCAGTTTATTGCAGCAAACAATATAATAAATATAGAATAATAACATTACTCAGCACCTTGTCAATTATTAGAATGTTAACATGACATCCAACACTATTACAGAACTTCTCAACTATTGTTGTTACTTCCAAGTTAACTGGATTGGATTAAACTTATTATTATCAATAGAAGACAACTAAGTATCATATGTCCAATGTACTAATTTGCTATTTCAATTCCTATTTAGCTGACACGGAGATCTCCAGTCCCTGGTGGATCTGAAGAGGCTCTATTCCTAAAAAATACACCTTCACGTGTACAAACACCCAAAATATATTACTGGATAAATTTATGAAGAATTTAACAGAATCATACAAAATAAATAAAAATCATAACATTTCTAAGAAATCCAGGTTTTCTTTGCTTTTATTAGCAACTAATTTGCTAAAATGACCATAGATAAAAACACACCATGGGTTTATGAACGAACCTGAGTGAGATGAGCTAGTAATCGATCCTCGGCTACACCATTGGAGGCATTAAGCTTAAGCAAGGGCTTCAATCTCTCATCAGCACGACAGGCTCCCATGACCTGCATATCCAAAGCCTGAAGCCATTGCATAAACCCTATCCTCCCGATCACTGTTCTGAAGCAACAGATCACCATCTCCATCTTCGACCAGAATATCCGTCAGACGCTCCGTCAGACCAAAATCATTTGCAGATCTCCTCTTTGCCTCGAATCTCCAGAACCCACCGATGATGGTGATGATTCCCCAATATCGTTATCTGTACGATCCATATCCCCAATGTTTTGTTCATTAACAGATTCGTTTTTGTCTTTGTTATCCATTATAATATCCTTATATATATGATCTTAAGAAATCTAATTTCTTTTCTCTCTCAATTAATCCGTAGAACTCTAATCCAAATCCTAAAAAGATCTTTAATATTTTATGAATTTTCAAATTCAATTACAAAATTAGAGATCCAAAATCAAGATCAAATTGGAAGAGAGAGAAAAGGAACATCATCAACAACGGAGAACAACAACGGAAAGATAAGGAGATTGATTATATAGCGAATCGAAAATGATTAAATGCGAAGACTTGATTAGGTTAACCTGGAAGTGGGACCCAGAACCATTGAAACCAATGGCGGTGCTGTAAGACCACGTCAGCCAACAACCGACTATTTCGGACTTCTACAAATGTGATTATGGAAAAATATATAGCGGTTTTTTAGGTATAATTTGGATACTTATAAAAATAAGGTTATACTGTTATATTTTATATATGGGCTCCGCATACGTCTAAGGTTAACCTGGAGTTATTCACTATTTAAATGGGAAGTCCATTTTTTCAGAATGAAAAAATTAAACCTATCGATTTTTTTTGGGACCATTGGAAACCAATGGCGGGAGATGCTGAGATTTATAAAATTCGGAGATTTCGCCACGTCAGTTTCTTTTATACAATTATACCTATTTTAATGGATATTTAACGTAGAGTTCTAATGATCGTAGTATAGCTGATAGCAGCTGATCGTAGTGTAGTTGATCGTAGTGTGTAGCAGTTGGGTTTCTTACAGTCCATCCCCCTTAAAAAATCACTTGTCCTCAAGGAATAAAATCAAGAAATTTAGCATGCAAATCAGACCACAATTCCCAAGTTGCCTCTGAAGGTAAAGTGTTAGCCCATTGAACCAAAACTTCAACCTCAGTTGTATTGTGTTTCTTAACCATTCTCCGATCCAGCACGGCAAGAGGTTCAATAACAAATTGGCCATGAACATCAACTGGAGGCGAATCGGGAAACTTGACCGAAAACACCAAGTTTCTTCTTCATTGAGACACATGAAACCTTTGGTGTATTTTAACAATGAAGCGATAATAATTTGTAAGAAAGCAGGCTATTTTGTCCAAAGACCTGGAAAGGAACATAGTATTTGAAGTCGACTTGAAATATTTAGATTGTGTTATAGAATCTTTGTTTATAAGGTCGAACCTTGAATAAACCAAATCTCCCACATTGAAGACCCTTTCTTACTACATTGGCATCGATAATTCTTCATACGACAACGAGCTTGGGAGAGATTGTAGCCGTAAGTTATAACAAGCTGGTTTCTAGATTGGCAAAATAATCTAGTTGTAGGATCGATAGTAAAGCCTCCAACAGCGATTAAGTCTTTCGGATTGGCCATCACTTTGTGGGTGATAGGTTGTCTTAAGTTGAAGTTTAGTGCCCAAGAATTTGAATAGGGATTGCGAGAGATCAGAAATGTCCTATGAAAATTTTATCCCTATCTAGTCAACGACTATAAATTAGGTAGCCCAATGCCACCACTATGAATATGATTGAGGAACAAGTAGTAAGCAACATCGATTAAGCGATAAAATAGGGTGTTTTAAAACCGAAAGGATGTGCATATTTAGTGAGTAGCTATCTATAACTTATGAAGATGGATTTGTAACCATAAGCGCGGTAAACCTTGATGAAGTCCAATTCAATGAAGTCCATAGCAATATCCTTCCAAAGAATATCAAGAATAAGAAGTGGTTGCAATGACCGCACCACAAAACCGTTTCATGTTTGCTCGGTTGACAAATGTCACATTCCTTAACAAACCCGATTACATCCTTCCTCAAAGATGGCGATGAGAAAACTTTGAAATCCTTTCAAAAGTCCTCTTCTTCCTGAGTGACCTCCCACAGGAGAAGTATGAAATTCGTGTAAATGCTTAGTTTTCACAGCTGGAACATGACCGACAACTAATCTGTCCTTGTATTTAAGTCTACCATTAACAAAAGAAAAATATGGCAAGAAAGTAGGATCTAATGCAAGTTGAGCTATCACCTGCTGAAATTCAGGATCAATTTCCCAAGTCTGAGCTAGCTCTTGAATCCAAGTAGGAGTAACTGAGGTAATAGCCAAACAATGGGAGACATTGTTGATACCTTCCTGAGACACATGATGAAGTCGCTGAAACAAACCATCACCGCGAAATTTTCCTTTCCTTTCATAATGATTTCATAGTCCATCCATTAACCTTGTGATCCACTTACATTGATTAGTAGTAGTTATTCTCTGATCCAACAGATATTTGAGACTTTGGTGATCTGTTTTAATAATAAACTTGTTTCCCATTAAGTAATGCCTCCATTTCTGCACCGAATAAATGACAGCCATCAACTCCTTCTCGTAAGTTGATAAGCCTAAATGTTTTAAAGCAATAACCTTACTTAAGAAAGTGATAGGCCTGCCATTTTGCATTAATATTGCTCCAATTCCAGTAGCACTAGCATCAGTTTCTAATACAAATGGAATACTGAAATTAGGCAAAGCCAACACAGGAGAAGAAACCATAGCTCCTTTGAGCTTAACAAAAGCCCCTTCACCTTCAACACTCTAATAGAACTGATCTTTTTTTAGCATATCAGTCGGTGGTTTACTTATTAAACCATATTGTCTAATGAACTTCCTGTAATATCATGTGAGACTCGGAAATCCCCTCAAACCCTTAAGGTTCTTAGGCTTTGGCCGCACCATACACTCTATCTTTGCGGGATCGATGAGACTCCCTCGTATGTAATGATATGACCAAGATCTTGAACTTGTTGTGTAGCAAAAAATACATTTGGACAATTTGGCATAACTGGCGATGTTGCCTCAAAGAATCGTAATGTCATTTCAAATCTTTGTAAATGAGCCTCATATGTGGGATTTGTAAACTAGGATATCATCAAAAAAACTAAGATGAACTTCCTCAAATAAGGGGCAAAAGCGAGGTGTTCACTAAGCTCTAAAAAGTAGCTGGAGCATTGGTTAGCCCAAAAGGCATAACCTTAAACTCATAATGCCCTGAATGAGTCCTAAAAGTTGTCTTAGGTATGTCAGGTCGGTGTACTCTTATTTGATGATAACCAGACCTGAGATCCAACTTTGAAAACCAACTTGAACCATTTAGTTCATCTAACAACTCATCTATTAGAAGTATAGGAAATTTATCTTTAATAGTAGCATCATTGAAGTGCTCTATAATCAATACACATTCTCCATGTATTATCATGTTTCTTTTACTAACAAAGCTGAAAAGCAAAAGGATCATTATTATTACGAATAACCCCACTATTCAAAGACTCGGTTTCTGTATATATGGATATCTTTAGGGTCTTAAATTCATAAGTTTACTCCCTTCTTGCAAGTTAACATGATGGTCATGAGATCTTTCGTGGCATACCTTTAGGTTCTTCAAAGACATCTCGAGAATGATTTCAAAATCTCTTTAAGTTTTGGGACGGAGTGGTTTCGAGGGTGGGCCGGTCTTTACATTCCAAGATTCCATATAAACATCCAAAAAACCATGAGATGTTGTTAGCCATTAGTTATATTGGAACTCATTAGATTCCATTAGTTATATTGTTGGAGTGACATTAATGTTTACCCTTTCATCAAGACAAAAACCTCTGTCTCCCCTCAATTTTGCACAAATTGGAGTATGCTAACCGGTAGTTTATTGAAGTCAAAAGTTATAGGACTTCTTGTCCTCAACCACTAGACCCTAAAACAACATCAACACCACCCGAGGAATCCTCATCATTGTAGTGTAATCTCTACACTACTTTGCCATTGGAACTCTGAACACACTTGTTCACTTTGCACCTTAAAACCATCGCATTTGAGGGCGATCATTTGGTGGAGTAGTATTTGTTAAGCAACCCTCAAATTCTTAGCGATGTGAGGATCTGAGAAATTACCGTGCTTACCTTTGTCAATTAATATGCTAAGCGATTCATCCTTGTACTCGATGGTATTTTTAGCATTATGTCCGTAAAGCATACGATGTTATTTGTACATCATCCTTTTGATCCTCGATAATAACGAATCTGTTTCCTTCCTTCTTGCATCTACATACATTACAATTTTTTCCATTCCTCCGTTTCGAATCACATTTCCTCCTCCTCGGATGGTACTAAAAATTTGTTTTGCATCACCAAACCAAAACATACGACTCATCATTATAGCCCTTTCCTCCTTTTCTCAAGTATTTGATCTCTAATCAAGTGCTTAATCGGTAGAACTCTTCCTTGCTCATTTCCGAAGCCAGCAACCTTAGTTTCCCCATTAGGTCTAGAGAATTCCATTCCATTATTACGACACTTTTTCTGCAAGCTAGAATTCATTACTACATTCTATTCTTTGGAATTATTAATGATAGAAGATTTTAGTACAATTTTGCTTCTTGATCCATGCTTCCACTTTAGCTTCTTCAACTCTAGCCAATCGAATAGCCTCCTTAGAGTAAAGACTCTTGGATACCTATTGAATATCCTCCCTCGGTCCACCAATATGATCGATAAAAATTCTTCATTCAACTTTGAATTTTTTATCGATTCCAACCTCTTAGTTCTTGAAACTTTGTTACTATATTCATCTACAGGTTGTGGTTTGTTTGCAACTTTTTAAGTTCAGACTATAGGATTCATCTTAGTCCCAAGGCTAAATCTAGCAAGCAATTCATCAATAAAACCATTCCAGTGTCATTTCGACACCATTCTCAACAAAACTAGAATACCCACAACTCGACCTCTCCTTGAGATGCATAGTTCTTTAGGTATATTTTACGATTTTCAAACAACATTATGATAAGAGAACAATTTATTGCACTTCCTAATCCAGTCCTTAGGTTAGATCCATGGAATTTAGGAAATTCAAACCTAATATTCACGAATATACCTTCATTTATAATGTTATGTGTACTACCTCCCTCAAACGATCCGACTCTAGCAAATGTTACATCCTTGTTATGGAATGCGGTTCCTTTTGCGGAGACTCCATTTGACTTTGAATTTGCAAATCCGTAAGGTTCGTTTCTAGATTCGTTAATCTCGATTGTTAGGCTCCCACATTTGGATAATCAAATTCAGCTTAAATCCACTTTTATGGAATTTGTGACTAAGAAGAGACTAAAAGAGATTTAGAGAGAAAAGATAGAATTCCTTTCACTTAAACCTGGGAAATAGGTAGTGGGACCCATTTATTATTAAACAAGCGAGTTTGAATGGGACCATTCTATACTTTCAAATAAATCCTCATCAATTTATTGATACCAAAATGGCGGTTCCATACCCAGCTGTATATTCTCGCCTCCCGAAAATGGAACAAAAAAGAAAAGGGTTGCCACGTCAATACTGATAGACAACAATAGACTATTTTGTCATCGCATCTTTTATCCTGTAAGTCTTGGCAAACAGTGGTGTAAAATTCAAGAATGATCAAAACATTTTTGGACTAGGAGATTGTACCGGTCCAAATAAGTAACTTAAAGAATCTCATGAATAAGAACTTTTAATATCCCTTACCTCAAAGAATCAAATTTTTTTCAATTCTAACTTAGCCTTTTTTTATACTTAAAATATATAAAATTTATTTTAATTAAAATTTTATAAAATATGATGTTTTAATATATACATAAAGCGATCGGATTATTATAACCCCCAAGTCGTAAAATAATCGATAAATTAATTTCTTCATTTATAACCACATAAATAAATCCATCATTTATATCCACATAAAATAAATATTTCTTTATCATATGAATCAATAATTAATTATTCACAAATAATATTACGTAATCACACCATGCATAACCAACCGTAGTTCCCGGGATTTCATATATATATAAAACTTTCTAGACATTGCCAATATTCAAATTACATTTAACAATAATTATAAAAAAATATTATATTTTGTAAATACTGGCGCTTTTTGAATTTCTTGTAATTTAAATATTATTTTAAATATATATTTTTTTTAAAAAGAAAAAAAAAACCATTTTGAAATTGAACCGGCCAAAAAAATAGATAGTGTAGAACTATTCTTTCGTCTGATAGTGAAAAAATACATATCACAAAAACAAAACAAAACAAGCCGTTGCTAGCGTGCGCATTGGAGGAACGGTTGACAAAAAAAATTAATTAGAATAAAAAATATTTTTTAAAAATAAAAAAAAAAACCATGAATTTAAATTAAACTAAGGCAATCTGATATTAAAAAAAAAAAGGAATAAAAAAGATCTTGATATTTGTTGATTGACATGATTAAAGAGAAGAAGACGACATCTCTATTAGAATAATACTCATTCGCGTATAAAAAAATTAGAGATATATTTATAAAATGATAAATTTTAAAAATAATTTATATTTTTAAATATAGTTTTATATTAATAAAGAATTTAATCATAGTGATATGATATTGAAAATAAAAAAAATGACAAATTAAAAATATTATATACCTTTTATAGTACTAAATATAAATATATTTTGAATTTTGGAACGATTAAAAAAAATATATTCCTAATTAAATTATAACAGAAAGTATTATAATAATCCGATGAGTCAATTTTAATTTTATTTTTTTTTATAATACATTCGAAAAAAGAGAATAAATATGATGTATCCTCATAATAGGGTATCAAATGGAACTAATATCCTAAAACTCCTTTTATTATGGTGTGAAAAAATTACAACAAATAAGTTTATTTTTTTATTTTAAATATAAGGTGTGACCCAAAAATACCAAAAGGTAGCTACTAAAACCTGGGTTTTATAATAAGAGATTATACTTTATTCCATCTAAAATATAAGATTATTATTGATTATTTTTTCAAACTTTTTGAGTGAGAAAAAAATTCAAAATCATTTATAGATTATTAGATAGATAATTAATTTTTTAAAATTAAAAATATTTTTAAATTTAAAATTAACATAAATTTTTTTATTTAATGAATAATAATAATAAAGATTATAAACTATCTTAGAAATTCTACTCATTGTAAAAATAATTTTATATATAAATATTAATAAATCATATCAATTTTAAGTTTAAAAATTGACTCATCAAATTACTAAGCTTACTAGCACAAAGGCAATTAAATCCTAGTGCAAAAGGAAAAACAACGATTTTTTCAAGAGTAAACACAATAATATTGATAATAATTATTAAAAGAATACTACCAAAACCTTAAAATAACATTTATAGTGTAAAACACTCTTGAAAAAAAAATAAAAAAAATATTAAAAACTAAAAAAAAATCAAAATTTTGAATGTCAATATGACCCTTTAAACAGGTTTTTGAATTTCAACATATACATCATGAAAAATGTTTTTGGATTCTTAAAGTTTGTTGCTAGATCATAATTTAATTTGATGATTCTTAATTTAAACAAATCAAATATATTTAATTAACTTTCTGACGTCTTAAATTTGTAGATAAAGTGTGTAGATAAAAGAATATGTTACAACGCAATTATTTTTATCAAAAATTTTGTCCCCAAGTTTAACTATTTAAAAAGTTTATAATTATTATTAGTTTAATAATAATTATAAAAATCCATACCATACAATTTTGTATAAATTTATCTTAAAAGATTTTTTACAATTTTGTAATCAAATATACTAATTTTTTTGTTAATTAAGAATACTTTAACCAAAAACTCTAAAAACACCAGACTTAAAAAGATTTACTGAGTTTATAATCAAAACACAAATTCAGACTCCACCATAACTCTTACTTCCTTCCCAGTCCCTGTGGTGTAGGATCCCCCATCAGAAATCACTTGCTTTTTTTAGCTTCTTTTGCATAATCGTTTATTAGTCCTTCCAACATCTTTCCAGAATATACCCTCCACCAAAACTCCTTCCTTGGTGAACCTGCCATAATCAATACACACATTTGTAAGGGTACGTTTTTTTATAAAGAAATTCACTATACTGAGAGAGAGAGAGAGAGAGAGAGAGAGAGAGAGAGAGACCAATGGGTAACGCTTTTGGTGAATTCCACTGATGGTTTTGCAGATATTGATTGGGGGTCAGCACTTGCTATGTTGAGCGTATACGTATCAGAGAATCTTGGCAACTTAGAAGAGACCACCAAGCCAGTGCTGTTGAAGGATCCCTGCATATGCAAGACATTTACTAAAGAAATGAAACCACTTTCATCGATAAAAATCTTAAGGCAGATCAATAAGAAACACATAAAAATAAACGTATGAAGAAACACATGATCAGTTTGTTAAGCAGATAAATTTAAACAGTAAATCAGGTCTAAGTTTCTGACAGCCAATTAATCTCTTCCATAACCTTTAAATTTTAGTTATTTTCCTTGAACTAAAAAAGGCCCGTTTTGACGGACCAAAGAAGCAACCGACAAATTCGGGTAATAGTTAGCTAGACTTGTCAAAAGGAGGGCATGTTTTCTGGAACCAAAATGCTCTCAGAATACTCGCCAAAGATAATGGCAATACCATTGATACAAAAATGCTCTAAAAAGACAAGTTTTATAAAAGTAATGTTGGTTGATCATAACCTCCTGATGCACCAACATTGAAAAGGGAAATAAACAATACATAGTCATGCATATATCATATATATATCTGAACCAATCTCAGTACAAAAGTGAAATGAACCAAAGCAAGCAACATTTTCTAAACGCACTTAAAACTTTACGGCTTTAACAGCTGACACAAACAACATAATTAATCCCCGAATATCATGGAAGACGACTACCATAAGCAAAAAATATATTATAACAATGGTGAAAGCATAAAGAGAACTTGGGAAAAAAAGTAATCTTTGATATTTCTACTAAACTGGAAAATCCCCTACATGGACATCATGCCATCTTGGCAATGCCAAAAGGTAATTTCATTGTCAACTCAAGGCCTTTGGGCATTCACTTCTAGAATTTATTACTGACTGACATATAACCCCTATCAACATGATTTTTCTGTTGAAGAAGTTTTAAGAAGAGTGTGAGAAGAACGCTGTTTGAGAGAGAGAGAAAAAATCAAATTACCCTCTGTTGATCTCCAATCTAATATATTGCCATATAATCGAAAACAGATGACGAGGAAAAAACAAAAAGAAGAATAGAAAACATAAGCTGCTAGCCTGATACACTCTAGTCACATCTGTAGAGTTCCCAGCAACATGACCATCTTTCCCTTTCAATTCATGTTCAATTTCAAGAATCATGTTATTCGCAGGCATAAGCACACTAACTTTTGATGGTTCCAGAATTTATTCTTCTTTTGTTAGATAAATACATAGTAATATGGATTAAACCTTTAAAGTGTATTAACCAGAACTTACAAATGATAAATGCATTTCCCAAAAAATACTTGGTTGAGCTGAAAATTCAAGTATAAACCACCCAATATAATATTTTTATGAGCTCCCAAGTTCATAGTAAGCAGATTTTAAAATGAACAAGCTTCATCAGCATTGTCAAATCTATGGCAAGACATTCTGGTTTGGACAAAGGTGTTATTTAACAATCCAAAAAACCTTCTCCAGTGTAAGGTTTTTTTCAGTTCCATTAGTCCACCAATTCAGTATAAAGAAGTAATCCATCAGAAATTCATGGGTGACCCCCTAAGGGACTAAATATTAGTGAGTCGACAAAGAAGTGGCATTGATATATACTTGTACTTATCAAAAAGAATAAAAAAAGTAAATAAGTGAGTCTATGAAGAAAGGCAACAAATTATTTGAAACAAAACAGAGGAATAAAACTGGATAGCTTTTCTATTGCTCAATTAGTCCAATATTCTCCTGGCTACACTTGAGCACCAATAGGAACCCCCACACCCCCACCCCCAAAAAAAGCCCCCAAAATAATAAAAAATAAACAAATAATTGCATTCTTAAGAAATCACCCTCTACATATGATATTTCCTAACCTCAAGTAGAAAGAGGACAACAGTCTAAAAAACCTCTAACAAGCAGAATACTCACATGAACACCACACGCCATGATATATCATGGCATGCACTACATCACTATAAAACGTTAGGATCAAGGTGGGTCCTAAGTATCTCTCTCTCTCTATTGGCCCTTGATCCTAATATTTGACAACAACAAAAAAAGGTGGATCCTAGTAAAGATGTGAATGATGGAGAGTAAATAGACTTCAGAAATAGAGTTGGAGGGGGAAATAATTTGGGGGGAAAAAGGAGAAAGTGAGGCCAGGAAGGAGGATAAGGGGAGAAAATCTCTCAATTCAAAATTTTATTCAAATCAAGCTTGAAAATGAATATACATCCTTACACATATTTACACCCTCTCCAGAGCTTTTTAGAAGCTACTACCTCCTTATCTTAATAGATATTAAATCATAAAAAATAACAATGATGCAACCAAACTAATTGAAATAACAAAAACACCATAACAGCTAAATAACTGAAATATACTCCTAGGATTTCTCCCAACAGAAACATCAATCAAATATTCTTCAACCAACAATTGTCCAAAAGAGACTAAATCATGCACCTTCCAACATGGCCAGATTCTTTTTTATACCTAAAACAATCTAGCTTTCTTCCCAGATAGTGTCCAAGAGCTTTTTCACTCCAACTATATCTTTCATAGTTGATAAAGCCTCAAGTCTCCAAAAAGCAAAAAAAACTAAAAAATGTTATAAAATTTGAGGTGAAATATTGTATATCAAATAACATCACTTCAACATATATAGTTAATGAGATTTGAATTATAATAAAATTTAAAAACTAAAAAATGAAACAGAGAATATAGCTAATCAAACCATAAAAGAAAAACCAAATGGATACTAGTTAATTAGCACATCAAAGAGGAAGAGGATGTGATATTGTGGGCCAATAGAAGAGAACTAGAAATGCTAGTGAAGATGTGATAATTGTATACTGGCAGTTTACAGCTTAAAATAAACAAATGAAATAGTTATTGAGTTTTTAATGCCATCACATATGTGAGTTCAGAGTTTTAAACCAAGTCAACTAGAAATGCTTAGTATTAGAACTAGAATAATAATATTTATTTTCAAGTTTTTTATAAGTAATAACGACATAAAATGGATAAGTTAAGCATCTGGATACAATATACTGGCAGTTTACAGCTTAAAATTCTTACAAATGCAATAGTTTTAATTGAGTTTTTTGAAATTTTAAAATTTATTATTTAATAGCAAGGATTTATAAATAAAACTAATACGTTAAAAATTTGTTTACATCCAATCATCCATTAATGACCTTTGACATTAGCAATATGGATATCTTTTGAAACTTAATTCTAAAGTTAACTTTAAGACTCAAATATTTCTTTGCTTTATTTTTATTTTGTTTGGATAAATGCCTAACATCAAAAATAAAAATCAAATCATATAAGTAAACAAGTTGAAACATTGCTTTGGTCTTGCAACAATTCTAAAGAAAACTCAAATATATTCTTTTTCATTGCTGTGCAGGCTTATAAGGTTCAAGTTGAAAATCATAACGAATCTGTGCAACAAGAATCTTAATAAAAACCAAAAATAAGGAGTCATATGGGGTGTAATCTGACAGTGGAAAGTTGACTTCTTTAAAAAAAAAAAGAATAAAGATGATCAAGAGTAATTTCATACACACCCATGCACAATAGGGCACAGTATTTATTTGTTTACGGAATATTAGATGAATTTCAAAATTAATAAATAATCAAGCTGATTGCATAAATGTAATCATCTTACTATTTTCATTAACAAATTATTAGACTGAGTTTAAGAGGTAAAATTTCAATATTCAAGCTTTAAACACGTCCCACTAGATAGTGTAAGACAATACTCTAAAGCCTAAGGCTGATTAAACCTAAAAGACTAATTGTAAAGCTCTTTTCTTCACTTTATTCAGGATTTTCTATATATCCAATAACCAGAAAAAGTTTCATATTAATAGTTCTTCACTTCTATTCCTTCCCAGAAAAGAGAAACTGAGAAAATAAAAAAAAACAGATACATTAAGGAAAATAATGAAACACAAAAGGCCTAGAAGATACGTATATTCAAGAGATAAATCTAGTAAAATAAAATAAAAAGCAGCTTAGAAGGATAGAGAAACTTACTGCAGGAGGATATGTGAACAATATCGCATTCTTTTCCTTTGTATATATGATCAGCTGCAATATTATGTTGAATAAAACATATTTGTGATGAGTCAAGAATTAAACAAGCTAGATGCTGGGAAGGAAAAAAAACATTGCTATGACTATGAAGTAAAAAATCTCAAGTAACCCCCTTTTGGCTGTGCATTTGGTCACAGCATAAAATGAAGAGATATAAAATATCAAAGCTCTGAACTTTATTTCCTTCTACTTAAAGAGAATAACTTTCCTACATTGAGCCTAAAATTGGAAGCTCAGAGGGCAAGATAGAAGAAGAAAAATTATTGAAGCTTTCTTAATCATCCATTATAATACAAACAACCAATATACTTGATATTAAAAAAATTTAAAGCATATATTACTAGAGTTTCAAACTACCAAACATATTAGAGATTTATACCTGCCACGAAAAGAAAACATAAACAAATCCATTGCTTTTACCAAAAAAAATCAAATTAAAGTGAAAACTAAACAAAACTAGAAATGAATCTCAAAATTTTAAATTTTTCTTAAGAACAAATAGCAAGGAGTAACAGATACATATAATTTTCAATTTATCCCCATTTTCCCAGTTACCAAATAGGGAATAACAGAAAAAAAAACAAATGAAATGCAGGTCACGAAAAGGATATAATGCGATGCAGCCGATCAGGAAATTCTTATTGTCGGGGAATTTCTTGTTATAAAACTGAGCGAAGAGCGCAATGACGATAATGATTGTTCCAATCAACAATCTAATATTACTCATTCTCACATCTTCAGTGTAACCACGTCCTGTCACGATCTACGAACAGAAAAGCACAGATCACTAATAGAATCCCAAAAAACAATTCAATTGACTAGTATAAGAAATTACTACTACCTCAGAGGCAGATTCATCGAGGATGTGTTTGATGGAGTGATGATCCAACATATTTGCTTTTTTAGGGTTTTTGTTTGTCGAGGAGGTACTGTTGTTGGTCGACATGTCCCCTTCTTCTCTTGCATTTTCCAGATTAGAATTGTTAGGGTTTTGTCTGAAAATGATGAGTGAGAATCTCTCTCTTCCCTTTTGATATAAAGCTGATGAGTGATGAGGCTGACTACGACTGGCGAGTTGAAAGGAGTAGTCAAGAGTAAAGACTCACTGAGTCAATGTCAATGCATTTATATCAAAGTAGGGATCTGCAACCGGTAAGTAACTGCCGGAACCCAACCGGTACCAAACCGGATCGGTCAAAATTAACAAATTTTGACCAAATTTTAATATCAATATCGATTTATCGGTTTGATACCCGATTTAATATCGGGTTTGATTTTTATCGAATAAATATCAAAATTAATATAATTATTATTTTATTATTAATTATTATTATTAAATATTTATTAATTAAAAAATAAAAAATCATGTATATACTATACAATTCGGTAATACCAAATCATAAAAAAAACTCAGATTTAAAATTAGTATCGAAAAATCGATATATATCTTGATTTTTTTTGTATCAAAATCGGACAAATTTTTTTTATATCGAATCCGGTTCAATTTGGTCTGAAAAACAAAAAAAACGGAAATTATGCACCCTATAATCAAAGAAGATAAAGTGAGTCATAGCACCGAGTTTGTGGATTAGGGAGTCCGAGATATAGATACCGACTGGTCAAGGTGAATATTACTCATCTCCTTATTTTAACGAATCAATTTATACATTGTATTAAAATTTATTCAAATTAACATGAAATAATTATGAGCTCAGAAATATAAATAATTTAAATATGAAATGAAATTTTAAAGATTACATAAATTATTTAACCTTTCTCAAATTATAATTTTCTATATGATAAATTTCAATCAGATTACTTAAAAATTCAAATTTTCTATTTATACGCTGAATCATATTAATTCAAAATTTTAAAATAGCTCGACTTTGTAAATCTAAACGAGCCTCACAATTAAACTTTATTTTATACTCGATAAATTTTATAAATTAAATCGAAATCAAATTCGAATAAATTCATTTAAACCTTAATCTTTAAAATCAAATGTGAATTCTGCCCCGTTACCAAACATGTTGTGAATTGTACTGCCATCTTTATTTTTTTATTCTTTCACCCATCAATCAATTTCTAAACTAGTGTAAGGGATCCGGTTAGTATGAAGTTATTTTTTTGATAATTTGGTCAATTAACTAATAGAATACTGACACACATACAACCTCTTGCATGTCAATATTTTATTTATTAATTGATCAACTTACCCAAAATAAATTTTATACTAACTGTGAGAGACCCTGATTTTATCAATAAAGATTTAAATTTTGTCGAAATAATTTTTAATATTATAGTGTGAATTTGAGATAATATTATAGTTGTGGGTAGATTTATAAATTTTACAAAGTATGCAGTGGTTATATTATATTCGATTGGTTTTAATATTCTATTTAGCATGGAATATTCGCATAAACACTAATCATTGGTGGACCCCACAATGTAATTATTATCGGATTGAGAAAACTACAAAATATTTTATTGAAATAACTACGGAAGTTTTACCGTTGATCTTCGTTGAACTACTACTTTAAGTAGTAAAAGTAAAATAATACGTATGTGTGGACAAGTAGACACCAGTATTGATTATTGATCGCTTATGTGATAAATCACCAGGTTTGATTCCATTATCACGATTAATAATATGAATTATTATAATGATAATGACGTTTTATTTTATTCAGTATTATTAACGTAATAAAATGAAAACATCTTTTAAATAAAATGTAATCTTTTATTAAAGTTATTCTATAAATAGAATATATTATATTTTATTATGCGTAGTGTTACGTAGTATTTTGCATAGTATTTTGATAATAGTGTTGCGTAGTGTTTTGCGTAGTAAAATGTTTTTATATAAATAGAATATATTATATTTTATTTAAAAGATTTTGCTTTAAATATGGATAGTCGATTAAAGTAAATCAATCCTGATAGTTCATGGATTAATTACTATGCATTCTATTTTCCTATAAATGAAGCTCATTCCTTCATTATTTTCTTTACGAATTCAATTGAAACTCTGAGAGAAATTATAGAGAGAAGTTTATAGAGAAAAATCTATAGAGAGAAAGAAGAAAAGTTTCCGCTACTTCACTTTTCCAATATTCATTTCTTTCTAAGTAAGGGATATTATTTGTTGTAATTCGTAAGTGTATTATTCTTTCTTATTCATGAAGAGAACTTCATTATTCCATTCATTATTATTCGCTGGAAATAACTCGTAAAAAGTGGCATCTGCCTATACATAACCTCAGATATCGATGCCAGATACCCTATACTTGGTGAAATCCTTTATATTATTCCATTTTTATTTATTCTCGCTTGGAATAACTCAGATAATGCTTAATCCCCTATACTTGGTGATCTTCTTCATATTTCATTCTTTATTATTCATTTGGAATATCCTCGTTCGTGTGTTTTACAATCGACCGGGTTCCATTATTTATTATTCGCATTTATTATTCTCGTTGGAATAATATGGTTCGTGTTTTTACACCTAACTTGGTTCCATTGTTTATTATTCAAAGATTTATTATTCATTTGATCATCCTGCTTTGTGAATTTCACCAACCCTTGCCCGTTATTATTATTCTATTGGAATAACTTGCTCATGCCAAGTCTCGCATGCATGGTAATTTCTTTTGTTATTCCATTCTTTATTATACCCAAATTGGTTAAAACTTTTGACTTCTATACTCCGCTGAAATTAGTAGAATATCCTCGATATTTGCAAGGCTTCATCCAAAGATTTTCATGGAAATATTCTTCCGAGCGTTCTCGAATTTTACTCTACTGTTAAGATTATCGTGTTGATAACTTGGGCGTTATTTGGTTCTTGGATAAATTAATTCTTGAACTTGTTTTATTGAATTATTATGTCATTGTCATCATCCTCACAAGTTATATTATGTTGAAAGTTATCTATGCCTTTACGCATGATGATATTTAACTTTGGTATGATTATAACTGCGAATCATTCTAAGATAATTATGACCGCTATAAAATGATGTGATAAAAGTCTTCAGCCACGCAGAATGCTTTGATGGATAGTTTTGGTATGATTATGACTTTTTAGTTCAAATGATAAAAATTGATGAAAACCTTTTAAATTATAAAAGATAGTAGACTTTATTCTCTACTCGACTCTTTTAATGGATTAGATATTCCACCGCAGCTTAAACCTGGTTGTCTATTGTATTTTATCGCTTAATATTGTTGAAGACTATCGATAATTTATTCTGCATTATCTTGACCATAATATTTCTTCTTCTACATCCTCAAGATAGCATTAGTAGTCCCCACCATTCTTTAAATAGTGTGACGATGATAAATGTAATGGGAATTTCGAGTATGGATATTGTCTAAACGACAATATTCCTATTAACTCTCGCTTTATGATATTATTGACGTTATTCTGTGACGGATGTATAATTAAATTTGTATTTAAATTTATGTACCATGTAAGTGGCGACCCAAGATGGGTGACGTATACCTAATTTTGGTGGCGTCACACTAACCACTTCCTAACGTAAGACTGCAAGAAAAAAGAAGTTTTTGCCTCGTTTTTCCCAAGTGGTAGTTGGATAATCAGATAACCACTCTCGTTTTTATCTCTACAGTAGAATTAATTTTCAACAGCATCCCTATAACTTCCTTCGTTAATCTAACCATATTTTGTCCAATTCTTCTCCGACTAGGCCCTGTTGGGTAACTTATAAGGTGTTCAAATCAATTTATAAGTTGTTGTTTCATTATTAAGGTATTTGACAATCATTTATTTTTAACTTATAAGTAAAAAAAAAAAGTAACTATACATTTCAAACTCAGCATAAAAACTATCATCAATAATCAATATAATGATAAATATTTAAAATAATATAAATTTACTACTAATTAAAATTCTTTTAGTTATTTTACATAATCATCCATAATCAATATAATAACAATTTATAACTTTTTGATATAAAAATTTAAGGCCAAAATATAGATACCATGACTAAGTTTATTTATAATCATCAATAATCAATATAATTAATTTTTACTATCAAAAGGGTAGATTGTCATTAAATTTAATTTAAAAAATTAATAATGGTCTTATATTTACTCTTTTGGTAAAAGTTTTTTTTTAATGAATACATTAAAAATGAAACTCAATATTACACATAAATATTTTTTTTATTAAAATTTGTTTTTCATTATTAAATTTTCAATTTTTCAATGTTGTCTTATCAATTAAACGTAATGAGAAAAAAATAAAAGTTTGAAAAAAATTTGTTAGGCCAAATTAAGACCATGCAAGCTACAACTAGTGATACAAATTCTTTTGCCTGTGTTTGTTGATGGTGCAACTTATGCTGCTCATGGATTTCTTCAAAGCAAGCATGAATTGCTTTGGCGCTGGTTAATATCATAAAATAATAACTAAATTACGCTGTGTTAATGATGAACAAATTACTAATCAATAGCAAAAAGTGGAAATGTCCATTGAAATGAGAGTGCAGAAGTCTACAATGCACACAGTTCAACAGGTATAATGTGCAGATTGCTCTCTCTCTCTCTCTCTCTCTACATATATATATATATATATATATATATATATATATATATATATAGCTACATCTGGAATAACATGGTGTATAATCGTATTATTGGACTTCCAATGCCATGTTGTGGATCTTCTCAATGTCATTGTGGATCCAATGTCATTATAAGTTCATGCCAGGCAACTTAATTTAATGCAATTCATGAATCCAGCTAATATCTATTCATTATAAAACTTCATCTGGCCACTAACACTAAACACCCTGCAACTGTTGCCACTAATAAAAGCAGAGAATCATGAGGCCTTTAATTTATTAGTGGCTTCCTTCGTTAACAACCACCTAGCACCATTAACAAGTTCCTCCTTAATCGTGAACAAAACCGCAGCAGCAAGAACACTTTGTACAATTTTCGTGCCCATCCCCTTGTAAAAACAATTAAACCCTTCATACCGTATCATCTTCATGATGGCATCCAAGGTACCTATATTGCACAAAGCAGCAGCTCCTTTATATTGGAATTGCACACACAAATAGATAAACAACAAAAGCAAAATGAATCAAGTCATCCCCAGCACTAGATCCACATTCAATCCGCTAACTTGTAATCAAGTGAAGATTAAATATTGAATAAGATGAGATCTCTTGAGGGACACTACCATCTGAACACTTCCTTTTCTCTCTCTCTCTCCCCCCCCCACCCTCACCCTCACCCTCAAATTTTAGATAGATATGCTCCAAAAAAAAGAAAAACCAACTCAATGTTCAGTTGCATCCTCCATAATTTTGCATACCACCTTTAAGACCCACCACTAGTAAGTTTTGCTAATTTTGCAATTCCTGGTTTAGAGAGTATATCATAATTCACAAACCTTTGTAGTGACTCTTTTATCTCCGTCTGTAACTTGCTTTGCTTGAAGCCTTGCCTGCAAAGACAAATCAAAGAAAACCAAATCCATCAAACAGATTCAATATCACCTACCCTTGATTAAAGTTGAGACAACCATGACATGTTAACCCAAACATCATTGGTTTAGGGTGGTATTTAATTCTTGTTTACATACAAAATTTTAGTCCCTATTTTTTTTTTCAATTCATTTATTTCACTTTCCCGATACTTCATGTAAGCATTGTTCAAGTACATTCAATCCAAAACATTAAAGTTCATTCATCTTACACCCCTAATAAAAATGCAAATTATTGGAAAATCACCCACCTTATCCAAACGAGTTCCTTTCCTTTCTAGAGCAAGTGCTACATACTTTCCCTCATTTTTACAATTCCCTCCTTGGATTAAGGAATAAGGATAATCTCGGGAAGGTAGAAATATAAGAGGAGGTGGAGTCTGAATCTATCAGATTATTATACTATAAAAGGAAATAACGTTGTTACAAAATAGAAAGAACTGCATTTCTACTCAGAATACTGTCGCATACCCATTGAAATATGATCTCATAAACTTGATACAAGTAATCTATTAGTCCGGGCCCTTTCTAGAATATAACTGATGGTAATATGATAAACCTGAACTGCAGTCCCCTTCTTCGTCCCCACCCCAACCCTAAATTGATTCTCAAAAGCATTCCACATACCAAGACGTGTTGGTCAAGTCGAGCGACAGTAATGTGAACGGACAACAAAGAAGTGCTGAACTTGCACTTGAAATATTTTGAGTAAAATATGGACAGTACTCGAGAAAAACACTTTGTTCTTCCATGGAGGTCTAATAATAAAGTTTTCTAGAGACTCTTGCAAGAAACAATAAATTTTGTTTATATATACTTAAGCCACTAACCTTTACAACCAGAAGAGGATATGTGACGACTGTTGCTCCAAGTTTAGCCAAAGCACCAAGAAGAAATATCTAGGAATATAACAAGCAATGTGTTCAGTACTTGCAGTCAAGTTAAAAATGGTGGAATTGGTATAGCAATATGGAATGAGGAAATGTCCAAAATATATCCAAGAGAGGGTGCTCCTAAAACTTCATAAACTGGATATTACTTGCCTCCAAAGCAGTTACTCCTTTGTTAGTGTTTTTACTCGAAGCACGTTTTGCTTCAGCTTCTTCAATAAGGTCTCGTACAGCATGAACTGCAAGGAAGGATTGCTCACCTGCAGGTAACAGTGAGAGCACTCAGTGACCACCCTGCAGCATGTATTAGTGTCACTTTCCACCTACCATTATCAATGTTGGTAAAACACCTTTCCAGAATCCCCATAATCCAGCTTCGTCATATAGTTCCTGAATCTGCAGAAGGAATAATTCTCATTCAAGTATATGAGTCAAGAGACCACGGATCACAATATCAGGAAGCTAAGTGAGAAGACACATTGGTTACACTGCACATTCTAAACAACACACAAATGCAAGTACAGTGAAAATGAATCTTCCTGACAAAATCTTTACTCTAGATAATCTTCCAAACTATAATTTTTCTAGATATACGACAGGTATAACTCACAGCAACTACCCTTAGGGTGTGCACTGGATAAACCACCGGTTGCACGCAATACTATACCAACCGAGTATAGACAAACTCTGTTTCTTATCCCAACAAATACTTATATCCAAAAATGACAAAAACCAATTAATGACAAACTCTATTTTTTATTGCTTGACGTAGCTACAACATAAGCATTACATCAAGCCCCCAAAAGTTGTTCTTGTGTCAGTATATGATGCAGAAGTAAAATGTCAAAATGAAGATGAGACAATCATGATCATTCTTCTATAGCAAAAGCGCACTAGATATGTTAAGAGCCTAAACAATTTGAAAATAATTATCTACTTTAGCAAATATTATGTTGTTAAATGATGTCTATCGCAAATAACCAGACATAGAGATAAAGAAAATTTCTTCAATAAAAAATTAACATAAAAAATGTTGCCAGAAGTACAGACTCAAAGTATGACAACATCACTTCAACCACTGCACTAAATGGTGTTGGGAACAATCGTTTAACACATGAATATACATACCGCATGGTAGGTTCCAAAAGGAGGCAGTTCTACCAAAGCAAGAACTCCATCGTCTGAAGAAGTAGATTCAGTCCGCTGAGGATGGGTTTTCTTTTTGTGAGTCTGCGTGATGAAAAGAACTATAAATAATGAATTTAAGGTCAAGCATTTTGATACAACTAGTATACATGGTGGGTGTGGGCTTTTATTGATCATTAGTATCATTCAAACTGATAAAAGTTTGATCAAAAACTTCAGACTATTAAGGTTCCTAAAATTGTAGTTATTAGTCAATCTCATAGAACTCTCTTTATCTCACTTTATGAGCAGGGCAGAACAGCATAGGGTCCCAATGGGTGCTGCATTCCCCAATAAGATCTTTTGGAAGATTTTCAGGTATATGGGTGCCAATCCATTAAATTATGAGGATTAATAATATAAATATGACTAGCACAACCTTCTTGTTTATGAAAATACTCTGTATAATAATAACCTTATTAACTGTTTTTGAATTTTATATTATTTTCTAAGTTTTTAATGCTTTTGAATGAATCATAGCATTTTGCACTTCTGTACTTTTAAGTGCAAGTGTTTTCTCTTTGTATGTAAATAGAATTCTTTATTCAACACTTCTTTCAAATGTTGTGTAATAATTAAACATTAATAGGTTTAACATTTTAACATTAATATCTTTTTCATGAAAAATAAATGAATATTGGTATCATCACGCTCCCACTAGAGTAAATTCCTGCATCTGCCAATGCCCATGAAAATCCATTATTTTAATATGAAATGGAAATAACCCCTCCAAGAATTAGTGGAAGATCCTAATAACAAAGGAGCTAAGACCTCACAAATAATCAAGTGAAAATTATATTTGAGAAATACAATTTGGTGTACTTAATTTTCAATTATGGAAGTAAAGACAAATCATATACATTGATATAACACTTTCCATTTTTAGAAGGTAAACAAACTTAATAGACAAGGCAAAATTCAACATATCTAAAGTTAAATGATTGCACTGATTTTATGGCTACATTAATAGAGACCAATCAACAATTTCTTTACCTGCATGCGCGTAACAACAACCCATATTGGATTAGTCAGCAGCACATTCACACACCTATAAAAGAACAGAGTCAAATATATTCCTGACCACAGAAACAGATGCATTGAGAAATAAACTCTCCAAACAGAAGAGTTGGGTAAGGTTTGAATTATGACAATTCATAATTTCAAAATAATAAAAAGAAAATCCGATGCGGGTATATTATAACCTTGTCAAATTATCATATGATTGGAATATAGCAAATCTTTAACTGCTCATTTCAGTCCATACCACAATATAATATTATAATAGACTTTTTGATAGATGGAATTTTATACCCATGCATCCCAGAATGTAGAAAAAGGGAAGAGGGTAGGAGTGTACACAATATAAAAATCTTCTGAGAGTTGAGGAGCTGGTTTCAGTAATCTCAAAAAGTAGACATCAGTAGGAAAAGTGTATTTTTATTTAAACTTCTGCATAAACATAAATGTTTACAATGCATTGAACTTAATGGCTAGTTTAAAACAAGAGCAACAAAACAAGTATGTGTTAAGAACAAATACTAAACTTCACAGCAACGGGTTTTGAGAGATAAGTAAATATCATTTTGGTATCCAACTTATGCTGGATGCCTGGATCCTGGAAATATATCTACAAATGGCTGTAATTGAAACAGGTCAACAATAATTATAAAAACCAAAGACTTGGATAATGTTTTACTTAAAATTTCAACAATCAAGACTAGAAGCAGACTACTTGGTAATAAGACATCATTAGGACCTATTAAATTATGAATTAAGCATGAGCATGTGAATACTAGATATCTAGTATATATACAAGCATGAATAACAGTAATGGACCATGCAAGTAATTGTTGGGAGTCAATAAAATCAAGAAACAAAAAATATCATGTACTTGGAGTTCAGTGGCTGATAACTAGCGGAAAATATTGTTTTAAGAAAAATAACTACCCAGATAAAGCAGCCACCACAAGTGATGAAAACATCCCAACTGTTCCATCGCCAAGTCCTTTTTTACGACGTTCAAGTGCGGTAATTTCGGCCTTGTTCCTGAATATTTGATAGAAATAATAGTAAACACCCTGTACCATAAAAAATATTACATAAGAATCAGAATCTAAATTAAAAACTGACGTCTATATATTTAGTTAGAGCCTCTGAACAGAAAATTTCTTCCCTTTTTAATAATAAGAAAGAAACTGACGAACTATACTTTAGGCAATATGTGCAATAAAATAAAATAAAATGCTGGCACTTATCCTGACAATACAGATTAACAATAAGATCAGATGGTACTCTATGTACCTGTTCAAGCATGGATCTTTCAACATAATGGATTACAGGTCAAACAACATACATGTGCGGCAATCAGAATATTTGCTAACATCAAAACATCTGTAGATCTTGAGATGACAACACCAAGGTGAATTTAGTTTACTTGATGACGAGAAAAAACTACAGGTCATTATTGAAACAGAAAATTAGCCAAGACATTTTTAAGTTGATTATAACCATCAAAATCCAAAAAATGGTGCCTTGGACTAACAGCTATAGCATATAGAATGAGGTCAGCCCAATTGTTAAAATGTCCTCATGACACTCATAGGTTCTTGAAAAGGCCAATTAAGATATTGAGCAAAACTCAAGACATAATTTTAATAAATATTAATAAGAATTTTATATCACTTAGCTCCAAATATTTTCAATTAGATTTCATATTCAAGAAGAGGATCAAGTCAAATGAGATTAAATGCGAGTGTCTATAGAAAGTAAAGAACAGAAATTTTCAAGCAATAACACGTTGGACCTTTGCTAATACTACAGTTCTTTCCCTCCTTTGATAAGTAATAATACTAAGCTAGTCTAACAAATAATACATTGAGAATGCGTATTTTATTTTGCAGAGAACCCCGTCCTGGAGGCAAGAAATGCAATGAGGTGCAGATAACTTATCATGTTATGAATACTTCAATGGCACATTTTCAGTGTGTGAATCAAAGTAAACACATTCTAGCTGCTTCGAGGCACGTATCTAAGGCTGCTACTAGTACAGCATCCTACCTCGTTGTGCAACAACCGGATAACTATAACAAGAAAATAATTATAAAAAAAATGCTTTCTCACTTAACACTGAACCATGTCCAAATTACATGTGATTTCAAAACAGAGTCTTGATCAAAAGCATCCCATGTCAATTCTCTCTTAGCCCCTGCCTCTTGGGACAGAAAAACTCCCAATTTCTTCTTTCATTTACATTTTCAAAGGTTTATCTGGCAACACATAGATCATTAATGTTATGATCAACAACACAAGATTATTTAAATTAATCAATAGTATATGAATGAACATATTGCTAAGTCTATTTTTTTTTTTTAAAAAAAGTGAGAACTAAGCATACATCAGAAGCAACAGGAAAAACCAGCTAAATTGAGCTCTCACCTGAGACGCAGCCGTTCCAACAAGTGACGGCGTTAAGCCTCCATAGAGGCGAGTCCAACCTTCTTGTTTCACAACCTATAGAGTATAGACCATCACATAAAAATTCATACAAACAACATGAAACAGTAAAAAAATACAATTAAAATAAAACAAAAAAAGACCTGACACATTTGCTCTATAGTCCCATGCTCATTCTTCTGTTTCTTCGGATCTCTTTCCGTTTGTTGACGAGTATTGACCTGAGATCACCACGAAAATCGGAAATTATATATAAATATAAACTTCAACTCCATTTGTGCCCCCTCCCCACCCCTCCCCCACATATATATATATATAAAATTTACTGTTTGTGATCGTTCAAAAATAGAGAAAATTATTGGACATACAGTTTGGAGAGGATAGGTGATGAGCTGAGCGATGATTCCACCGCCAGCTCCGGCGAGTCCATTGATCAAAGCATCCGACATTTTATTCTCTCGGGGTAAATTTTGGTGTAATAAGAGAGAATTTGGATCTAATTCTAGAGAGAGAAAAAGTTGTAATCTAGGGAGAGAAACTATCTCAAAGTTTGGCTGTAGCGAATTGAATAGGAGTAGGAAATTGACTTGATCATGAAACTGGCGTTCGCTATCAGAGGAGAGAGTGGCGGCCCCATCACTTCGGTGTTCCGTTCAAGAAACAAATGACGTTGGTACCTCTCTCTATTTACCATATTCGCCTTCACAAGAAAGATTAATACCCACTATGTCCAAAATTAGTAGACATTTTTTTTTGTTTGTTAAACGTCAAGGCTCTAAATTGTTAGTATTTGGAAAGTCTTTTTAGTAATTTCACAAAGTTCTCATATATAAATAAGAAATTGATATATTCACAATAAAAAATATTAATATTGTTACATAAAAATTTTCACTATAAATTTATAGGGACATTTTTATGTAAAATATCAATTTTCTATAAATAGTAAGTGAATCTTGTAATAAAAAATATAATAATGAACAATAAAAAGATTGTGAAAATAATATTTCATACTTTATCCATTTCATAAATTTTTAGGAAAATGGGAACAAAATTGTGATATCTCATCTAAAGAAAGATATTATAATCCAAATATATGCTCATTGATAATGTTTCATAATTCTATTATTTATTAAAATAACTTAATTGTCAATATATATATATATATATATATATATATATATATATATATATATATATATATATCGATCAAGCGTAAATCTTTATGTACTTGTAATTCCTTAAATAAGCGTAATTATTATTTAAAAGCGACGTCGTTTTGGAGTACATTTAAAAGAGAGAGTTCTCTCTCTCTCTCTCTCTATATATATATATATATATATATATATATATATATATATATATATAAAAGCCGATCGGTGAGGGCTCACTTCTTTTGTTAAAATCGACATTTTTTTTTGTTGTTTTTTTAAAAATAACTAAATTTTTTTAATATTTTATGGGCCGATATTTTTCCATAATATAATATTTTGGACGTGATTTGAATACCTATACCAAAAATGGTGGTACAGATGCGCACAGTATATGCATGCACTGCTTTTGTTATACGTATCCAAATCACATCCAAAACATCAGTATTATGAAAAAATTTCGATTCATAAAATATTAAACTTTTTTTATTATTTAAAAAAAGCAAAAAACCCAAAAAAAAAGTCGCATTTTAACAAAGTAAAAACACTACTACACAGAACCGGATCCTATATATATATATATATATATATATATATTTAGGTTATATGTATATACATAGATGTAGTAGTACCTGATTGTGGAAACCCCGAATTTTATGAAATAAAAGTATTCAATTTTTTCTTATAATTACTATTTAGTAAATGGTTAAATTGATAAAAGTTTAAAGTTAAGGGTGATATATGAAATTTTTTAAAATAAGCAAGTGGTTATAAAATACTCATTGTTATCGGGAATATTCGTTTGGTGGTGGAATATTCTTCACGTATGAGGAATATTAAATACGACTGCCTAGCCTTTATGGGCCCCATAACGAAAAGCGATTGGATGAAGAAAATGACAAAGGGAGTTTTATAAATAATGGCGTAGTTATTCTGCTAATTAACATTGGAATATCAGATGGTTAAAATCTGATGTCTGGCGTTGTTGCCGCGAAGAACATTACGGTATTGCACCAATTATTGATTCTTACGTGAAGGCACTTTACTCGATAATTGTTACGATAATTCTTATTGCTTCAATATTTTATTTTATTGATTCAATAATTGATACGTTGATATTTTATATTCTTGTTGTTTTAATAATTGTCACTACACATATTTTCCCTTATCGAAGCAATAATTCATATTATCCGAATAATATTATTAGATAATATTATTGGCAATGTCTAGAAAGTTACATGCTTAGAAGAGGTTTGGTCACCTAATTGCGCGCCAGTAAGGAGAAATTCTTATTGGAAAGTCCCTCTTTCTTGGGAATGGCTTTGTTCTTTAATCTTATGATTACGTAATATTATTTGTGAATAATTAATTATTGATTTATATGATGAGGAAAATATTGATTTTATGTAGATATAGATGGAGAAAATTTTAAAGTGACAATTGTTAAAATTGATATTTTATCTTTTCTCGATAAAGTAATATTTTATTATATTATTATAATAAAATAGTGATGATATTTTTACAATGAATGTGGGATATATGAGTATATGAGGAGGAAGAGTATTTTTGTTGCATTAAATGATTAACACATGTTTTGTGTCGGTGGGACCCAATTTCTTGGTAAAATTTGATTATAACACGAAAATCGTCCAGTATGTGGAATTCGATTCGATTTACATTTGGAATTTGAAAAACTTTCTTCTCGCAAAGTTGTAGAGAATTGAATTTCCTATAAAAAGATGCGAGATTCTAATTTTCGATAAAGGGCTATTTATTATGAATTATTGAAGTTAGGAATAATTGATTTTTGAAGTTTTAAATAAATTTTAAAAGAAAAACGTTTTTAACAAGTGGGTGGGCCCCACTTATACATGTTAGATCTTTGAATTCAGCTTTCTTGGGTGTCTTAAGAGAAAATTTATAATTATATTATTAATTTATTAAATTTTCTGCTTTGGTGTTTCTAAGCGATTTCTATAAATAGGTCTTGGGTTAGAATTGAAAATCACACCGAAACTTAAGTTTTCTCTCTATATTATCGAGTGTATTCTTGTGAGTATTTTGATATTTTGAGTGTTGCTTATATCTGGTGCAAGTTCGATTCAAATTATATTCCAATCTAAGATCTTCTTTCTTTTGAGTAAGGGATAGTAAGGGATAATAAGGAATTGTAAGGGATTGAAAGGGATGTTATTTTCTTTGTAGGTGATATTATTTCTTCAATATCATTATGTTGAAATATTGGTTTGAACTTTATCAAATTTAGAACTTTTTCATGTCGGGGTTACTATTCATGAGTTACTATTCATGAGTTACTATTCACGAGTTACTATTCACGATTTACTATTCACGAGTTAGTATTCACGACGGGTTACTATTCATGAGTTACTTATTCACGATTACTATTCACTACAAAATTAATTTTTTTCTAACCAAATTATAGGTGATTTATGAATATTACTCGAGATTAAAACTATGTATTGATTATATTGATTTTATTATCATATATAACATTTTTATAACCCTGATGTTGAAATTCTCTTTCACTGGAGTGTAAAGATGGGTAAATTATTGGTATGATCATGACTAGGGTTCTTTTTGGCGATGGTGAAAAGTTGAATTGTGGTGGTATGATCGCTGACCATTGAATTTATAATTGAATATCTTTAGCTTAAGTGCAAAGGTGAATTGATCAACATGGTTATAATTATTGTTTATATAAATTCGAAATGATTATATATTTCTTTGAGATATGAATATCTTTGGCACGGATGACTTATTGATGAATATCTTTGGCGTAGTCTGCAAAGATGAATGATTTTTGATGAATATCTTTGGCGTATAGTGCAAAGATGGTGCATTGATGAATATCTTTGGCCGTGGTGCAAAGATGAATTTATTAGTATGATTATGAGCGAGAAGCTGTGATTTGGTATAACCATGATCTTTGATGTTTCGGGTAAAAAGGCAATGATGAAAATTATCTTCGCTATGTATGATGAGAAGAGGAATTTAGAACCATAATTATGATTACTGAGTTATTCATATGATTGTGAACGAGCTGTTGATTGATGTTACGAGGATAAAACAATGTTGGTGGACTTTTAACATGGAGAAGATAATAGACTTTATGGTTATTTGTGTAAGACCGAATTTTATGAAATAAAAGTATTCAATTTTTCTTATAATTACTATTCAAGAAATGGTTAAATTGATAAAATTAAAGTTAAGGGTGATATATGAATTTTTTTCAAAATATGCAAGTGGTTATAAAATACTCATTTCTATCGGGAATATTCGTTTGGTCTTGGAATATTCTTTACAGTAGGGAATATTAAATGAACGACGCAACCTTTTGTGGGCCCCATAACAGAATAACTGTCGGATGAAGAAAACGACAAAAGTGAGTTTTTATAAATAACGACGTAGTGGTTATCGTTAACACTATTGGAATACCCGGTGGTTAAAATAAAGTAATACGCGTTGTTACACAGTAGCACACGGTATTGCACCAATTATTGATTCTTACGTAAGAAGACACTACTCAATAATTATTACAGTAATTATGTGACGCCCCCAAAATAGGTATACATCACCTATTACGAGTTGTCGATACATGATGCGAAAATAACTACAACTTTATTATTACAACAAGTAAAAGCTGTGAGTTTGAATACAAATATTATCTTCTGCACAATATCTATACTCAAATAAATCCTCATCACATTTATTGATACATTATTTTACAAAAATGGTGAGGACTACTAAACAATTCTTTCTAAAACATTCATTCCATATTAGAGCTACGTACTCGCTATATTCTCGCCTCCTCGAGAAGAAAAATGGAACAAAAAGGAAAAGGGTGAGCTCAACTAGCCCGATAAAAGAATATTATGACTAAGATAATATACAACAAATTACCGTTAGTCTTCAACGGGAAAAATTTAATAGAATACAATAGATAACAAATTTTAAATCAATATTACATAAATGAAATAATAATTCATTAGAAGAGTTAAGTAGAGAATGCAAACTACTATCTTCTATGTATGAATTTAAAAGTTTATCGTCTATCTTTTATCCTGTAACATCAATCAATATACATCTGGAATCAAATATTCATCTTTGCACTGAGTGCCAAAGATATTCATCGATTAATCATGTTCATCTAAACACTGCTCATCTTTGCACTACTACCAAAGATATTCTTCTTGAAATCATTCATCTTTGCACTACAGGGCCAAAGATATTCAATAATATCATCATTTAAGGCCGAGGATGATGAAAATATTTTTAAAGAAACGAATCCAATGAAACAAAATGACAAGGATTAAGGATTAAGGATTCGTACTTTGTTTTATCCATGTTCAAAAATACCTCAAAAATAATCATAGTGGTGTAAAATTCAAGAATGATCAAAACATGGATCTGATCAAAGCTAGTATCCGAATAGATATTTTGGACAAAAAGAAGAAATTTTATTTTTCGGTGAATAGTCTCAGTATCGTGAATAGTCTTAGATATCGTGAATAGTAACTCAAACACCAAAAGATAGAAATTTCCCAAAAAAACATCTTCACGCTTCATGAATAGTACTCGTGAATAGTAACTTTCGTGAATAAGAACTCATGAATAAAGTAACTCATGAATAGTAACTCGTGAATAAGAACTCATGAATAGTAACCCCAGACATGAAAAAGTTCCAAATTTGATAAAAGTTCCAACCAATATTTCAAAGATAATGATATTGAAGAAATAATATCATTTGAGAAGAAAATAACATCCCTTACCTCGAAAGATTAGTACTTCTAATTTTGGAATCTGGGGATAGTCTTTGAAGGGACTTCTTGCTCCGCCTAACAATACTCAAAGTATACTCACAAGAATACGCTCAATATATCGAGAGAGAAATAGAGAAACTTGGGTTTAAATTGTATTTTCAATTCTAACCTAAGCACCTATTTATAGGAAAAATGCTTAGAAACACCAAAAGTAGAAAATTGAATATAATATTAATATATTTTTCACATTTTCTTTAGCCCACCTTAGACAACTGATCTCAGCCCATTTGAATCACATGTGAGGCCAACTTAGTTGCAAAAAACGTTTTTCTCAAAATAATTAACTAAAACTCCCAAAAATTAATTATTTGAAACTTGAAACTTCAATAATTCATAATAAATAGCCCTTTCATCAAAAAATTCGAATCTCGCGAGTTTTATATAGGAAATTCAATTCTCTACAACTTTGCGAAAGAAAGTTTTTCCAAATTCCAAATAGAAATTGACCAAATCCAATCCTGGCAGAGCGATTTTACGTGCTATAATCAAATTTCATCGAATAAATGGGGTCCACCGACATGTTTAACATGTTTTAAACATTTATTGCAACAAAAATACTCTTCCTCCTCGTATACTCATATATCCCACATTCGTTGTAAAATATCACCATTATTATATTATTAAAATATAATAATATATTTAAATGAATTATTTTATCGTAAAAAGATAAAATTTCAATTTTCAACAATTGTCACATTAAAATTTTTCTCCATCTATATCCACATAAAATCAATATTTTCCTCATCATATGAATCAATAATTAATTATTCACAAATAATATTATGAGAATCACAATATTGATGACCGCAGTGCGGTTCAGGAAAGAGGGGCTTTCGAATAAGAATTTCTTCTTCTTGGCGCGCAATTAGGTGACCAAACCTCTCCTTAGACGAACTTTCTAGACATTGCCAATAATGTTATCTAATAATATTATTCGGATAATATGAATTATTGCTTGATAATGAAAATCTTGTGTAATGACAATTATTGAAACAACAAAATATATAAAATATCAACGCAAAGAATTATTAACTCGATAAAATATCGAACAATAATTATCATAACCATTATTGAGTAGTGCCTTCTTACGTAAGAATCAATATTGGTGCAATACTGTGCTTATTCTTGTGTTTTAACCAAGGTATTTTAACAATGATAATTAGCAGTGAACAACTACACCGCTTATTTTTAAACAACTTATATTTGTGCGTTTTCTTCATCCAATCGCTTTTCCGTTATGGGGCCCACACATGGGCTGTGGCAGTCGTATTTAATATTTCCCCAGAGACGATGCGAATATTCCACGACCAAACGAATATTCCCACAAACAATGAATATTTTATAACCACTTGCTTATTTTAAAATATTTATATTTTACCCCTAACTATCCACATTAATCAAATCAACCCTTACTATTTCAAAATAATAAATAGAAAATTAAATTTCATTAATAATAAGTTGGGGTCTTACAACCTCCCCTCCTTATGAAATTTCGTCCTCGAAATTGACGTACGTACCTGGTGTTTCGAAAAGGTGAGGATACCTCGCTTTCATTTCCGTTTCTAATTCCCATGTCATTTCCTCTATAGCATGATTCCTCCACAAAACTTTAACTTGTGGTATGACCTTTGCGCGTAGGACATGCTCCTTCCTATCCAAGATCTTGACAGGTACCTCCTCATACGTTAAGTCTTCGGCTATCTCGTCCGGTTCTAACTCTATAACGTGGTTCGGGTCTTTCACATATTTACGAAGTACAGATATGTGAAACACATTATGAACACGAGACATACTCGAGGTAACGCGAGTCTATAGGCTACATTTCCTACTCGGTCAAGAATTTGAAATGGATCAATAAATCGTGGATTGAGCTTTCTCTCTTCCCAAATCTTGTAACTCCTTCCATGGAAGCAACTTCATGACAATACATGATCCCCACACTAAATTCCACGTCCTTTCGATGAAGATCCGCATAACTCTTTTATCGATCTTGTGCCGCTTTGTATATCGTTGTCAAATCATTTGGATCTTTTCCGTAGTCATACGTACTACCAACTCGGGTCCCAACAAAGTGTTGCTTCACCCACCTCGTCCCAACATATCTTTGAGAGCGACACTTTCGTCCATATAATGCTTTAAATGGAGCTACACCTATACTTTCGATAGCTGTTGTTGTAGGAGAATTCCACCAATGGTAAATACTTATCCCAACGCCTTTGAAGTCTAGGACACGAGTCTTAATAAATCTTCAAGAGTTTGAATAGTCCTTTCTCGATTGTCCGTCCGCTTGAGGATGGTATGCGCCGAATCAATCGTAAATCCGTGCCCTTAGCTTTTTGCAAGCTAACCCAAAATCTTGAAGTGAATCTTGGGTCACGATCCAAACTATGGATCTGGGCATGCCATACAACCTCATAATCTCATTCACGTCATACTAGCAAGACGTTCAAGGAATAAGTCTCCGTGTCGACAAGAAATGAAGCGGACTTGGTTAATCTATCAACAATAACCCAAATAGCATTGATGCCTTAAGAAACCGTAGGAAGACCCCAAAAAATCCATGGTAATGTGTTCCCACTTCCATTTCGGAATCTCAAGTGGTTGCAACGGACCCTTAGGTACTAGATGCTCCGCCTTTACACATTGACAAGTTAAACACATTGAGATAAACTTTGCAATCTCTCTCTTCATATTGTTCCACCAAAATGTATGTCAAGATCACGATACATTTTGGTACTTCGAGATGGATTGCAAATGGTGTATTGTGTGCCTCCATCATAATCTTGTACTTCAAATCGAGTCGTTAGGGACACAAAGTCTAGAGTGGACTCAAAGTATTCCTTCTTCATCTATTCTCGCCTTAGAATAGCTCCTTCTTGTACTTTCTTCTTCATACGCATCATTCCTCAAGATTGGGGTGGCTTGAAAGCACCTTAACTTTTCTATTAAAGTTGGCTCTATCGTATACTTGACATCATCACACTCATTCCGCATATGATCTTCTACTCAACGCGTCACCTACCACGTTCGCTTTACCGGATGGTATTGAATAGTGTGGTACGTAGTCTTTCAATAGCTCGAGCCAACGTCATTGTCGCGTGTTGAGTTCTTTTGAGTGAAGAAATATTTAAGGCTTTTATGGTGTGCGAATATATCTCCACTTTCTCCCCATATAGATAGTGCCTCCATATCTTTAGCGCAGCACGATTGCTTTGCCAAATCTAGATCATGGTAGGATAATTCCTCTCATACTCTTTAAGTTGTCGCGAGGCATAGGCTATGACTTTCCCACGTTGCATGAGAACACATCCTAACCCTTTGCACTCAAGCATCGCTATAGATAACAAATCCATCCGAACCGGATGGTATTGTTAGAACAGTCTTAAAATAAGTCTCCTCTTAAGCTCTTGAAACTTTTCTCGCATTCTTCGCTCCAAACGAATTTTGTATCCTTCCGAGTTAAGCGAGTTAATGGAGTAGCGATTCGAGAAAACCCTTCCACGAATCTCCGATAATAACCAATTAAGCCCAAAAAGCTACGTGACTTGATCAACGACTTGGTTGCTCTCAACTTTGTATTGCTTTAATCTTCACGGCCGATCAACAGATACTCCATGTTTTCGACACCACGTGCCCAAGGAATGCTACTTCCTCAAGCGAACTCGCATTTCTTTAATTTGGCATATAGTTTGTTTTCACGAAGCCTTTGGAGTACCAAATTTCAAATGGTGCTCGTGATCTTCACGACTTTTGGAATATATAAGGATGTCATCAATAAAGGCAACAACAAATGATCCAAATATTCCTTGAATACTCGGTTCATCATATCCATGAAAGCCGCGGGAGCATTAGTTAGTCCGAAAGACATGACTAAGAATTCATAATGCCCATACCGAGTTTTAAAGGCGGTCTTTGAATATCCTCGATTCTAATCTTGGTGATGATATCCGTAATCGAAGATCGATTTTTGAAAAGAATTGTGCCCCTACTTGTTGGTCAAACAAGTCATCAATACGAGGTGAGGATACCTATTCTTGATGGTGACATGGTTCAATTCCCCGATAGTCGATACAAAGTCGCATACTCCCATCTTTCTTCTTTACAAATAAAACAGGAGCACCCCAAGGAGATGTACTGGGGCCAATAAAACCGATGTCCAACAATTCCTCGTAGTTGGACCTTTAACTCCCGAAGTTCAATAGGAGCCATTCGATATGGGGTTTTAGAAATGGGCTTTGTACCAAAGTTCAAGATCAATAAAGAATTCAACTTCACGTTACGGGGGTGAAGCCAGAAGTTCTTCGGGAAATCGTCGGGAAAGTCAATAACAACAGAATATTATTCAAATTTGACGTGTCTTTATTCAAATCCATAACATGGGCTAAGAAAGCTTGACATCCGTTTTTCAATAAACGAATAGCTTTATGATTAGATATGACGATGATTGATTTTAATGGTTTAGTTACTTGAATTCGTACAACGGTTGGTTAGGAATATGAAAACTAACAACCTTACGAAAACAATCAATTTTGGCATGATGAGTAGTTAACCAATCAATCCCTAAAATCACATCAATAGCAAGTATCTTTAAAGAGATAAGGTCAACAATAAGGTAATGGTGCCAACTTGAATCAAACAAGATTTATAAACAATGGATGTGATGAAAGTTTCTCCTAACGGAGTTTCCACGAGATAGGTCAAAGTCTAATTTCTCCTGAGTCAAGTTTAAACGTTGAGCACAAGCGGGAGAGATAAATGAATGGGTATGCACCTAGTATCAAGTAAGGTATAAACTTCAAAGAATTTATAAATAGCTTACCCGTGATCACCTCGTTTGGGTTCCTCGCATTTTGACCAATCACAACAAACGCTCTTCCGGAATCGTTGACTTTGACTTTTCTGGGACGATCTTTTTTAGTCACCTTCCCATTGAACTAGGTTTTACTATCAGTCTGATCTCGGCGATATGTCCTTCCTTTCCACAATTATAGCATACCTTGAATTGTGGGCGGTTTGGTGATATGTCCCTCTTTTCGCATTTGTAACATATGACCTGGGTGGTCGTTTCTCCTCCTTTAGAACCGATTCTTGTTACGCAAGACCGCTGTCTTCTTCACATGGTCATTGTTAAATCTCCTCTTTTAAAATCTCCTCCTGACTCGCTTCTTCTATTTTCATGGCCATGATTACCACCAGTGGTTACCATTTTGTCCGTCTGCTTTCTTTCTCATTTGGTTATCATTATTACATTGTTGATCGCTATCTCAGTACGATCCTGGTTGTGGTCCTCAGTTGACCGTATTACTCGTTATCTCGCTCTAATAATTGAGCCACTGCTTACAACATCTGAATAGAGAGAAAGTTTATGAGAAATGAGATCTTGGACGTATCTTGGGGTTTCAAACCTCTAAGAAACATCCGCATCATCGTTCTTCATTCTCCACCAAATGAGGTGCAAACTCGGATAACTCTGCAAACTTTGCCTCGTCTTTGAGACACAAATCCATGTTGTTTTGCTCTAATCTGATGAACTCCACTTCCTTCATATGACGTAACACTTTCGTGAAAGTATTTGTCATTAAATAATTCTGAAATGTCTCCCAAGACATCTTTGAGTCGGCTATTTGGATGATGCGCTTCACGACTCCCCACCGATGGTCCGCTTTCGCCACACGGAATATAAAGGTGGCGAATGGAACCTTCTGTCCTCCGTGCATCCCAAGACATCGAATATCTTGGTAATTTGCTTGACCCATGTTTTCGCCATGATCGGATCTGGCTTTCCCTTAAATCTGTGGTCCCAACTCTTTGAATCGCTTGTTTGTGACAACCCGTGAATCGCTATCATTTCCTCCTCATATTTTGAACACGAGTCTCCTCGTCGATTTTGCATAAATCGCAAAAGCTTCTAAACATCCCTCATTCATCATCTGCTTTCGGTGGTGTTGTTGTTCATGGAGGAACATTGCCACTGT
This sequence comes from Panax quinquefolius, assembly GCA_020205615.1. Lineage (NCBI taxonomy): Eukaryota > Viridiplantae > Streptophyta > Magnoliopsida > Apiales > Araliaceae > Panax > Panax quinquefolius. Next base: position 135,429,519 of record CM035167.1, on the reverse strand, counting down.
TGCACGTTCTCCTCGTTGGTGAGTACTGAGGCGTCTCCACGGTCTCATTTCCATTGTTAATATTCTCGGTCGACATTCTCAAATCATCGTCATAAAACAAGGGTTAATTAAGGAAATCAATATATCACATAATATCCTTATATCTTGACCAACTAAAAAAATAAGCTTAGGTAGGACACACCTTTAGCGAAGGATTTACTCGTCTCTCCCTCCTAGTTCTATTCCCCGATCTCCGCCAGATATCATATCCTAAGCTCGATACCAAACTGTGACGCCCCCAAAATAGGTATACATCACCTATTCCGAGTTGTCAATACATGGTATAAAACAACTACAACTTTATTATTACAACAATAAAAGCTGAGTTTGAATACAAATATTATCTTCTGACAATATCTATACTTAAATAAATCCTCATCACATTTATTGATACATTATTTTACAAAAAATGGTGAGGACTACTAAACAATTCTTTCTAAAACCTTCATTCCATACCCCAGGCTAAATGCACTCGCTATATTCTCGCCTCCCGAGAAGAAAAATGGAACAAAAAGGAAAAGGTGAGCTCAACTAGCCCAATAAAGAATATTATGACTAAGATAATATACAACAAATTACCGTTAGTCTTCAACAGGAAAAATTTAATAGAATACAATAGACAACAAATTTTAAATCAATATTCGCAGATGAAATAATAATTCATTAGAAGAGTTAAGTAGAGAATGCAAACTACTATCTTCTATGTATGAATTTAAAAGTTTATCGCTCTATCTTTTATCCTGTAACATCAATCAATATACATCCGAATCAAATATTCATCTTTTGCACTACTGGGCGAAAGATATTCATCGATTAATCATGTTCATCTAAACACTGTTCATCTTTGCACTACTGACCAAAGATATTCTTGAAATCATTCATCTTTTACTGCACTACTGGTCAAAAATATTCAATAATATCATCATTTAAGGCGAGGATGATGAAAAATATTTTTAAAGAAACGAATCCAAAGTGAAACAAAATGACAAGGATTAAGGATTAAGGATTCGTACTTTGTTTTATCCATGTTCAAAATACCTCAAAAATAATCATAGTGGTGTAAAATTCAAGAATGATCAAAACATGGATACAATCAAAGCTAGTATCCGAATAGATATTTTGGACAAAAAGAAGAAATTTTATTTTTCTATGAATAGTCAGATATCGTGAATAGTCTTGAGTATCGTGAATAAGTAACTCAAACACCAAAAGATAGAAATTTCCCAAAAAACATCTTCACGCTTCATGAATAGTACTTTCGTGAATAGTAACTTCGTGAATAAGTAACTCATGAATAAGAACTTCATGAATAAGAACTCGTGAATAAGTAACTCATGAATAGTAACCCGACATGAAAAAAGTTCCAAATTTGATAAAAGTTCCAACCAATATTTCAAAGATAATGATATTGAAGAAATAATATCATTTGAGAAGAAAATAACATCCCTTACCTCGAAAGATTAGTATTTCTAAATTGGAATCTGGGTATAGTCTTTGAAGGGAACTTGCTCAAAATCTAACAATACTCAAAGTATACTCACAAAGAATACGCTCAATATATCGAGAGAAATAGAGAAGAACTTCGGTTTACGGTGTTTTTTCATTTAACCTAAGCACCTATTTATAGGAAAATCTTTAGAACACCAAAGTAGAAAATTGAATATAATATTAATATATTTTTCACATTTTCTTTAGCCCTATGAGACAACTGATCTCAGCCCATTTGAATCACATGTGAGGCCAACTTAGTTGCAAAAAAACGTTTTTCTCAAAATAATTAACTAAAACTCCCAAAATTAATTATTTGAAACTTGAACTTCAATAATTCATAATAAATAGCCCTTTCATCAAAAAATTCGAATCTCGAGAGTTTTATAGGAAATTCAATTCTCTACAACTTTGCGAGAAGAAAGTTTTCCAAATTCCAAATAGAAATTGGCCAAGAAATCCACAAACGGGCGATTTTACAATATAATCAAATTTCATCGATAAATGGGGTCCACCGACATGTTTAACATGTTTTAAACATTTATTGCAACAAAAATACTCTTCCTCCTCGTATACTCATATATCCCACATTCGTTGTAAAAATATCACCATTATTATATTATTAAAATATAATAATATATTTAAATGAATTATTTTATCGAAAAAAGATAAAATTTCAATTTTCAACAATTGTCACATTAAAATTTTTCTCCATCTATATCCACATAAAATCAATATTTTCCTCATCATATGAATCAATAATTAATTATTCACAAATAATATTACAGAATCACAATATTGACAACCAGGCACTTCCCAGGAAAGAGGGGGCTTTCCAATAAGAATTTCTTCTTACTGGCGCGCAATTAGGTGACCAAACCTCTCCTTAGATAGAACTTTCTAGACATTGCCAATAATGTTATCTAATAATATTATTCAGATAATATGAATTATTGCTTCGATAATGAAAATACTGTGTAATGACAATTATTGAAACAACAGCAATATAAAATATCAACGCAAAGAATTATTAACTCAATAAAATCTTTGACGATAATTACATGTAACCATTATTGAGTAGTGCCTTCTTACGTAAGAATCAATAATTGGTGCAATACTGGTATCTTCTTGTGTTTTAACCATAAGTATTTTAACGATATTAATCAGTATGAATAACTACAACGTTATTTTTAAACAACTTATATTTATGTCGTTTTCTTCATCCAATCGCTTCCACATGGGGCCCACACATGGTCGCTACCGTCGTCACGAATATTCCCGACAGCATCGAATATTCCACGACCAAACGAATATTCCCGACAACAACAATGAATATTTTATAACCACTTGCTTATTTTAAAATATTTACAGATTTTTTACCCTAACTATCCACATTAATCAAATCAACCCTTACTATTTCAAAATAATAAATAGAGAAAATTAAATTTCATTAATAATAAGTTGGGGTCTTACAAATTACTTGCTTCAATATTTTATTGATTCAATAATTCTTTGCGTTGATATTTTATATTATCATTATTTTAATAATTGTCACTATACAGTATTTTCCATTATCGGAGCAATAATTCATATTATCTGAATAATATTATTGGCAATGTCTAAAAGTTCATCTAAGGAGAGGTTTGGTCACCTAATTGCGGCGCTACCAAAGAAAGAGAAATTCTTATTGGAAAGCCCCTCTTCCTGAACTTCACAGTTGTCGATCTTTGTGATTCTCAGAATATTATTTATGAATAATTAATTATTGATTTATATGATTTGGAAAATATTAATTTTATGTGGATATAGATAGAGAAAATTTTTAAAGTGACAATTGTTAATAAATTGATATTTTATCTTTTTGATAAATAATATTTTATTATATTATATAATAATGGTGATATTTTTATAATGAATGTGGGATATATGATATATGAGAAAAGAGTATTTTGTTGCATTAAATGATTAACACATGTTTTGTGTGTCGATGGACCCTATTTCTCGATCGAAATTTGATTATAAATTGTAAAATCGTCTGCTTGTGATTTCTTGGCCAATTTCATTTTTGGAATTTGGTAAAACTTTCTTCCAAAAAGTTGTAGATAATTGAATTTCCTATACAAAATCGTGAGATTCGAATTTTCTGATAAAAGGGCTATTTATTATGAATTATTGAAGTTCTGTAGTTCCGAAATAATTGGTTTTTGAAAGTTTTTATTATTTTTAATTAGAAAAACGTGTTTTGCAATCCGACATGTGTGGTAAATGAGCTGAATTCAGATTCTTGGGTGGTGTGCTTGAATGTTAATAAATAAAAATATTTTATTAAATTTTCTGCTTTGGTGTTTTAAGTAATTTCCTATAAATAGGTGCTTAAGTTATAATTGAAAATCACATCAGAAACTGAAGTTTTCTCTCTCTATTATATCGAGTGTATTTTGTGAGTATTTTAGTACTTCGAGTATTGTTATACGGTGCAAGTTTTTTCAGCACTATATCTAGTATTCTAGTCAGAAGTACTATTCTTTCTGAGGTACGGAAGATTATTTTCTTCATAAATGATATTATTTCTTCAATATCATTATGCTAAAATATTGGTTTGAACTTTTTATCAAATTTAGAACTTTTTTCATGTCGGGGTTACTATTCATGAGTTACTATTCACGAGTTACTATTCACGAAGCATAATGATGTTTTTTATGAAATTTCTATATTTTGGTGTTGGAGTTACTATTCACGTATACGGCACTATTCACAAATACGACATTATTCACAGAAAAATTAAGTTTTCTTCTCTGTGTCCAAGATTGTCTATTATGATTCTTATCTTTGATTGGATCTATATTTGGTCTTCATTCTTAAATTTTACTCCACTCTGGTTATTTATGAAGTATTTTTGAACTTGGGTTGTTTAAAGTACGAATCCATAATATTTGTTCTTTTGTTTCAATTTGGATTCGCTTTCTTTAAAATATTTTGCATCATCCTCGATCCTAAATGATGATATAACTCGAATATCTTTGGCACAAGTCGCAAGATGAATGATTTCTAATGAATATCTTTGGCCAAGAGTGCAAAAGATGAATGTGTGTTTAGATGAAATATGACCAATCGATGAATATCTTTGGCCTGTAGTGCAAAGATGACCTGTTGTTGAATATCTTTGACCTATAGTGCAAAGATGACCTGTTATTGAATATCTTTGGCCTGTAGTGCAAAGATGATCTGTTGATGAATATCTTTGGCCGTAGTGCAAAGATGGATTTATTAGTATGATTATGAACAGGAACTGTGATTTGGTATAACCATGATCTTTGATGTTTCAGGTAAAGACAGGTGATGAAAGTTATCTTCGTCCTGAATGCGAAGAGGAATTTAGAATCACAATTATGAGTTATTCATATGATTGTGGACCAGAACTGTTGATTGATGTTACAGGGATAAAACATTGTTGGTGGATTTTTAACAGGGAGAAGATAATAGATTTTATGGTCTATTTGACTCTTCTAATGAATTGTTCGTTTCGCTGCAACTATGGTTGAAAAGTTTTATCATCTACCATATGTTCTAAATCTCTGATTTATTATTGTTGAAGGCTATTGATAATTTATTTATCTTTAGTCATGATATTCTTTACTGAGCTAGTTGTGCTCACCCTTTTCCTTCACAATTCCTTTCAGGTAATAAAAGTGTAGCTAGGTCAAGCGGAGAATAACAGGGGAATAGAACGGTGGTCTATAGATGTTGAGGGTGAGGTGAACCCAACTTTGGAAGGGTGTTTTGCCACTATCATACAAGATGTCTAATGACATACCACCTCGTGTCATCATAAGATAGGGTTGTGCTCATCCACTTGCTGAGTATATCTACCAGCACTACCTATATGATCTTGGAGTCTATTTGAAATATAACTCTCAATTAGAGACAGTGGAGATAATGATATGTCAAGAGAAGACTCACCATTGGGAAGAATATGATAGTAATCTTCTCGTTTTTTCTTTTAGGGGTCTATTAGGTCAACTAAGGATAATTTTGTGGCCATATGATATCTATCATAACCTGAAAGCATGGCCTCCCATTACTGAAGGTTTCTTGAACACTTCCCAAAGATTCTAATTTCTAAAAGCAGCTTTTCGACTATACCTTTATGTAAGGTGTCATTATGAGGTGTTGTCCACGGTTGGGACATGAGTCACAATTGATATATATTTATCCCAAACTCACAAATATATGTGTTGTTGTGTTTTGCAGACGACAATTGTTGTAATAAAGTTGTAGTTATTTTCAAAGTACCATGTATTTGGCGACTTCGAAATGGGTTGGATGGAATGGACCTATTTTGGGGTCGCCACAATTGACTCTTCTAATGGATTACTCATTCATTTGCAACTATGGTTGAAAAGTTTTATCATCTACCATATGTTCTAAATCTACGATTTATTACTTTTGAAGACTATTGATAATTTATTTATCTTTAGTCATGATATTCTTTATCGAGCTAGTTGTACTCACCCTTTTGCTTTTTCTGAATTCCTTTCGGTGCATAAGAGTGTAGTTTGGGTCGAGTGGGGTAACAGGATAATAGAATCAGTGGTCATCATTTAGTAGTTATATTTGGTGAATCAACTAGGGTGAGGTGAACCCAACGTTGGAAGGGTGTTTTGCCACTATCATACAAGATGTCTAATGACATACAACCTTGTGTCATCATAAGACAGGATTGTGCTCATTCACTTGCTGAGTATATTTACAAGCACTACCTATATAATCTTGGTGTTTGTTTGGAGTTTAATTCCCAATTAGAGACAGTGGATATAATAATATAACAAGAGAAGACTCACCATTGGAAAGAATATGATAGTAATCTTCTCGTTTTTCTTTGGGGTCTATTGGGTCAACCAAGAATAATTTTGTGGGCATATGATATCTATAATAACCTAGACGCATGGCCTCCCATGTACGAAGGTTTCCTTGAGCACTTCCAAAGATTTTAATTTCTAAAACAGTTTAAGTGTTGTTGTATTTTGCACGACAATTGTTGTAATAAAGTTGTAGTTGTTTTCTCGTATCCATGTATTTGGCGACTTCGAATGGGTTGGATGGAATGGACCTATTTTGGGGTCGTTACATTTGGTATCGAGCTTAGGATATGATCTCCTGGCGAGATCGGGATTAGAACTAGGAGGGGAGAGATGAATAAATCCTTCGCTAGTGTGTCCTACCTAAGATTATTTTGTTGGGTCGTCATAATATCGAGATATTATGTGATATGTTAATTTGTTAAATTAACCTTTGTTTTTGAAGTCGTATTCTAGAATGATATCCTAAAATACGAGAGATGAGCAATGGAGAAATCATGATGACGAAAAGATGGAATCAAAATGAAAGCAAGGTATTCTCAACTCTTTAAAATACCAGTGCACGTAAATTTCGAGGATGAAATTTCATAAGGAGGGGAGATTGTAAGACCCTCGAATTTTATGAAATAAAAGTATTCAATTTTTTCTTATAATTACTATTCAAGAAATGGTTAAATTGATAAAAGTTTAAAGTTAAGGGTGATATATGAAATTTTTTAAAATAAGCAAGTGGTTATAAAATACTCATCATTGTTTGTGGGGAATATTCGTTTGGTCGGGGAATATTCTTCTGTCGAGGAATATTCATACGACAAATAAGCAGACCTTTTATGGGCCCCATAACTGAAAGCGATTGGATGAAGAAAACGACAAAATGGAGTTTTTATAAATAACTACGTAGTTGTTACCATTAACACTGTTGGAATACCCTTGGTTAAAATACGAGATATCGTTGTTGCACAAGAAGATGTACCGGTATTGCACCAATTATTGATTCTTACGTGAAAGGGTACTACTCAATAATTGTTACGATAATTCTTGCTCAATATTTTATTTTATTGATTCAATAATTCATTGCGCGTTGATATTTTATATTATCGTTGTTTTAATAATTGTCACTACACGATATTTTCCCTTATCGAAGCAATAATTCATATTATCTAATAATATTATTAGATAACATTATTGGCAATGTCTAGAAAGTTCTGTCTAAGGAGAGGTTTGGTCACCTAATTACGCCGCCAAGAAGGGAGAAATTCTTATTGAAAGCCCCCTTTCCTGGAACCAGTGCAGTTCTTAGTATTGTGATTACGTAATATTATTTGTGAATAATTAATTATTGATTTATATGATGAGGAAAATATTGATTTTATGTAGATATAGATGGAAAAAAAATTTAAAGTGACAATTGTTAAAAATTGATATTTTATCTTTTCTCGATAAAGTAATATTTTATTATATTATTATAATAGAATAGTGATGATATTTTTACAATGAATGTGGGATATATGAATATATGAGGAGGAAGAGTATTTTTTGTTCCATTAAATGATTAACACATGTTTTTTGTGTGTTTGCGGACCCCATTTCTTGACCGAAATTTGATTATAAACGAAAAATCGTCTGCATGATGTGGAATTAGGTCGATTTACATTTGGAATTTGGAAAATCTTTCTTCTGCAAAGTTGTAGAGAATTGAATTTCCTATAAAAAGATGCGAGATTCGAATTTTATGATAAAAGGGCTATTTATTATGAATTATTGAAGTTCCGAAATAATTGATTTTTAAAATTTTAAATAATTTTTAAAAGAAAAACGTTTTTAACAAGTGGGTGGGCCCCAATTGCACATGTTAGATGCTGAATTCAAATTTCTTGGGTGTGCGTAAGAAAATTTTATAATTATATTATTAATTTATTAAATTTTCTGCTTTGGTGTTCTAAGCAATTTCCTATAAATAGGTGCTTAGGTTAGAATTGAAAATCACACCAGAAACTTAAGTTTTCTCTCTTTATATTAACGAGTGTATTCTTGTGAGTATTTTGATATCTTGAGTGTTGCTATACGGTGCAAGTTCGTTCAGCGTTATTCCAGTCAGAAGTACTGCTCTTTTGAGGTAAGGGATAGTAAGGGATAGTAAGGGATTGAAAGGGATGTTATTTTCTTTGTAGGTGATATTATTTCTTCAATATCATTATGTTGAAATATTGGTTTGAACTTTTTATCAAATTTGGAACTTTTTAATGTCGTAGTTACTATTCATGAGTTACTATTCACGAATTACTATTCATGAGTTATTATTCACGAGTTACTATTCACGACGGGTTACTATTCACGAGTTACTATTCACGAGTACTATTCACTATAAAATTGGTTTCTTTTTCTAACTAAATTATAGCTGATTTATGAATATTACTCTGGAGATTAAAACTATGTATTGATTATATTGATTTTATTATCATATATAACATTTTTATAATTCTGATGTTGAAATTCTCTTTCACTGGAATGTAAAGATGGGTAGATTATTGGTATGATCATGACTAGGGTTCTCTTTGGCCAGTAGTGAAAAGTTGAATTGTGATTTGGTATGATCGCTGACCATTGAATTTATAATTGAATATCTTTAACTTAAGTCTGAAGGTGAATTGATCAACATGGTTATAATTATTGTTTATATAAATTAAAATGATTATATATTTCTTTGAGATATGAATATCTTTGGCAAAGATGACTTATTGATGAATATCTTTGGCGTGATGCGAAAAGATGAATGATTTCGATGAATATCTTTGGCATGTAGTGCAAAGATGGTTCATTGATGAATATCTTTGGCCCGTAGTGCAAAGATGAATTTATTAATATGATTATGAGCAGGGCTGTGATTTGGTATAACCATGATCTTTGATGTTTCGGTAAAGGCAGGTGATGAAAATTATCTTAAATGCGTGGATGAGAAGAGGAATTTAGAACCACAATTATGATTATGAGTTATTCATATGATTGTGAACCGAATCGCTGATTGATGTTACGAGGATAAAATATTGTTGGTGGACTTTTAACATGGAGAAGATAATAGACTTTATGGTTTATTCGACTCTTCTAATGGATTACTCATTCATGACTATGGTTGAAAAGTTTTATCATCTACCATATGTTCTAAATCTCGATGTATTCTTGTTGAAGGCTATTGATAATTTATTTATCTTTAGTCATGATATTCTTTATCGAAGTTAGTTGTGTTTCACCCTTTTGCTTCACAATTCCTTTCGTAATAATAAGAGTGTAAATTTGGTCGACGGGGTAACAAGATAATAGAATCGGTGGTCATCATTTAGTAGTTATATTTGGTGAATCAACTAGGATGAGGTGAACCCAACGTTGAAAGTGTGTTTTGCCACTATCATACAAGATGTCTAATGACATACAACCTTGTGTCATCATAAGACAGGATTGTGCTCATTCACTTGCTGAGTATATTTACAAGCACTACCTATATAATCTTGGTGTTTGTTTGGAGTTTAATTCCCAATTAGAGACAGTAGAGATAATAATATGGCAAGAGAAGACTCACCATTGGAAATAATATGATAAGAATCTTCTCATTTTTCTTTTTTAGAATCTATTTGGTCAACCAAGGATAATTTTGTGGGCATATGATATCTATATTAACCTGCAGGCACGGCCTCCCATGTGAAGGGGTTTCTCGAAAGCACTTCCAAAGATTTTAATTTCTAAAACAGTTTAAGTGTTGTTGTATTTTGCACGACAATTGTTGTAATAAAGTTGTAGTTGTTTTTTGTACCATGTATTTGGCGACTCATAATGGGTTGGATGGAATGGACCTATTTTGGGGTCGTTACAACAATTGTCTATGGCGACAATTTTTTTTGAACTATAACTACGGTTCACCCGTTTCTATAGACTAAAATAACTATAGCGACGGGTGAACTGTCGCTATAACCCAAAAAATCCGTCGTCATAAACGATTGTATACTAGTGTATATAAATTTTTTCATATATATATATATATATATAATTTATAAATTTTGTGAAGAAAAAAAAATAAGGATCGACTTTGGTAGAATTAATAGTATTAAAATTTAAATTTAAATAATATAATGATATCGAGTCTACAGAGTTTTTAAAGTAGTCCAAAATTTAAAATTTCAAAATTTCTCAAATCTTTCAAACTATTGCTAATGATCATTAATTTAATTTTATTAATTAATAATATGCACCCCTCTAGACATTAATTTTTCTCCATTAGTAACGTCTTTTTATTTTATCAATCTTCCTTAAATTTAGGGTCCAATCATAACCAAACTATTGGTGAAAAATAATCCTCTCTATCTTATTAATATTAATAATTTAATATTGTGTGCTTTTTGACTGCTTAATTTGCAGATATAGATCAAATAAAAATAAATAAATAAATAATGAAGGAATGAAATGCAAGAAATAAGAAGATATTAATAAAAGACTATTTTCCTTCGCAAGGAGATAATGATAATTTAAGTATAGGATAAATTATATTCGGATTATCTCAGTTTCCATAATAAAATAGAAAAATCCCTATCTTTGTAAATTTCCATTAATTTTATTTATTTTTTGCTAAATTATTGTCATTAACTTTCCTCAAACTTTTCTCTCCCATATTAAACATTCTATTAATGTTTTCTTATGTTAAATCAAACCAACTAAATTTAATTTTGAAATTTTAAAAGCCTTATTTCAGTTACACTTTTCAAGGCTACAAAAAAAAAAAAAGTAAGAAATATAAATATTTCTAATATAGCTTGAAATAGTAATTATAAAACCAATATATAAAAAAGAAACTCATAAATTCAGACCCTTTTTCAGCGAACTATAGTGAGTGATTTAAAAACAAATCAGCTATAGCGACGACTTTTTCCATCGCTATATCATACAAAACCGACGACATAGTTATGTCGACGATTTGAATCGTCGCTATATTTTAGAAAACTGTCGTTATAGTCGATTCGTTTTTTTATTCTCTAGAGAAGGGGACCACTCATATATTATTATTTTCACTTATCCTTCAAGGATTTTACGTTAGTCGTAATCCAAATTTGTCACGAGAGTTGTCAATGTATAAATCATTTTTCGTTTATAATTTCCCTTTCAAACTAATCAAAACTATTGAAATATTAAATTAGACAATCATGAAAAAGTACCATCATGGAATGTGTGGAAGTGGTTAAGATGAAATTTCATTTATGGTAGTTTTATCAATAGGTCAATAGAAGTAGTAACACGCAAACGAGGTTACGTATACACGAGATTTTATTAATCAATTAAAACTTATAAAAAATAAACTTCACGCTAACCGAATCTGTGAGCGTAAGAGGGGAGTATACGGATCTCTTGGAATATTCTTACTATGCTTATAAATATTCGTGGAAAATATGAAGGAAACATTTAGGAGCCTAACACAAGAACACTATGACAATTAAGCAGCATGAACTCGCGAGGATCATTGATTAATAAAGTAGTTGCCAAGTTTGAATATATACTACTGAGTCCAACAACTCCTTTATAATATTAGTGTTCCTGACACTTGATCGTTATTATAGTATAGTATCAAGTACATTATCATTATTATAATATCAAAAATTATAGTGGTTAATATCAAATTAATTTTTATAAATTGATTAATATAATATCGATATATGAATTAGGAGATGATCTCGCTCTCTAAGTGTCGATGAAATCTTGTATTTAGGGACGAATGCATCAAGGGGGGCGAAGATAAGTAGTTGCCTCTCGCAAATTAATGGAAGATTTAAACTTGGAGGCAAAAAAAAATTCATTCATATTCTAAATACAAGACAAATAAACATAGATTCATTTTACTTACTTCTTCAAATTGTATCTAAATATTTTTTGTTTAAAATTTCTTTTTAGTTTAGATTAATATTTATTGCATTTTGTAAAAATTATTATAATTAGTTAATATTATGATTAGTTCAAGTTTTCTTTATTTAATTTCAACAACAAAAAAATTAGTTAAAATTAAATCCTACCGGAAAAAATTTCTAGATCCTTTCTGAATGTATAATTCAATCGACCAACTTATCGCTTAAATTAACTTCATAAGAATCAATTCTTAAAACCAATCAAATTTCATTAAAGGAAGAAAAAACAAATCTCATATAAAGAGAAAATAAACTTCCCACAATAAAAGGAATAAACTCGTCAAAGTGAGAATTGAACCTAAACTCAATTTTTAACTTTTAACTAGTGGTCCTTCTCCTTCCTTAACAACAGTCTTTGGTCTTTGACGCTCTTTCCATCATTGTTGAATCTCCTTTTCTTGAAATGTCCATTCTTATTGTTTGTACCTGATTACCCGCAAAGTGGTTACCATATCCCATTTATTGATTCCTCCACGCTTGTTGTCACCGCTCCGATGACTACTCTGCATTTGGTATTATAATTTTGCCGCTACTTTCTTTTAGTTGGGTTGACTCGTTATCGCTCCCACTAATTGAGCCTATTTACAACATCCTAATAAAAACACGGTTTATGAGAAATAAGATGTTGGCGTATCTACGGCTTCAAACCTCTTAAAAACATTCGCGCCATTCTCTTCTTTTATCTACCAAGTGGGGCCTTGGCCGTGATAACTCATGAAACTTTGCCTCGTATTGCGACCGCGGTCATATTGTTTTGTTCCAACTTGATAAACTCCACTTCCTTCACGTGGCGAATACTTTCGGGAAAGTATTTGTCGTTGAATGACTCCCGGAACTTCTCCCGAAGATATCTTGATCACAACGTTGAGTAGTCGTTTCTGATTCCCACCAATGTCTGCTCTCCGCGCTGACATAAAAAGCGGCAAAAGGAACCTTTTGCTCCTCGGAACATCCCAAGACATCAAATATCTTGGTAATCTGCTTTATCCATGCTTCCGCCAAGTGGTTTTGGCTCTCCCTTAAACTCCGGTGGTCCCAGCTCCTTGAATTGTTTAGCGGTGACCGCTTGAGAGTTTTCAGTGTTTCCACCTACGTTTTGGGCGAGTCGCTTTTACTTTGATGTTGCATGAATTCTAAAACCTCTTAAACGTCATCGTCGTTAGTCAATTGATCGGTGTTGTTGTTTACGGAGGATTATCGCCATCCTGTTGTACATTGTCTGATTATTGATCTCGTGGAGAATCAACAGATCTTACATGCTCCATTCTTATTCTCAACATTCTCGGATGCCATTTTTAAATCCGCCACAAAATAAGGGTTAATTAACATATCACATATTATCCCTATACTCGTGAGCCAATTAAATACCAAATAAATTTAGGTAGGTCATACTAGCGAAAGGAATTCCCGTCTCTCCCTCCTAGTACTATTCTCACATCTTAGCCGAGGATCATATCCCTAAGCTACGATACCAACTGCGATGCCCCCAAAATTAGGTATCGTCACCCATCTTGGGTCGCCACTTACATGGTACATAAATTCAAATACAACTTACTAATATAAGCGTATGGTATAATGATCTGACGTAAAGCGTGAGTTTGAATACAAATATTGTCTTCAGATATTATACAAACTCAAAAGGAGTCCTCATTACAACTATTATCACACTATTTCACGAGAATAGTGAGGACTACTAATGCTATCCTCCGGACCATTACTCCGCTTCCCAGACTAAGTCCCAAATATATTCTCATTTCACGAGAAACGGTGAAAGAAAGGAAAGAGCTCAACTAGCCCAATGAAGAAATATTATGACTAAGATAATGCGAGAATAAATTATCATTAGCCTTCAACAGATGTTAAACCGATAAAATACAATAGACAACCCGGTTTAATCTGCGGTGAATATCGCAATCCATTAAAAGAGTCAGTAGAGAATAAAATCTACTATCTTTTAGGTTTTAAAAGGTTTTTATCAATTTTTATCATTTGAGACTCGACAATAAATAAATAAACCACCACATCTAATCATCCACGTATACCCGCGGTCGAGGATTTTCATCAAGTTATCAATGGTCATGACTATACCGAATCACCCCGGTCATAATCATACCAAAAACTATCCATCATTTGCATTACTGAGCCACTTTGAGAACTTTTGTCACATCATTTATATCAAGTCATGATTATCTGGAGATTGATCCACGGTCATACTCATACTAAGTTCATCTACGCACGTAAGCCAAAGATAACATAATATAACATGAGGATGATGACAATGACATAATAATTCAATAAAACAAATTCAAGAATTATTTAATCCATGAATTATTAACGTCCAAATTGTCAACATAATCTTTGTTTTAGTAGAGTAAAATTCAAGAATGATCGGAAGAATATTTCCATGAGAAGATCTTGGATGAAACGCAAATATCGAGGATATTCTACTAATTTCATGGAGTATAGAAGTCAAAGTTTTAACCAA